>JACEFZ010022272.1:337500-760000 GCA_014155875.1 Cepaea nemoralis | reverse complement strand
CAGTCTCTGGATTAGTCGCTCTGCCCGCGAAGAACCATCATATGTACATTACGGTGTCCTGATAGACCACACCATATGTGCACCGGTCATTCCCCTTGCTGATCATCATCATCATGTGCCATGCTGGTAAGCGTGGGCGGTCATATTTTACCAAATCTCTCGATCACCAGAATCGTAGATCAGCTGTGTGTTCTTGTCTCGACCATATAACGCGGTCAAACTACCCATGTATTTAGCTCGCTGAGCTCCCCTTGTTCTCTTCACCTCGATCTTAACAGACGTCACCAAGTTCTCGATTTATTTTTTGTCCTAACGTAACCAAATAATTGCCTTGCTATGAAACACGCAATACATTAACATATTGTTCTTCTCGTGTACAACATAGTTAATGTTGTCCATTATAATTTTGCGGCACTCATGAAGCAATATTCGCTCTTGCAGTACTTAATGTAATGCCTACATCCATACTTCTAATTGTAATACCCACAACTCTTCCAGTGGGTTTCTATAATGGTCACTCCTACCATCCACATTGGGCTGATGTGACAACAACAAATCTCCAATCTCACAATAATTTACACATCTGTAAATAAAGACAATTAGTGCTAATTCATTACTAAATATCCCTTGGCACTTGGGTGCTCATTAATTACCCGTTAACCTGTGGGATATCACTTTCCCTGCTATCGCCAGCTTTTAATTCAAATCCAGCTTTCGGCTGCCACAAAGACAATATTATTTGTTGCGTCATTCGATGTGGCTCATAAATCTTTACTTTTCTGATCGTTTAACTACTGTTTATGTAATACATCAATACAACTTACGTTTTCAAACATATTCAATGTCTCCCTGTGATTAATATATTTATGTATTTTGACTTCTCATCGTTGTCCCATTCTGACCGGTTCGAGCCATTTTACAACTCTGCCCGTTCTAGTAAAAGAGCACCCCTTTTCATTTTCGCCCGCTGCTGGACTAGCACAAAATTTACCCTTTTAGTTTTTGTTATTGCTAGACAATTCACTAGTTTCAGTATATTATTCGGGAATCAGTACTCGTTCAGCTATATGCTACATTTTATTAGGTTGGCAATAACCTCATTATTTCTAAACTTACCTAGATTTAAATATCATTTAAATTGCAACATACTACAAGCTATACCCAGCATATTGAGATTATCTATGGTTACTTACCACTGCAGAACTTCACGACCGCCACCTATCCTCAATTTCTGGATCTACACAAACCCGCTACAGGCATTGACGCCTCTCTGTCTTGGATCGTAGGTTAGAGAGGTCGGTTCTGGGTCTTCTTGATTCAACTATAGGCATTGGCGCCTCTCTGACTGGTAGTAGGTGAGAGAGACCGGTTATTCTCTCGCATCGACTATTATACTGACGCTGGAACTATGTCTTAGAATTCCGGAGACTTCCGGTCGCCAACATGGCGGTTAGGCGTTGAACCTTTAAGGCCTGTGGCGTGTTTATGCTTGCAGCTACGGTTTGCAATCGCATTTTTCTCATGTTGGACAGGTAGTACATGGTTTCGTTCCCCTACTACTGAGTGAGTGCTTGGGCGACACTGTGAGCTGTAAAATTCGCGTGGAATGCTTTTACATCTGTCCTGTACAGTGACCTGCATGTTCAGAACAATAGCTACCGGCTGTTGCTAAATTGAATGATTTGCCTTTTCGGTTCACGAGTGCATTTTCAGGAGACTCCTGGGAGTCGGCGCTGAGTCGCCCTGCGGTAAAAGACCGAGCCATGTGAGAAAATCCGGGTCAGTGAGGTCTTTCTTGTGACAGCCGAGTCCATCAACGATGAACTGTGGTTTTCGTGGAAGAATTTTGTGTTGGCATTCAGGCAGTGGCATTATGCACAGTGTACCTGTGCGGGCTATTGGATTGCCGAGAATCCTGTCTATTCCACTTTTAACATTGGACAGTGGCGAGCATTTTGTGTGATGTTCACTGGCACCGGAAGGGAGCATAATGGGGACGACCCCTTGCCTTGAAGTTGGAGCCTCGACTAACTAACTAACTATCTTAGAATTCCGGCGAGTCTTGGTGATGCTCCCTCTGGCGGGTTCAACTACTATTACCTGGTAAGTAAGCAATTTTTTCAGACTCCGTGTCATTAAAACATCCGGCAAATTACACCTACCACCAATGTGAAATGTTCAAACATAACACATTATGACAACCTTGGGAGACAATATGATCCATAACATGTGTTGAGATATATCTATGAATGACGCGGCCTTATTTTATAACACTTTCTTTTACAATAGACTAAAATTAAACTATAGTGGCCATAATAATGCCCTCATAACACTGGGTAAGCATGCATGTATTGACCCTAACACAATCCCTGGACCAGGTACAAGTTCAGAAATCCTCATCCATGAGAGTCATTGGGTTTACGTCAACGTCATTCAGTCGTGGCAGTAGATCTCAATGTCAAAAGTAACCTCTGTGCTTCAAGAGCCCATATACATGCCCCTATGACACTTCATGGGAGCTGATCTGTGAGATGTCTGCACAAGCCTCCTACGTAGCTGATGTGCACTTTGTGGGATTATCACGAAGTTCTTGATGATAAGTGCGTGATATGGTCGTTGTCTAGGTAACGATGCTCCTGGTGTGTCAATTGAGCTATCTAACTATCTTACAATATAACTCACCCCCGTAATACACATCCGTCAGTCATTAAACAAGATTGAGTTGGCGCACATAATCCTTTAATACAGAAAGAACACGGACAAACGGAACATCCTTATATATCCAGAAACAACATAATCCATAGAATATAAACATCCTCCTCACAATTTAAAACGTATACATCACTGTCTTCTCACGGCCTGCTTCATCTCAAATCCATAAGACAGTTAATCCAGCTACTATCCACCGCTGGACCTCACACAATACACCCACACACTGGGTCTAGTCTCCACTAACTATTCAACCCACTCTGGGTTCAGGCCTCCACTCACTATAAAACCCACTCTGGGTTCAGGCCTGCATTCACAACTGGGAGAACAACACAACAACAGATCTGACCGCAGTCAGTCTAAGCTCCCACGTATTAGCCCACCGATCCGCTCGGCGATAAAACATCAACTGTCCAGAAGTACCCTGACTTCACACGAACCGAACCTCAGTCGGTCTCAGCTTCCACTGCCCAGTCAAAGTTTTCCACTGTCTTTTAACCCTGCTTTGTAGCCCCTCCCTGGGCTCCCCACAACATTACACCCCAGCCTAAAACTGTCTCTCTCCCCATCCACCCTGGGGTCTCTACTCACCCTCATAATTATTTCTCATGGCTGGTTGTTTTTCTCGTAGTCTCCCTACTGGGGTCACTCACCTTACTGTCTCTAACTTTCATCTATTATTTCTCATGAACGGTCACTTGTTTATGTACTAGCACGGTCATTCTCCTTAATGTCAATGACCCCAGGCATGTGTCAGGGATAAATGTTTTTGTGTGATTTGTTGCATACCTTCGTCTCTCTAATAAATGTCGTTCATTCGTTCGTTCTCTGATCCTATGATGAAATGCAAAAATGATAGATTAATGTTCTATATTCTAGGTAATGATCCATGTCTAAATAACTTTTAACAATTTGTCTAATAATCCATTTGTCTCATATGTATAGTTTTCAGTTGACTAGTTAACAGTAAAACTAAACGACAATAGTTCATCAATTTGAAATAATAAAGCTATGTATTATCACACTTGTAACAGGACGGGGTGGGTAAACCATCACCTTCCGCTATCTCATGGTGCTAGTATAATCTACTTCCATCCCACCTCTTATCTGGGGTCGTCCCACGCGAGACAATGGGCAACAGATTATAAACTTAGCACATCTTCATCATGTGCCATGCCAATAAATGTGAGCTGTCATAATTCGCCATCTCATTTGATTACCAGAGTCGTGGATCACTTCTGTGTTCCTGTCACGGATCGATAACATGTTTCCAGGACATCCAGGTATTTATTTCTCTGCCTTCCCCTTGTTCTCTTCCCCTCGATCTTGCCAGTTGTCATCATGACCTCCAATTTATTACTTCTCATAACGTGATCAAAAACATTTGACTGTCTACGTCTAATTTTTCTAATCAGTGTACCATTTTCATTTGTTTCTTGTAGGACCTGGTCATTGATCTCTCTGTCTGCCCGTGGTATTCTTTGCATTTTCCACAGAAACCACATTTCCACAGCCATCAATTCAACCCCCCCCCCCCCCCCCCCCTCAGCTTCTATGCTCAGTGTGCATACACTTCACATTCATACAAAGCACATTTTCTATGTAGCATCTCGACACTCTTGTTCTTATTGCTATTGACATCTTTGTATTGGTCAGTATGGTTTTCTTATTCCAAAATGCTATGTTCGCCATGATTATATTTATAATCTCTTTAAGACACCTTTCATCAGATGTTATTAATGCTCCAAGATAATTGTATAGATTCACTTGTTGAAGAATATTCTCATTTACTTGTGTGTGTGTGTGTGTGTGTGTGTGTGTGTGTGTGTGTGTGTGTGCGTGCGTGCGTGCGTGCATGCGTACGTGAGTGCGTGTGTGTGTTAATTTTTATTCCCATATCCTTTACATGACATCACTGTCAACACCAGCATTGTACTGCTGTTGTTGATTTCTTTGCAAGATAAAGATCAGTAGTTTGCCATTGTTTTCGGACAGTCCGGCTCACTTATCCCGCAAGTCACGACGAGAACCGCTACCAATTCTTGCGCGCTGCGTTACCCTACGTGGATAAACGGGATTACGGAGAAAGTCATCTAATCACTAGGCCAGGGAGACCGACTTGTATATTACATTGTGGTATTTCCTTCTTCCTAGTGAAGAACATAATCGGTGTCTTCTTACAATTTCGTCTTCTTCTCCTTCTATGTTTATCTGGAGTGTTGTTTCAGATGTAATTGGGTTGTGCCTGTTTATTTGCGCCTACAGGCAGACCCATCCGACTTCTGCGGGCGTTTGTTGACCGTGTTAACCTTCCGGGGTGTTTCGAAAGACTTTCGACTCTCGCCGTTCTGGTGTTGTTCACATCCCAGATGATCAAGTTTTAGCGGCAGAAGACATCGCAGTCAACCCGCAAGGGAAAGCATGGGCAGACCATGGGTACTCTCCGCCATCCAAGGAGGCTTCCATAATTGCAGAACCGACACATAACGCTCTGGTACTGGGCTCACCCAAGGAATCGTCACATCCTGCAGATGGCTGCTTCACTACCTCACTTCCGTCATTTCGTTCGCCACAGGCCGCTCCCCACGCAAACCAGGAGAGGTCAATCTGCAGACGACTTCCACTCAGCGAGATTTCGGTTCGGACCATTTCACGAAATGGATTGATTGATTGATTGATTGATTGGGTGATTGATTTAGGAATCGACATCACAGCATTCGAGGCATTCTCATAAGTGCTCCGTCCCCATCCTCAGCAGCCAGAGAAGAGTTCCAACACCAATAGTACCAGTAGCAATCTAATTATATGTCCGTCTTGTCTTTAGTCTGAGGGTCAAGCGTCGGCCAGATCCCCTCGTCACTCCTCATGTCTCATTCAGAGCCGGCACATAGCACTCTGGTACTGGGCTCACCCAAGTAATCGTCACATCCTACACATGGCTGCAAAGCCTCACTTCCGTATATTGAGCCTCCCGTTCACTACAGACTGCCCCACATAGGACCATGAGGGACCTGTATGCAGATGACATCCACACTTTCGCTTTGAACTTCCACTTAATGGATTCGCTAGCCAAGCAATATCCATTTTGTGATAATTAGACATTTGTTAATTTTTGATAGCGCCCACTCAATGAGCTTTAGATACGGAATTTCCTTCCTAATGACGCCTCGGAAAATTCCATTGCGTACCCCTAGGACGTTTCCACCTTTGGCAACTCTCAGAGGTTAGGCTACAAATACTACCGGCTCAGCATCTCATGGCCAGGCTCTCACATCCAAGAGATATTAATTTAGAGGCGTTCAGCCATATCCCTCAGCTGAGAGCCTTAGAACAAGTGTCTGGATCTAGCATGTAGTGGCACCTTGCAAATGTTTCGCACTTTATATGCAATGGATTTGCTAGCCAAGGTATATTCCATTTATCTTCCCTTTGCCACTGGGGTTGCTAGTTGGCATCGCTTATGATAAGAACAACGACGGTATCTGATCGTCTTCACGCCTCTGACATTCGTTCTTGACTAATGAAAACATTCTTGACAAAAACTATCACAGTAGCTCGTCTTGAGGAGATCCAAGAATTTCACCTCCAACGCCACAAGACAAATGATCCTTGTTAAAGGGTTTAAAGTGTGCTCATTCCAATTACGGGGCGTGGATAGAGTCAAGTAATGTTATTTTTCGTCACTGCCTCCCGGTACGGACAGACAGTATACAGATTGCCCCGGGGTCAGAACAGAGTTGTCCTATCTCTTAGGACCGACTGCCCCATGTTCATCTTCTTACAGTTAGTTAATTCGTTAATGGACAGATCATCCTCATTGCACATCGAACCATTCAGTTCAGTGGATTTTGTGTTTGCATTGACTCTGAGGTAGGCACGTGCTCTACGAATTTGTAGTCTGTCTTCAATGGTTGGAAATTCAAGAAGATAGTGCACTGATCGGCATGCTGTATCTCATGTACATCCAAGAATAATACGCATAGCTTCGTTCTGTATCCTTTCCATCCTTTTCATCTGCTTACAGCTGAGAGTCAGGATCACCATCACATACTCAAAAACAGACATGACCAGCCCCTCGTATAGAAGACATAAATGGCGCTGCTCTTAGTTTGCTGTTGTCATCACTCTCATCGCAGCCAAACACCGCTTGGCCTTTACTATCACATTTAGGCATTGAAAAACACCGGCGATAATGGTGATCCCTGTGGCAGACCCGGATATATTGTTGTTTGTTCAGAAGTCCAACTGCCACAACTAAAACGTACTTAACGTTGGAAGAGAGCTGCCGCGATCCAACTAAAGATGAATGGACGCATTAATAAATGGCAAAAAAAAACAAAAAACATGAATATATCATTATAACACCCAACACAAAATCTACTATCTGTATACCAAATCAGGTTATTGATAGATTTTCCTATATTAACTGTTCTCATATATTGTAGACAGCGTGTAATAAGTGAAGAGAGACAATCCAATGATATTTGATTAAACAAGGGAACTAATCATTATGTCTCTATTCAGTATAGGTCACTCTAGGAGACGGAACTTACTAATATAAATAATGAGACAGACAAATACTTTATTATTCAAATATTATAATATTAACTGACATGGTTCCCTTCAACAAACTAGTTAAACGAGAGACGACCACTAATCTCATGTCACAACATGTCACTTCATTTGGCAAACTCCTAACCTCTATAATTACATAAAAACATACTGATCTGTCGTTCCTACTCAATACAAACAGGCCACCACTACAAGTGTCCCTTACGTGTGTTAACAGAGAGCCAGAACTAGTCTTATAAACCCCACTGAATATCTCACACACACGCGCGCGCGCATACATACATACATACATACATACATACATACATACATACATACATACATACATACATACATACATACATACATACATACATACATACATACATACATACATACATACATACATACATACATACATACATACATACATACATACATACATACATACATACATACATACATACATACATACATACATACATACATACATACATACATACATACATACATACATACATACATACATACATACATACATACATACATACATACATACATACATACATACATACATACATACATACATACATACATACATACATACATACATACATACATACATACATACATACATACATACATACATACATACATACATACATACATACATACATACATACATACATACATACATACATACATACATACATACATACATACATACATACATACATACATACATACATACATACATACATACATACATACATACATACATACATACATACATACATACATACATACATACATACATACATACATACATACATACATACATACATACATACATACATACATACATACATACATACATACATACATACATACATACATACATACATACATACATACATACATACATACATACATACATACATACATACATACATACATACATACATACATACATACATACATACATACATACATACATACATACATACATACATACATACATACATACATACATACATACATACATACATACATACATACATACATACATACATACATACATACATACATACATACATACATACATACATACATACATACATACATACATACATACATACATACATACATACATACATACATACATACATACATACATACATACATACATACATACATACATACATACATACATACATACATACATACATACATACATACATACATACATACATACATACATACATACATACATACATACATACATACATACATACATACATACATACATACATACATACATACATACATACATACATACATACATACATACATACATACATACATACATACATACATACATACATACATACATACATACATACATACATACATACATACATACATACATACATACATACATACATACATACATACATACATACATACATACATACATACATACATACATACATACATACATACATACATACATACATACATACATACATACATACATACATACATACATACATACATACATACATACATACATACATACATACATACATACATACATACATACATACATACATACATACATACATACATACATACATACATACATACATACATACATACATACATACATACATACATACATACATACATACATACATACATACATACATACATACATACATACATACATACATACATACATACATACATACATACATACATACATACATACATACATACATACATACATACATACATACATACATACATACATACATACATACATACATACATACATACATACATACATACATACATACATACATACATACATACATACATACATACATACATACATACATACATACATACATACATACATACATACATACATACATACATACATACATACATACATACATACATACATACATACATACATACATACATACATACATACATACATACATACATACATACATACATACATACATACATACATACATACATACATACATACATACATACATACATACATACATACATACATACATACATACATACATACATACATACATACATACATACATACATACATACATACATACATACATACATACATACATACATACATACATACATACATACATACATACATACATACATACATACATACATACATACATACATACATACATACATACATACATACATACATACATACATACATACATACATACATACATACATACATACATACATACATACATACATACATACATACATACATACATACATACATACATACATACATACATACATACATACATACATACATACATACATACATACATACATACATACATACATACATACATACATACATACATACATACATACATACATACATACATACATACATACATACATACATACATACATACATACATACATACATACATACATACATACATACATACATACATACATACATACATACATACATACATACATACATACATACATACATACATACATACATACATACATACATACATACATACATACATACATACATACATACATACATACATACATACATACATACATACATACATACATACATACATACATACATACATACATACATACATACATACATACATACATACATACATACATACATACATACATACATACATACATACATACATACATACATACATACATACATACATACATACATACATACATACATACATACATACATACATACATACATACATACATACATACATACATACATACATACATACATACATACATACATACATACATACATACATACATACATACATACATACATACATACATACATACATACATACATACATACATACATACATACATACATACATACATACATACATACATACATACATACATACATACATACATACATACATACATACATACATACATACATACATACATACATACATACATACATACATACATACATACATACATACATACATACATACATACATACATACATACATACATACATACATACATACATACATACATACATACATACATACATACATACATACATACATACATACATACATACATACATACATACATACATACATACATACATACATACATACATACATACATACATACATACATACATACATACATACATACATACATACATACATACATACATACATACATACATACATACATACATACATACATACATACATACATACATACATACATACATACATACATACATACATACATACATACATACATACATACATACATACATACATACATACATACATACATACATACATACATACATACATACATACATACATACATACATACATACATACATACATACATACATACATACATACATACATACATACATACATACATACATACATACATACATACATACATACATACATACATACATACATACATACATACATACATACATACATACATACATACATACATACATACATACATACATACATACATACATACATACATACATACATACATACATACATACATACATACATACATACATACATACATACATACATACATACATACATACATACATACATACATACATACATACATACATACATACATACATACATACATACATACATACATACATACATACATACATACATACATACATACATACATACATACATACATACATACATACATACATACATACATACATACATACATACATACATACATACATACATACATACATACATACATACATACATACATACATACATACATACATACATACATACATACATACATACATACATACATACATACATACATACATACATACATACATACATACATACATACATACATACATACATACATACATACATACATACATACATACATACATACATACATACATACATACATACATACATACATACATACATACATACATACATACATACATACATACATACATACATACATACATACATACATACATACATACATACATACATACATACATACATACATACATACATACATACATACATACATACATACATACATACATACATACATACATACATACATACATACATACATACATACATACATACATACATACATACATACATACATACATACATACATACATACATACATACATACATACATACATACATACATACATACATACATACATACATACATACATACATACATACATACATACATACATACATACATACATACATACATACATACATACATACATACATACATACATACATACATACATACATACATACATACATACATACATACATACATACATACATACATACATACATACATACATACATACATACATACATACATACATACATACATACATACATACATACATACATACATACATACATACATACATACATACATACATACATACATACATACATACATACATACATACATACATACATACATACATACATACATACATACATACATACATACATACATACATACATACATACATACATACATACATACATACATACATACATACATACATACATACATACATACATACATACATACATACATACATACATACATACATACATACATACATACATACATACATACATACATACATACATACATACATACATACATACATACATACATACATACATACATACATACATACATACATACATACATACATACATACATACATACATACATACATACATACATACATACATACATACATACATACATACATACATACATACATACATACATACATACATACATACATACATACATACATACATACATACATACATACATACATACATACATACATACATACATACATACATACATACATACATACATACATACATACAGACAGACAGACAGACAGACAGACAGACAGACAGACAGACAGACAGACAGACAGACAGACAGACAGACAGACAGACAGACAGACAGACAGACAGACAGACAGACAGACAGACAGACAGACAGACAGACAGACAGACAGACAGACAGACAGACAGACAGACAGACAGACAGACAGACAGACAGACAGACAGACAGACAGACAGACAGACAGACAGACAGACAGACAGACAGACAGACAGACAGACAGACAGACAGACAGACAGACAGACAGACAGACAGACAGACAGACAGACAGACAGACAGACAGACAGACAGACAGACAGACAGACAGACAGACAGACAGACAGACAGACAGACAGACAGACAGACAGACAGACAGACAGACAGACAGACAGACAGACAGACAGACAGACAGACAGACAGACAGACAGACAGACAGACAGACAGACAGACAGACAGACAGACAGACAGACAGACAGACAGACAGACAGACAGACAGACAGACAGACAGACAGACAGACAGACAGACAGACAGACAGACAGACAGACAGACAGACAGACAGACAGACAGACAGACAGACAGACAGACAGACAGACAGACAGACAGACAGACAGACAGACAGACAGACAGACAGACAGACAGACAGACAGACAGACAGACAGACAGACAGACAGACAGACAGACAGACAGACAGACAGACAGACAGACAGACAGACAGACAGACAGACAGACAGACAGACAGACAGACAGACAGACAGACAGACAGACAGACAGACAGACAGACAGACAGACAGACAGACAGACAGACAGACAGACAGACAGACAGACAGACAGACAGACAGACAGACAGACAGACAGACAGACAGACAGACAGACAGACAGACAGACAGACAGACAGACAGACAGACAGACAGACAGACAGACAGACAGACAGACAGACAGACAGACAGACAGACAGACAGACAGACAGACAGACAGACAGACAGACAGACAGACAGACAGACAGACAGACAGACAGACAGACAGACAGACAGACAGACAGACAGACAGACAGACAGACAGACAGACAGACAGACAGACAGACAGACAGACAGACAGACAGACAGACAGACAGACAGACAGACAGACAGACAGACAGACAGACAGACAGACAGACAGACAGACAGACAGACAGACAGACAGACAGACAGACAGACAGACAGACAGACAGACAGACAGACAGACAGACAGACAGACAGACAGACAGACAGACAGACAGACAGACAGACAGACAGACAGACAGACAGACAGACAGACAGACAGACAGACAGACAGACAGACAGACAGACAGACAGACAGACAGACAGACAGACAGACAGACAGACAGACAGACAGACAGACAGACAGACAGACAGACAGACAGACAGACAGACAGACAGACAGACAGACAGACAGACAGACAGACAGACAGACAGACAGACAGACAGACAGACAGACAGACAGACAGACAGACAGACAGACAGACAGACAGACAGACAGACAGACAGACAGACAGACAGACAGACAGACAGACAGACAGACAGACAGACAGACAGACAGACAGACAGACAGACAGACAGACAGACAGACAGACAGACAGACAGACAGACAGACAGACAGACATACAGACATACATACATACATACATACATACATACATACATACATACATACATACATACATACATACATACATACATACATACATACATACATACATACATACATACATACATACATACATACATACATACATACATACATACATACATACATACATACATACATACATACATACATACATACATACATACATACATACATACATACATACATACATACATACATACATACATACATACATACATACATACATACATACATACATACATACATACATACATACATACATACATACATACATACATACATACATACATACATACATACATACATACATACATACATACATACATACATACATACATACATACATACATACATACATACATACATACATACATACATACATACATACATACATACATACATACATACATACATACATACATACATACATACATACATACATACATACATACATACATACATACATACATACATACATACATACATACATACATACATACATACATACATACATACATACATACATACATACATACATACATACATACATACATACATACATACATACATACATACATACATACATACATACATACATACATACATACATACATACATACATACATACATACATACATACATACATACATACATACATACATACATACATACATACATACATACATACATACATACATACATACATACATACATACATACATACATACATACATACATACATACATACATACATACATACATACATACATACATACATACATACATACATACATACATACATACATACATACATACATACATACATACATACATACATACATACATACATACATACATACATACATACATACATACATACATACATACATACATACATACATACATACATACATACATACATACATACATACATACATACATACATACATACATACATACATACATACATACATACATACATACATACATACATACATACATACATACATACATACATACATACATACATACATACATACATACATACATACATACATACATACATACATACATACATACATACATACATACATACATACATACATACATACATACATACATACATACATACATACATACATACATACATACATACATACATACATACATACATACATACATACATACATACATACATACATACATACATACATACATACATACATACATACATACATACATACATACATACATACATACATACATACATACATACATACATACATACATACATACATACATACATACATACATACATACATACATACATACATACATACATACATACATACATACATACATACATACATACATACATACATACATACATACATACATACATACATACATACATACATACATACATACATACATACATACATACATACATACATACATACATACATACATACATACATACATACATACATACATACATACATACATACATACATACATACATACATACATACATACATACATACATACATACATACATACATACATACATACATACATACATACATACATACATACATACATACATACATACATACATACATACATACATACATACATACATACATACATACATACATACATACATACATACATACATACATACATACATACATACATACATACATACATACATACATACATACATACATACATACATACATACATACATACATACATACATACATACATACATACATACATACATACATACATACATACATACATACATACATACATACATACATACATACATACATACATACATACATACATACATACATACATACATACATACATACATACATACATACATACATACATACATACATACATACATACATACATACATACATACATACATACATACATACATACATACATACATACATACATACATACATACATACATACATACATACATACATACATACATACATACATACATACATACATACATACATACATACATACATACATACATACATACATACATACATACATACATACATACATACATACATACATACATACATACATACATACATACATACATACATACATACATACATACATACATACATACATACATACATACATACATACATACATACATACATACATACATACATACATACATACATACATACATACATACATACATACATACATACATACATACATACATACATACATACATACATACATACATACATACATACATACATACATACATACATACATACATACATACATACATACATACATACATACATACATACATACATACATACATACATACATACATACATACATACATACATACATACATACATACATACATACATACATACATACATACATACATACATACATACATACATACATACATACATACATACATGCATACATGCATACATGCATACATGCATACATGCATACATGCATACATGCATACATGCATACATGCATACATGCATACATGCATACATGCATACATGCATACATGCATACATGCATACATGCATACATGCATACATGCATACATGCATACATGCATACATGCATACATGCATACATGCATACATGCATACATGCATACATGCATACATGCATACATGCATACATGCATACATGCATACATGCATACATGCATACATGCATACATGCATACATGCATACATGCATACATGCATACATGCATACATGCATACATGCATACATGCATACATGCATACATGCATACATGCATACATGCATACATGCATACATGCATACATGCATACATGCATACATGCATACATGCATACATGCATACATGCATACATGCATACATGCATACATGCATACATGCATACATGCATACATGCATACATGCATACATGCATACATGCATACATGCATACATGCATACACTACATACATACATACATACATACATACATACATACATACATACATACATACATACATACATACATACATACATACATACATACATACATACATACATACATACATACATACATACATACATACATACATACATACATACATACATACATACATACATACATACATACATACATACATACATACATACATACATACATACATACATACATACATACATACATACATACATACATACATACATACATACATACATACATACATACATACATACATACATACATACATACATACATACATACATACATACATACATACATACATACATACATACATACATACATACATACATACATACATACATACATACATACATACATACATACATACATACATACATACATACATACATACATACATACATACATACATACATACATACATACATACATACATACATACATACATACATACATACATACATACATACATACATACATACATACATACATACATACATACATACATACATACATACATACATACATACATACATACATACATACATACATACATACATACATACATACATACATACATACATACATACATACATACATACATACATACATACATACATACATACATACATACATACATACATACATACATACATACATACATACATACATACATACATACATACATACATACATACATACATACATACATACATACATACATACATACATACATACATACATACATACATACATACATACATACATACATACATACATACATACATACATACATACATACATACATACATACATACATACATACATACATACATACATACATACATACATACATGCATACATGCATACATGCATACATGCATACATACATACATGCATACATGCATACATGCATACATGCATACATGCATACATGCATACATGCATACATGCATACATGCATACATGCATACATGCATACATACATGCATACATGCATACATGCATACATGCATACATGCATACATGCATACATGCATACATGCATACATGCATACATGCATACATGCATACATGCATACATGCATACATGCATACATGCATACATGCATACATGCATACATGCATACATGCATACATGCATACATGCATACATGCATACATGCATACATGCATACATGCATACATGCATACATGCATACATGCATACATGCATACATGCATACATGCATACATGCATACATGCATACATGCATACATGCATACATGCATACATGCATACATGCATACATGCATACATGCATACATGCATACATGCATACATGCATACATGCATACATGCATACATGCATACATGCATACATGCATACATGCATACATGCATACATGCATACATGCATACATGCATACATGCATACATGCATACATGCATACATGCATACATGCATACATGCATACATGCATACATGCATACATGCATACATGCATACATGCATACATGCATACATGCATACATGCATACATGCATACATGCATACATGCATACATGCATACATGCATACATGCATACATGCATACATGCATACATGCATACATGCATACATGCATACATGCATACATGCATACATGCATACATGCATACATGCATACATGCATACATGCATACATGCATACATGCATACATGCATACATGCATACATGCATACATGCATACATGCATACATGCATACATGCATACATGCATACATGCATACATGCATACATGCATACATGCATACATGCATACATGCATACATGCATACATGCATACATGCATACATGCACACATGCACTACATGCACTACATGCACACATGCACACATGCACACATGCACACATGCACACATGCACTCACGCACTCACGCACTCACGCACTCACGCACTCACGCACTCACGCACGCACGCACGCACGCACGCACGCACGCACGCACGCACGCACGCACGCACGCACGCACGCACGCACGCACGCACGCACGCACGCACGCACGCACGCACGCACGCACGCACGCACGCATACATACATACATACATACATACATACATACATACATACATACATACATACATACATACATCTTGTCAGTTTTTAACACACCTTGCCGTTCACCATTACATGACTGACTGCCATGAGACATACCTCAGCCTATATGAAACAGAATCATCTCTTTCTAAGCAGACTTAATTGTCTAATAACACCTTAGGAATATCCGGCTATTCTTCATTAATTCTTATGCCCTCAAACTCTGCAACTTGGCGCCGCGTTGTCTGCTAACTGCGATAGTCTTATTATTATAACTATCATTTCTTCTGGTGCAAAAGTAAATCTGCTAGGGTAATGCAATATACACTCGCTGGCGACTGTATGTGTCTTTTTATTAATTAATCGGGCATTGCTTATTCTGCAATTGAAAATCCAGGCGTTGTCTATCTTGACTAACATAATATAGGCCGGTAAGTTAATTTGAAGATGCACTTTTGGTGTTGCAATTGCAAAATATCGCACGTATGGAGAATATTATGCGTAAAGCACATGGTAACTTAAACTTTGTATTGCATATAAAGACTACGGTATGTAAGGTACATGGCTACGTCTACCTCAGTTGGTGTATAGAGACTATTGCATATAAGATATGTAGATTAATCATAACTTTTGGAAACTTTAAAAAGCGACTATTTTGTTTGTGGAACAACACACGAAAAACACTGTCTCTTTCTATAATATGATCGCTTTCCAACACATGCCTAGCAATTGATGAAGTGAGAAGTTTCCGCTGTGTTGGCCTCCCTAGGCACCCATCGCCTGCGTGTAGTATCTTGTCAATCCATTGAGGTATGTGTTCTGCAACTCTGTTATTCAACTGCTGATCTGTTCTGCCGATGTAAGTAGAATGGCACCTACACGCGAATTGGTAAATACAATTTGATTCGGCGTACAGATGAACATGTGGTTTTACTGCTGGGATGGGAATAGGTGTGGTTATGTACCTAATAACTGGAGTTGTAGCACAGACTGTTGGACCGACTGCTGTAATGAGTCGGTCCTGTAGACATTGCATTACGTTATCCCCTCGAAAGGTTAGCTGGATGACTACCTTGAGTTTAGGGACAATAGTGTCATCTGGTATTGGTTTGCGCTGTTGGCAGTGGAGCTTTATATATCCTGTGGAGGACTCATGCAGGTTGTGTTTTACACACACAATAGTCACTAGTTAAAGTTTGCAGAAGCAATAATGATTAATCTACATAGGCCAGGTTTGTGCAAAATGAAAGACATGTTATTGATTTTAAAATTGCCATGGCAGACAATTGACACTACTGTGCGAACATGTGTATATTTCAGCTTGACAGATTTATCAATTTATTTTACTTTATGTTGTGTGAATTCTGCATGCAGTATGTATCTGATGAGATGCAGCGAAATATGCCAGGAAATAAATCGTGCATTCTATTATTTGTGTCTTCGTTATTGAAAATAACTCAAACGCCTTGCTATTTTACAGGTCGAGATATATCACTGCGTCAACGGGTGAATCAGTCATCTACTTATTTAGGGGACAGCTGGGACAAAGTGAGGGCCGAGAACGCTGTTGATGGCAACAATAGTACAGATTATGCCAATGGTTCGTGCACACGAACACAATTGCAAACAACAACACCCTACTGGCATCTAATACTTGACAAGCCAACATATGTTTTCAGAATTCGCATCTTCAACACAAATGGTAAGAATGGATTTTGTGTCCATGTTTCTTCCAGCATACTTTCATTTTCCAGACTCACACCGAAGTAAATTGGGAGACATGTAGTTAATACAAGAAGAGTATGATGCGGTAGACACAGGAGATAAGACTCGATCAGTCATACTGGCGGCATAAAGGCGAAACAATAATCTTGAGCGCAACCAAGCAATGAAAGTTATTAATAGAGTGTGACTGAGATGTTTTAATCATCATCATCATCATCATCATCATCATCATCATCATCATCGTCATCACAGTGTAGCAGATCCTTGGCAGAACGTCGCTTCCATTGCAGCGCTGCCTAAAGACTCTAGATCTCTGGCCATGTCTCCTGCCTCTTCCACACTCATGCCAAAGATGTCTTCAATGCCCATATCCATTTTCGTACAGATCGGTCTTCAACCTTCCCCATTTCTCCCTAGCCACTGTGACTGTAATATGACCTCATTATTTCATTTTCCAAGACTCTATACTGTTTCTCAGCCCGTATTTTTTAAATTTAAATTTAAATTTAAATTTTCATGTTTTGATGTTCAGATCATTTAGAATTCCAGAATGCGCCTTCTTCCTGGTTCAGGACATTATAGAACAATTTTGCAGCATAAGAGCTCAAAATTGTCAGCGTTCTTCTTATTCCTGGAAATTCTAAAACTGTTATGCAGCATTAGAGCCAAACATTGCAATAATTATGCTTGGTCCAGGACATTCTAGAACTGTCCTGTAGCATTAGAGCTCACACGCGCCGGCGTTCTTTTTTAGTGGTTGCGAACTTGTCCATGGCCCACATCCACATGTTGCTTCAGGACACATGCATGTTCCGGAATTGTAACAGCAGCACACACAACAGAGACATAGATTCACTCCTAAAGATATAGCGAGATCAAAAAGCTAACGCGACATAGTGTTATCAAATTCGCTGGGGTTAGATCCCGGTTAGGGATAGAACCACTCAATCAAAAGTAATTTTTTTTTCCTACTGGAGTTTAGTTCTGGGTGCAGTTTGTTATCCCTTTCCTCTGTCAGAATGGATTATTTACCACCCAAGATCCTAGAGAGGGAACAAATGTCTGTTATACTAATTGCAGACACCGTTCCTGGATAGTCAAGAAAACAGCCAAGAAGTGGCTCGTGGGGAAAAAAATATATTTAGCTGTTCTTGGTGTCACCAGAAGTAAGAAAGAGGAATTAAGATATGCAGAATACGCTTGTTACTCATGAGCTGCTTATTCATGGTACCTCCCTGACATAATCTACTCCTGGATTATATGTACGGACCCCTATTAAATATTCCACCAATTTGTAAAAATTTAGAATTTATACGGACAACCGAGGTTAAAATAAAATACATGTTTTGATTGATTGCTACGATGATAGTATGATGATGAGGATGTAATTATGGTATATAATTCAACTTGTGGGGGAACATAGGTCATGCTTAACCCGGCGAGACGCAGTTCACTATCAGCTTAAAGGAGTATAAATTAGTCCCTTAATTATGCTCAGTCACTCCATGATATGAGTTGCTGACTGTCCATCACTCCTAAGAAAGCTGGAATTGAACGAACGGAGATATATATATATATATATATATATATATATATATATATATATATATATATATATATATATATATATATATATATATATATATATATATAATGCATGTTACCTAAACATACAGCTGTTCTCAATATATATATATATACAACTATGCATTCAGAACATATATTGCTCAAACATCTATTTCTTCATATATATATATATATATATATATATATATATATATATATATATATATATATATATATATATATATATATATATATTTATGAAGAAATAGATGTTTCAGCTATATATTTTCTGAATGCATAGTTGTGTATATATATATATATATATATATATATATATATATATATATATATATATATATATATATATATATATATATATATATATATATATATATATTGAGAACAGCTGTATGTTTAGGTAACATGCAATATATATATATATATATATATATATATATATATATATATATATATATATATATATATATATATATATATATATATATATATATATATATCCCGATGGTGTTTCCACGAATCAGATACATGAGCCTCGAATTCGGACTGACTTATCTGGACAACGACCTTGGAACGTTAAAGGACTTTTGAGATTTGGAACATGAAATGTACGGACACTATATCGAGCTGGAGCGGCCGAAGAACTAACCCGGGAGCTGGTTGAATATCAAATGGATATAACGAACGAACGAACGAACGAACGAACGAACGAACAAACTTTATTTTCAAAGGGTTAAGAATTGGGCACGCAGGCCCGTCTAACATTCTGCCCTTCTATCACTCTCTTTCATACATTATTTCATTCACACATCATTCAAGGCTAACAGAGAACAGCAACAATATAAAAGATATGCATTATAAAGGCATGGGGAAAATGCGAACATCAAGACTACACGACACAGTAAAATTAGATAATGATCTGACACTTGTTATTAGCCATGTGGAATATACTGGCCTACCAAAAGGGGACTGGCTGTTATACTAGGGTTTTGTTATTATTATTATTATCTCTATTATTAAGGGGGAAGATAATCCGTACTGAGATAGTGTTCGAGTAATTTGCGATTATATGAATAGGGATTGGTGATGTCTTTGATTTCTTGTGGAAGATTGTTCCACAGCTAAGCTGAAGAGTACGTTAAGCTTGTTTTGTATAAGTCAATCCTAGGCTTCGGAATGTGTAATATTTTTAAACGTTTACTGTGTCTAGCATTATATTTAAACAATGGCCAAAGGTAATTTGGGGCATTCCGGTGCAGGATTTTGTGAATTAGTTTAGCTTTATTGAAAAGCAGGCGTTTGCGCAGTGGTAGTAACTGAAGGCGTTTATACAGGCTAGGATTGTCAGATAAATGTTTGTTATAAATTAGACTCATGGCCCGTTTCTGGAGTGAGTAAAGTCGCTTGGTGTTTGAATTAGAACAACCGTCCCAGATTGTAGAGCAGTAGTCAAAGTGTGTCTGTATATGAGAAGTATAGAATAGTTTCCTTGTGTCCTCATCAATGAAATTTTTAATTTTGGCTAGTTGGTAGACCTTTTTTCGCTGTTTGTTTAATAAGCGCTTGAACGTGGGAATTAAAGGTTAGGTTTCTATCAATGATTATGCCTAATGTTTTGTGCTCAATTACACTTTCTACTGGCATGTTATCGATGTGAAGTTGAAGTGATGTGTGTGAGCTTAGAGTTTGAAGTCTTTGTCTGGTTGTTAGTAACATTGATTTTGTTTTAGTGATGTTAATTTGCATACGGTTTGAATAGCTCCACCTAACTACATTATTTAATTCTTGTTGTAAAGACGACTCCAATAAAATACAGTTTTCAGCATTTGTGTACACTGTACAGTCGTCTGCAAATAGATCGCAGGACGACGAAAGATGTAAAGGTAGATCGTTAATATATATGGCAAACAATAGAGGGCCAAGAATAGAGCCTTGCGGTACTCCAATATTGAAGGTAGTGGTATGAGACAGACATTTATTATGTGATACTACTTGCTTTCTGTTTGATAGAAAAGATGATATTAGAGTGACTACATTAGGGCCAATTTTCATTGTCTCAAGTTTTTTAATTAAATAACATGATCTAATCATATCAAATGCTTTCTTGAAATCAATAAACACAGTTCCACACAGACTGTTGTTGTTTATATTCTGGTGCCAATTTTCTATCATGTTTGTTAGGGCCGTATGGCAAGAATATTTTGGTCGAAATCCTGATTGGTTGTCAACAATAAGCTTGTTGCGAACTAAATACTGTAATGTTACTTTATGGATGTGTTTTTCTAATGCAAGAAATAAGGTGGCCAGGAGAGGGTACTTTAGAGCAAAATGGAATGATTATAATATATGGAGGAAACACCCAAAATAAACATGAATTAGAAACAGGATTTGTCATCAAAAAAGAGTAATGGGGGAATGTTTTAAACTTTAAAGCTGTTAATGACAGGATTAGTAAATTACGAATAAAAGGTAAATGGAAAAATATAACGATGATTAATGTACATGCACCTACTGAAGAGAAAGAAGATGATATTAAAGAAGACTTTTATAATGATCTGGAAGATGTCATAGAAGAAACTCCCAAACAGGACATCCTGATTGTGCTGGGAGACTTCAATGCAAAAATAGGTAGAGAGCAAACTAATAAAAAAAGTGGCCGGTATGGTAAGCTTACATACAACTTCAAATGATAATGGATGGAGAGTCATCATCCTGGCAGAAGCCAAAGGACTGCAGATTAGCAGTACCAGACTACAAAGAAAGGATATACACAAACAAACTTGGAAATCATGTGACAAGAGAACCTATAATCAAATAGATCACATTTTAATTAACAACAGAAATGCATCAAACATACAGCAAGTTAGAAGTTATAGAGGAGCTGAGTGCAACAGCGACCACTTCCTCGTTGGAGCAAAATTTAAAATAAAACTTAAGAGAGCTTTCTATACTAAATTACAAAGATTACACCCAACATATAACAGAGAAAAACTACAAGAAATTACAGTCAAAGATAAATTTACAGATGAAATAAAATGTAAACTTGAAACTCTGCAAACCCTTTGGAGGAAAGCGTTGACCAAACTTGGTTGAACATCAAGAATACAATTCAATCTACCGCAGAAGAATGTCTCGGTGTGTTAACCACGCATAGAAAGAACAGATGGTTCAATCAAAAATGTGAAGAAGCAGTCATTAGGAAAAGAATGCCAGACATTTATGGTTAAATGACATCAACAACATCCAAAAGGAAGAGCATTATAGAAATGAATGTAAAGAGGCTACAAAAATAGTCCGACAGCAGAAGCGAGAATATATGAGTAATATAATCAAAGATATGGAAACTAATCACCAGAAAAATGAATCCAGAAAATTTTTTAAAGAACTGAAGTCAATGAAACGAGGGCACCAACAAAACACATATGGTTTAAAAGACAAAAATGGGAATATGATAAATACCAATGAGGAAATGTGCAACACATGGAAAGAATATTTTGTTGAATTACTAAATTGTGAAGCTCCAAGTAACATTTTCCCACAGGAAGAGGTTCTAACATGCTAACCACAAATTGAAGAACCTACATTTGAAGAAATCCTATATGTAATCACACGACTTAAAAACAATAAGGCAACTGGGACTGATGGAATTGCTGCTGAATTTATAAAGGCAGGTGGCCATGCATTACATCTAAAGCTATACGAACTAATAATAAAAATCTGGAGGACAGAAGAATTACCCCATGACTGGAAAGAGTCATTATTGATACCTATCTTTAAGAAAGGAGACAAGTTCCAATGTGGAAATTATAGAGGAATATCACTACTGTCCACAAGCTATAAGATACTATCCGCAGTATTACTAAATAGACTAAAACCATATTCAGAAGACATATTAGGTGACTACCAGGCGGGTTTTAGACAAAACAGATCAACAATAGATCAGATATTTATCTTACGACAAATAGCCGAGAAAAATTGGGAATATAAAAGAGATCTCCATAACATTTTTGTGGATTTTAAAAAGGCTTATGATAGTGTCCATAGGAATAGTCTATGGAATGCTATGCAGGAATTTGGAATACCAAGGAAGTTAATCAACATGACCAGACTATGCATGGAAGATACTTATAATATAGTAACATATAAAGGCAGGAAATCAGACCCCTTCCAAATAACATCTGGCTTGAAACAGGGTGATGCACTATCGCCGCTACTCTTCAATCTGGCTCTAGAGAAAGTTGTAAGGAAGGTAAAGGAGGAATGTGATATTGGAGGAACATCCAAGCTGCTTGGTTATGCAGATGATATAGATATTATAGGTCAAAGTGAACAAAAGACATTGGAAATATTGACTCACTTAAAGGAAAAAGCCCAACAGATGGGGCTGGTTATCAACCAAGATAAGACAGAATATATGGTAATTTCAAGAGACGGAATGGCTAAAAACTCTGGCCACATACAAATAGATAATATGACCATTAAAAGAACGGAAACATACAAATACCTGGGTACAATCTTCAACTGCTCCAACATCATAAGGGACGAAATACAAACTAGAATCAACTCTGGAAATAAGATATACTATGCACTACAACATCTACTAAAATCAAATGCGCTATCTCGTAACACCAAAATCACAATATACAAAACACTGATCAGACCAGTTGTGCTGTATGGCTCTGAAACCTGGAGTACAACGAAAGGAGACGAAGCCTTGTTACAAACCTTTGAGAACAAAATTTTAAGACGCATCTTTGGACCCATTAGGGATACACAAAGTGGAGAGTGGAAAAGAAGAAGTAACAAAGACATTTATGATCTGTTTAAGTCCCCGCTAATCACTGGTATCATGAAGGCTAATAGAATACAATGGCTGGGGCATATAGAAAGAATGGAAGATAATAGGGAAACAAAACTCGCTTACACTCAGGAAATAAATGACCGTAGACCCCGAGGTAGACCAAGAAGGCGGTGGAGAGATAATACATATACAGACCTACAAGCACTTGGAATCAACGACTGGCAAGAGAAGGTCCACCAGAGAGACAAATGGAGACGGATTGTGTCTGCAGCAAAGAACCGCAATGGCTCAGAACGCAGAAGAAGAAGAAGATATATATATATATATATATATATATATATATATATATATA
This sequence comes from Cepaea nemoralis, assembly GCA_014155875.1. Taxonomy (NCBI): domain Eukaryota; kingdom Metazoa; phylum Mollusca; class Gastropoda; order Stylommatophora; family Helicidae; genus Cepaea; species Cepaea nemoralis. The sequence continues at coordinate 732,505 of JACEFZ010022272.1, read as the reverse complement.
TATATATATATATATATATATATATATATATATATATATATATATATATATATATATATATATATATGTATATGTATATGATTTCCAACAATTTTAGTAAGCATTCAAAGTGTTGGTCCAAATAATTAGCGTTAATTTGAACGCTATCATTAGATGGATGGATGGATCCTTAGACGGTTTGCTCTCAGGTACTTCTCCTAAGTAGCCAGTCTCCCAAGTGTGTATGGAAAACGACTCTAAATGCCTAACCTGTATGTGAATAGGCCACACACTCAAGAGGCTTGGATAATGTTGGATTTCTCCAAAATATTATGTACAACAATTCCGACAAGCAAGTAGCGAATAAAACAAGAAGAAAACAAACATCACAGTCGATAAGTAAATGCTATGACTGGAACAATATGTACAAAGAAAATCCACACGCTTGAAGTTTGGAAGAGAAGTAATGTGAAACAGAAACGTAAACTGCCGGCCCTCAGACAGCAGACAGACGGATCAAATAATGTGTGGTATTACCTGAGGTTATAGCTTCGGAAATTCCATGACATGACACACAGAAGTCGAACTGAACGAGATTAGAATATTATTCCAGTAGGGATCCTTTTGCTATACGTGAGTTTGCGTCTTAGAATTGTAGGTGTGATGGGGTGAGTCTAGATCACTGTGCAAAATTTCCCATCGTGTAGTAGCGCTTCATAAAATAAACTGGGATTAAAAGTGCCCCAAATTTTGGCTATTAACGTGTCAGAGAAGAATGTTTCATCGATAATTCACTCTGACTTGATTATCACACTCTTTTACTTCAGATATAATAGAATTCTTATATGGGTAAAATAAAATTGTTTAAGAATTGTGTACACTGTATTCACTGATACGCTCACTTGTTGCGACATATTCCGTTATTACTTGCTTTGACCTTTTCAGAATTCTGTCTTGGGCATGTAGACATTTTTCATCAGACACAGCAGACCTACCAGATCGTGGAGCGCGTCTTCCACACTTTCTTTAACAAGAAACTGATTACGAAATTATAACCCTGTGATATAATAAAACGTCCTTACCCTTTCCTATTTATTGACTCCCTTAATAATAAACAATCCCTTACAACTACGGTTTAAGTATCTTACTGAATATAGAATAAAAACTAACCCGTAGGGTAGGTAAATTAATTTGGCCTTATTTTGGCCTACGAACCTGGCCAACAGTCGTCGACTGATTGTAAGCCAAAGGCCCAGTGTAGCCATTTTTAGTTCAAGCTAAGAAAGTAAACAGACGTGCGTTCCCTTGTGGGATTTCTTTCCCCGTGTGGGGAAAGGTATTTTGCCTTTTAAAACCATGATTCTCTTCAACTATTGGTATGTTATATCTACATTATTAAGATATATTTATGTATTACATAGACCAGTATGTTTAATTAAGAATTAGTTACAATTCTCTTAAACCAGGCTGGATGATGTTTACCAAGGAAACACATGTGGGCGCCACGCTGTAATTTTTTCCTATGTCTTACAATTTTAAATCCCTATGTTAATATCTTGTATAGGCATTATGAACTTATATCTCACTAGTAGTGTTTATAACCTATGAATATTATGTGTACTGTAGTACACATAAAGTATCAACTCTCATGTCTGAAACACACTCTAGAGATTTTCTCAATGTAGGAGCAGACCCCTGATTCATACTTCATAGTAAAGAACTAGTGTCTGTCAATTTCATATTCCTATGTTAAAACTTCTAGGCACAGTGAACAATATCTCACTATTTATTCTTAGAAATCTGCAAATAATCTATGTACTATAGAAAGGAAGTTTTATCCATGCGGAGACATACAAATGATTACGCGTATTCCTGACTCTTAGTAAGGGGATAAAATGCTTGCCACATCATAATCTGTAACTTGGAAATATAGTGCTAAATTTTAGTACCATCCTTTTGCTAACAGATGAATAACCACTCCATAGTAGTGAAGAACATATAATCATTTCATAAAATAGTGTTAGGAGAATGCCATGTTTGAGAATATAAATTCATGAACAATTAAAGGTTATGCGTGATGTAAATGCATGTTCGGATAGGATTCAATCCCCATCGCCTCACCGTAGTAGAAACAAAAGCGAAGATTGATGTGAATAAATTGCTTGCAATATTCAGAATACTGGACCATGCGGCATAAGTTATTCTAATAAATACCCTCCGAATAATAGCAGTCATTGACAAAATATATCACAGCGGCTACTATCCTCATCTGCGGTACGCAGTGGGGAAAAACAATATATGTTTTAGTTATGGATTAACCCCTGAAGAAAATTCAACACCATTGGCTCCGGCATTAAATTTTATGATTACATTATTATGTATGATTATCATGTACTTAATATCAGAGAAATGTACATGTATGTTTTTTTCTGGTATGAGAATTTTCTCTGTTCTGATTGTTACTTTTTCCTGTGGGAATATACATTTTAATGTTGCACCTTGGGATTAGAGGATGTTGATGTAAGAATCCATGTGTATGTCAGGACTTAAGAAGCCAATGTTGAATAGTCTTGACCTAATGATGATTATAGTGCCGAAATGAAGACGCGGCATTAGAAACCACAGAGATTCTGTATAGGCTATTCTCTTCAAGTAATGAGAGAGACAATATCAACATATTGGATGGACAGAATGACTTCACTCATCTAATAGTCCCAGTAACAACAGAACATAAAATAAAGTGAGAAAATACCTTACTCACTATTAAGAGTCAGAATGGCTCTACTCAGCAATGAGGGACAGTGGAACGTAGACACCCACTCCTTTCCCCTTCTCCCCTTGTTGTTTTTTATTTGTGTTGTAAACTTTTACCATAAAACAGTAGGTTAATGCTCGTGTTGTATTCTTGTCATCCCTTTTCTATAGAAGAGAAGCAGGTGGTGGTTGAATGTTGTGGGACTATATCACTATACCTGGATCCTGGGTCAACAGCCAGAAAGTGAATGTCCTAACCATAGTATGCATCTAGAAATGCCCATGGACTGCTGCGCTCAATAGCTCCATAGCGAGCAACAGATAAATTCGAAGACAACTGACTGGGTGAGTGATTAAGTCCTATTTTAGTAGGAATATCCATGATGGACTTCAAGATCTAATAATCAACAAAGATGAAGATCATCAGAGTACTGACAACAGTGTATCGTCTGCGTTACTTCTGAGAAGTATCACCTATGGCCTCATCATTCAACCAAGTCAGTGAAACTGGGACAATCCTTCTAGCAAGTTACTAAAACTAACAACAGTGAGTAACCTTCAACTGTTGGTTGGATTACCAAGTTAATATCCACAATGGATAAGTCTTCGAAAGAACATCTCACAGCTGCAACAGTCAAACATAAGGTTCCAGCCATGCAACACCAAGTTCTAGCTATGAACACCAACTCAAAATGGGAGAAGACACTGAACCAAATAAGCCAATACAACCAAGGTACAAACTTAATATCATATGAAACATAATTACGAAACCAGATTACCTCAAGGTTCCAAACCCTGAACACCATCAGATAAAAGACCATATGAAAGCAGCTAAATGTCTCTACATCTGCAACAAGAGGAATCATCTAATTGTTTGCAACCCTGTTACTGTGCTGGATTTATTCATCTGTGGATATATGTAGGTATAGATCAAGTGTGGCCCTAGTCACAGATACTACCATGAGATGCGTCTCAGTCATATAAAGTTCTACACTGGACTAGATAACAACGACTAACTCTTTGCTGGTCCAGTGTCAACCTAAATGCCATGGGTTATAGACTCGCGACTTGGTGGGTGTAAAATCTTTGTTGAACTACTTGGGATTCTGATAATAAAAGCAGAGCAGCTGAATGGACGTCTACTTGGCACCATGTATGGTGAGATGGTAAAGTACCTTCTGCAGAGCTTAAGTGGAAATTCCGGAAAGTTAGACCAACCGGAGGCCCCAAATTTCAAAAAGACACCGAGCCTACTGCAACAGAGTACTCGAATATTCTAGCCCGCGGAGGGATATGTGATTGTGTGTAATTTCTATTCTTGGATTATAAAGTATGATTTGCACAAGCCAATTACCAGTGACTAAATAGTAAGAACCTAACTGAGTGCATTAATTCGGTACCCAGGTAATGGGAAAAGGATCTAATAGACAGTAAAGGTGAACCCATAACCGCACACCAGGAGATAGACTCGATTAATTAATTTAATTAGTAGTACAAAATGTTGTTTATATGTTGGTATGTTTTTTCTGAAGGTAACAGGTCAGTAGTTTTTTTTCAATGGTATAGATGGTATAGTATTTTGACACCAACTCATTATTTTTAAAAAATGAGAGAATGGTAAAAGGTGTCAGAAACATGTTATGTTGGGTTCTATTTAATATCTTTATTTGCTTTAATTATGAGGGAAAATGAAAGTAGACCCAATTTGTGGTTGTTGTGTTGTTTGTAATAACCTGTTTTTTCGGGGGTCACTGGGTACTATATTGTAATAATGCAATGAATCCCATGCCTGTATGAAAGTGCATAGTGTTTATCACACACACACACACACACACACACACACACACACATATATATATATATATATATATATATATATATATATATATATATATATATATATATATATATATATATATATATATATATATATATATATATATATAACTGCAGATCTTGAGTTAATACCTGAACTGTTTGTCCAAAAGTGTTGTGTACATCAAGTAAATGTGGTGTCCAACAAGTGGTTGTTTATATGTTGTGAGCAATCAATATCCTTCTAGCACTATAGTGAATTTAAAGAGTGATGAAGTGGGAAGGGAAACCTACACACAGATGCCATTGTTTCAAGGATTGAACTCTTTTCTCCTGGGATTTGTGGTAAACATCCCTGATCACCCTGCATTCTAACCAGTGACCAGAGAATCAATAAAAACCCCTAGACATCTTAACAATATTCTCAGGAATTAAAATCCACATCCCAAAAACCATAATATCATGACTAAGTTGCTTATCAACAGGTCTTGCTATACAATATTGAACAAACATTCTCGAGTATCGACCGTCAATTTGAAACATTGGTCCAAACAAAATACAGTCTTTCTTGTATTGATAACAACATGATGTATGGAATGCAAAGAATAACTCCAGCAGACGAACAGCCATTCGCTATATATCTCTTTACGGTGGGTTGTGGAGCACATATTTTGACTACGCATGTCATTTTGTAAATTGTTTCTCTCTCTCTCTCTCTCTCTCTCTCTCTCTCTCTCTCTCTCTCTCTCTCTCTCTCTCTCTCTCTCTCTCTCTCTCTCTCTCTCTCTCTCCATATATATATATATATATATATATATATATATATATATATATATATACTCTAGCTGACCCGGCCCGGCTTCGCCCAGTCCTTGGTGGGGAGCATCTCATTTAATTCATATAAGTAGTCATATAAGTTCCCGTTCCCGTTACCAACTGTCTGTCTGTCTGTCTGTCTGTCTGTCTGTCTGTCTGTCTGTCTGACCCGGCCCGGTTCGCCCAGTCCTTGGTGGGGAGCATCTCATTTAATTCATATAAGTAGTCATATAAGTTCCCGTTCCCGTTACCGACTATCTGTCTGTCTGTCTGTCTGTCTGTCTGTCTGATCCGGCCCGGCATCGCCCAGCTCCTGGTGGGGGGCATCTCATTTAATTCATATAAGTAGTCATATAAGCTCACGTTCCCGTTCCCGACTATCTATATGTCTGTCTGTCTATCTGTCTGTCTATCTGTCTGATCCGGCCCGGCTTCGCCCAGCCCCTGATGGGGAGCATCTCATTTAATTCATATGAGTAGTCATATAAGTTCCCGTTCCCGACTGTCTGTCTGTCTGTCTGTCTGTCTAATCATTTATTGGTTGCAGTTAGAACAACCTTAGATAAACGAAGACCAACTTACAAAAAGCATTAGAAAGAGCACTTGAAAGATCTTTACATCTTCCCCAACAATTAACTTGGGTAAATGGAGCAGCGGCAGCAGCAGCAGAAGAAGAAGAAAAAGGAGGAGTAGGAGCTGGGAGGAGGAAGAGGGAGGAGGAGGGAGGAGGAGGAGAAAGAGAGAAGAGGAGGATGGAGGAGGGAGAGGGAGGAGGGGGAGGAGAAGAGGAAGAGGGTAGGAGGTGGAGGAGGGGAGAGGAGGAGGAGGAGGAATATAACGCATATGCCTGTAGATTTAATAATGGCTGAAGTTGTTCCATGTCTTCTTAGAGTTGGCGACAGTGTAAAGAAATATAAAATCTTCAAACTTGATAGAGATAAGGTAACTATTATTTATTCATTCTTTAAGCAAAAAAAGATGAGTTACAATGTTATGCATTATGCATTATTTTTATGAAAACTTTGAAAATGCCTTACAGATTGTATCATTATTTATTATAACTCATATGCCGGTATATAACTATGGACAAAGAGTTTATAAATCTTTGAAAACGATGCCACAATATGACTATAAGTTATACAGAAAATGTTATGCCCCTTGAAATAACTTTTACAGAGTTAAGTCCCCTGAGATATATGAAATTATAATGAAAAATGAAATAATATTGGGTAAGCAGCCGATTTCACACTAAAAAATATGACAGTGGGCTGCGCTGGAATGAAAGGAAGACGTGTAGAAAATTTCATCTCAATCGGATGGGCCGTTCGCGAGCGCATAAAGGACATAGGGACATACAGACAGACAGACAGACAGACGGAGAATGCCTTTTATATATACGATATATATATATATATATATATATATATATATATATATATATATATATATATATATATATATATATATATATATATGCATAATCCTTAAAAGATTACACATTCTGGCTGAAAGAATCTACCCCAAATCACAGTGCGGATTTAGACCCAACAGGTCCACCATCTGTATGATTTTCTCACTCTGGCAACATCAAGAGAAGTGCAGAGAACAGAGGAAGCCATTATATATTGCCTTCATCGACCTCACAAAGGCACTTGACCTCATGAGCATAACGGCCTTTTTAAGATCCTTGAAAAGATAGGATGTCCACCGACTCTTCTTAGTGTCGTGAAATCATTTAACGAAAACATGCAGGTGCCATTTTATTTGATGGCTCAACATCCCAGTCATTCAGCATCAGCAGTGAAGTAAAGCAGGGCTGAGTGCTTGCTCCTACACTTTTTGGTATCTTCTTCGCCGTTCTCTTAAGGCAGGCATTTGGGAGTGTTACTGAAGGCATATACCTCCATACGAAATCTGATGGCAAACCTTTAAACCCATTAAGACTCAAGGCAAAGACCAAAATAAGATCAAGATGCACAAGTGAACTACTTTTTGCATATGATGCTGCACTTACTACTCATGCGGTAGAAGTTCTCCAACGGCTCATAGATCAATATGCAGCCGCCTGCAAAGACTTTGGGCTCACAATAAGCCTAAATAAAACACAGGTGATGGAACAAGATGCTGGTGCGCCTCCCTTAGTCAAAGTTTCTAATTACGATCTGAAGGTCGTTCACGAGTTTGTGTATTTCGGGTCGAAAATATCAGATAATCTTTCATTAGAGACATAAATCGACAGACGCATTGGAAAGGCAGCCACAACATTTTCCAGGCTAACTAAAAGTGCCTGGGAGAATAATAGACTAACAGAGCGTACAAAAGCGCAAGTATATAAAGGGTATGTTGTTAGCACAATACTCTATGGGTCTGAATCCTGAACCCTGTACTCAAGACAAGAATGAAAGTTGAATTCCTTCCATATGAGATGTCTGAGACGTATCCTGGGCATATCATGGAATGACCACATAACAAAAAAACATGTGCTTGAAGGAGATGATATTACCACAGTGCACTCCCTCCTCAAGCAGAGACGCCCCCGGTAGTTGGGCCACGTATCCCGAATGGTGGATGAACCTATTCCCAAAGATCTCCTATACGGAGAACTAGCCACAGGAAAGAGGCCAACCGGAAGACCCCAAATGCGATATAGGAATGTGTTTAAACAAGATATGAAAACCCTCGGAATAGATCCAGACACGTGGAAAAGAGTTGCAACAGACAGATGTTCCTGGAGAAGAGATGTACGAAATGGACTGGTGCTCTTTGAGCTCAATCTAATCCAACAAACTAAGGATAAGCGGCATAGGCTTAAAACGCAGTTACTTACTTCGGGACCTGCCTCGTCTTACAGATGCGGAAACTGTGACAGAGATTGTCACTCTCGAATTGGACTATACAGTCACCAGCCGTGCTGCCAGGTACCTCCCCAGCGGCACAATTCTATAGTCCTTCAGGACTGAAAGAGGCCTACTACTACTACTACTACTACTACTACTACTACTACTACTACTACTACTACTACTACTACTACTACTACTTTTTAAATTCGCATATCCTTTACAGGACATCGCTGTCAACTGCAGCATCTTTCAGCTGTCTGTTGATTTCTTGGCAAGGTTACGCACAGTAGTTTGCCATTGCTTTCTGAGCGGCCGGCTCATTTATCCCGCAAGTTACCAGCGTGGATAGAACCGCTTCCAGTTCTCACCCGCTACGAGACTCTGCATGATAAACGGAATTACGGAGAAAGTATTGTAACCCCTCGGCCAGAGAAACCGGCATCTACTACTACTACTACTACTACTACTACTACTACTACTACTACTACTACTACTACTACTATTACTACTACTACTACTACTACTACTACTACTACTACTACTACTACTATATCTATAAATCATGTGCCATGCTGATAAGCGTGGGCGGTCATGTTCTGCCATCTCACTCGATCACCAAAGTCGTGAATCAGCTTCGTGTTCCTGTCTCGACCATGTCATGTGGCCAAGCCATCCAGGTATTTACCTCTCGATCTACCCCTTGGTCTCTTCCCTTCAATTTTGCCAGTCGATACCAAGTTCTCCAATTAATTTCTTCTCATAACATGCCCAAAAAATTGTGTCTTTCTACGTCTAATGACTACAATCGGTTTACGATCTTTATTTGTTTCTTGAAAGACATGTTCATTGGTTTTTCTGTCTGTCCGTGGTATTCTTTGCATGTTTCTTTAGAAACCATATTTCCACATCCATCAGCTGTTTTCAGCTTCACCGGTTATTGTCCACGGTTCACATCCATACAAAAGTATAGGATCTATGTAGCACTTCAACACTTTTTTTTCTCGTTTCAATTGAGATCTTTTTATTGGTCAGTATGTTTTTCATCTTGCAAAAGGCTACGTTCGCAGCGGCAATTCTTGTTCTAATCTTTTCAAGGCATCCCCCATCAGACTGTGCCGAGATAACTGTATCGATTCATTTGCTAAAGAATATGCCCATTTACTCATATATCACATGTAGTATTTCCTTCTTCCCAGTGACGACCATATTCTGTGTCTTCTTAATATTCAGTTATAACCCTATTTGTTCACTGTGTGCAACAACCGCATCTACTAAATTTTGCAGGTTCTGTTCATTGTCTGCAGTCAAGTCTGTATCATCTGCACATTTAATGTTATTGATGTATCGTCCCCCAATATAATTTAACTTATATATATATATATATATATATATATATATATATATATATATATATATATATATATATATATATATATATATATATATATATATATATAGGGGGGGGGGGGCTTAAGGGTCTCGAGGTATGGTGTCCGCCTCGAGTGCTGGAGGTCCTGGGGAGTATTTCAGGATCCTCGCCGGTGCTACGGAGTTCGTGCACTGAGCTGAGCTTCTCCGGACTCAAGTTTGAGTTAGAAGTAGAACGGAGCACTTATGGGTTACACCCGTGTGCTGTGATGTTGATCCGTCGCCTAAACTAAACTATATATGGGGGGTAGGCGTGTATTGACTGATATATTTTGATGTCGTTGAATATGTGTGTGGTGACGAAAGAGCTAGCCGCAACATCCATATATCACTTGTGATCGTGTTCTAGTAAAGCTTAACGATTCTCCTCGATGTGTGGGTTTTATTCATTACACTGTCTGCTCTTGTGTTACAGACAGCAGTTACCGACTGTCTCGGTTCCTATTACAGACGTTCGATGCAATTGAGCATGTCAACTGGAATTACAGTGATGCATCGCCTCAGCCTTTGCCAGTGTATACCATTCGCCCCCGTATTTATACACTTGTTAGTGCCTTGAAAATCCAGACAACCAAGTTATCTGCATCACAGTATGTCTTGTCTCTGTGTGAGGTCCAAGTTTTCGGATGTGAGTTTGCTTTTAATTCAAAACTTGTGTATATGTTTTGGATAATATACAGAATCGATGTGTATGTTTGTATATGTAGGTGTGCATAATGTATGAGAATTGTCATTGCCTATATTATGGAAGAAGATGATGATATCACTGCCTGGGTGAAAGAGAGCCAACTTGATGATGATGATATGAATACAACGGGGATTAATGCATGAGCAGTAGTGACGAAACAACAGTTCACGAGATCATGGACTGTTCAGGCGGAATCTTGGAATGTGTGACACAATGTAACACGGGTCGAACTTGTGATAAAACCATCGGACCGAAAGGAACATGGAATAGCTGCTTACAACGTCAACACGAGTACATGTGTACTAATAAGCATAAATGTGACGATGTGGATTGCATGTGTCTGCGAGATCATGTAAAAGTGATCTGATGGAGTGTCATGATCTAGGATCCAGTATACATACAAGCAGTGGGTGGCGGGGTAGGGGTATCCCCTATGAAAGTGGAAGTAAGAAGACATAGCTGGGACTGGTTGGAAGGTTCAGCGGATACCCCTGGTACCAAGTATCTGATATGTGATGACTCAATGCATGCGACAAATAGTGGTCAACTCGGGAGTGAACAGACAGGCTACTGCTCTTGCTGAGGCCTTGCTTGAGTCGGATGTGGTCTGTCTAAAGTATGGAACACCAACTAAGCTGGCAATGAGACCAGGGAACCCTGATACGGCCATCGACCTGGCACTTGTATTCCAAGAGTCGGCATCAGACATAAAATGGAGTATCCATCGGGATCATTGAAGCGACCACCTACCCTGCTCTGTATAGTCAGGGCTATAAGAACCCGCAGAACATTCAGTTATGATTGTAATCACTCCTCGTTATTTGGGCGCATTCGATCACAGAGACATTCTAAACCAACAAGAATAATATCCACCCAACCGCCGTGGTGGAAACCAGAGGTGAAGACGGCCTTGTAAGGAAAAGAGGGTGGCCATAAGGAAATGCAGAGGTTCGGAGAACAACAAATTCACTTGCTACATAATTGGTTTAGGCGGAAATGTATACAAAAAGGAAAGGTGCAAGAGTTTAAACTCCAGGCAGCAGAGGCACAAATGAAGTGGGACCAATTTATAAGTGAATTCGGCGGGGATGTGAAGTTGGGTAAATTCTGGAAGCTGCACTGGCAGATGAACAGACAGGCGATGCCTGGTACACATGTGTCAGGTTTTAAGAATATATACTCAGGCCCCCTTGAGTGAGGTCTGTATACATGTATCTATATGTGATAGACAAGGGATAGAAATAGCAAGTTGTCTAAGGACATCTCTAATAGGATGGATAATCATTCCTGAGCAGCCCCTTAGAGGATCAATATAATCTGGCTCGAAACCCCCACTGTGCATATCTCAGATAAAGTTTAAGTTCATACACATAATTTATAGAATGAAAGGTTCCTCTATAAGGCAGATATATAGATATAGATCCTGACAATTCGCCACAGCAACGGAGGAACAGGTTCCCTCCCAGATAGTGTTAACTGCATGCTTTCAGCCAACCTCATATGGATCTAACATTACATTGCATTACAAGTGACACGTGACAATTGGACAATTGGACTCAACAATAGTTGACCAAAACATCAACAATGGAAGATACTTCACATAGTTGAACATAACATTCACAATAGCTGTACTCAACAAAGGTTGAATAGGACATTCACCATGAAATGGTCTCACAACAACTGGACAATACATTAACAATGAAATGCACTGAACAACATCGGAATAGAACCTTCACAATTCACCAACATCAATCAATCAATCAATCATGTGCCATGCCGGAAAGCGTGGGCGGTCATGACTCGCCATTTCACTCGATCACCAGTGTCGTGGATCAGCTCAGTGTTCCTGTCTCGTCCATGCCATGTGGCCAAGCCATCCATGTATTTTCCTCTCGGTCTTCATCTTGGTCTGTTCCCCTCGATCTTGCCAGTTGTCACTAAGTTCTCCAACCCATTTCTTCTCATAACATGTCCAAAATATTTTGACTGTCTACGTCTAATTTCTCTAATCAGTCTACGATGTTCATTTGTCTCCTGTAGTACTTGGTCATTGGTTTTTCTGTCTGTCCATGGTATTCTTTGCATTTTCCTCAGAAACCACATTTCTGCAGATATCAGATGCTTTTCAGCTTGACTGCTCATTGTCCAAGTTTCACATCCATACAAAAGAACAGGCTCTATGTATCCCCTCAACACTCTTTTTCTCGTTTCAATTGACATCTTTTTATTGGTCAGAATGTTTTTCATCTTGCTAAAGGCTACTTTCGCCATGGCGATTCTTGTTCTAATCTCTTCAAGGCATCTCCCATCAGATGTTATAACTGTTCCAAGATAATTGTACCGATTCACTTGTTGAAGAATATTTCCATTTACTCGTATATTACATTGTGGCACTTCTTCCTTCCTACTGACGACCATAACCTGAGTCTTTTTACAATTTAATTCTAACCCCAGTTGCTCACTGTGTACAACAACCGAATCCACTAACTGTTGCAGGTCCTGCGCATTGTCTGCAACTAATACTGTATCATCTGCATATCTAATGTTATTGACGTTTCGTCCTCCAATGCTGATTCCATTTATATCCTCTACATTTCTGAAAATATTTTCACTGTACAGGGAAAAAAGATCTGGAGACATCACACATCCCTGCCTAACACCTCTCTTAATTGGCTGATACTGTCCCACTTCATTATCAATCCTTATTGCAGCTTGTTGTTTCCAATATATGTTTTTTATAAGTCTAATGTCTTTCCCATCAATGTGTAGACCTGCAAGCATATCCACCATGCTGACATGTCTAACGCTATCAAAAGCGTGTGTATAGTCAATAAAGCAAAGATGTATATCCTTGTTTACTTCTATAGCACGTTCAATAACTGTTCGCAGCATATACACAGCATTTACTGTACCCTTTCCTTCTACAAACCCGCATTGTTCTTCCCCTATTTCAGGTTGTATCTTCTTCCTCATTCACCACAGTTAAATAAGACATTCACTATGAAATGTTCCCACAACAGACGGACAGGAAATTCACAATGAAATAGTCTCAACAACAGTTTTCAACCTCCCTTCCCTTTATTAGGAACTGGTGGGGTCCAGTGAAGATCCAGGTTCCACATTGTATATCAATCACCTCAAATATACATATACGCATGAATATACTTAAGTGACAACCTCCAGTTTCCTCCCCAAACAACCCACAGTTTCCCAACCAAATAAGGAATAACATCTCTCCTCTAACTCACAGTCTAAACACATCTCAAAAACTTCTCCCTCAACTGCAAACTTATATAATTGTAGTATTATTTCTTCATTGTTCACTGAGGAAAAGAAAGTCATATGTATTGGGCAACACATACGTAAATAACCACTGTTCTGGTCCGGTATCATCCCGAAGCCTCCAGTAACGGTGTTAGGGAAGGTCCCAGGTAGTAGCTACCTTATGAAATATCCCATAAAAGTAACCCTCCTCCGGTGAAACAATTTCTGAAGAAGAAACCCTGGTGATGACTAGACTGCCTGTGAAGATGACACCTGGGTTCAATCAATAATGTGAGTCCCACGCCTCCTATTAATGGGATGGTAAAGGCTCCGTTCGTGTAGTTCACAACGTTCTGAAGAACAACCAGTGATTACGGATAAAAATCCAGTATTCAATAACATTCTACAACACAAGTCCATCACACCAATGGTTCATAATAGGATTAAATTCAAGCCACCCATTTTTGGACTACAACCAATGTCCAATTTTAAATGGGGATAAAAGTTGACACTCAATGCTGGACTACAACTTGCCCTTCAGTAAAATGCACAAAGACTCATCACCCTCTCTCCTAAATAACCCACAGCTGTAAATGAGCTGAGGTAGAAAAGTCCTGAGAAATACCAGTACTTCGGATTCCAGAACAACGTGGGAGTTCCATGGGGACACAGTATTAAACTTACATGGGCCTGTTTGTGGCAAACTGATGTCAGGAGGTTCTTTAAATAATAAAGTATCATTTTCCTGGACTTGATGGCAGTGTAACCAATTGTCAACAACTCCTCGGTTGGCATCTCAAGAAGCTATAAAGGTCGCGCAAATGGTAAATATTAACTGACTTGCTTCAGTGGAGTGATCCACAATCTTTGAAAAAATCAGCCACCAACCACCAAAAGGGATACTCTAAAAATATAATATGGTGAAAGGGACTTGCTCTACTAATAGTTGAATATAACAGTGGATAGAGCTGGCATACGATCAGAATAGAATGTCATAAATATGCATTAATAACCTGATCCGGTTTGGGTTAGCTGGAAGACTTGAGCAGGCTAGACCAATGTCTAACAGAAGACTAAAGTGACCAGCACCGTCTTGAAAGAACAATATCTCAGGGCCTATAGGCCCAGGTCTATGGATCAGTCTTGACATCCGTAACCCTTTCATACAAGAATTTATTCTCTCCCCCTCACTTCACTCATCCCTGTCTTTCTTCCACACAGATATATTGTTCAGATCGCATGGTTGTCGGGACATCAAACGTCCTTCAGAGGTCCGTGTAGTCCTAGAACACTCATGTGTTCGGTGTTCTGTTGAAGAGGTGTAACCTTCCCATTAGAAGAACCCCCTTCAAATTAATCCCAAGTTTCCCCCTCTCTAACGTTGGTCATCACCATGTAGAAGAGAAAGCGTCTTTGTTTATACATGTTTCCTTCCCCCATGTAGAAGGTTATAGGTTATGTTAGGATCCCGTTCATTAACTATCCCCTTAAGAAGGTAATGTAAATTGACCAGAAAAACATCAATAACATATTTACTATTTAGGAGTTCTTTCATTAGCTCTTGCCTTAAGAACTTAATGTAGATTAAATGGCTCCTCTGCTCCTACGGGAGCTGCATCATGTTAATTGTGAAGTACGGAACCATATAAGTATAAAGTATTGACAGAGCATGAGCTCCTTCGGAAGCAGTATTATCACAGCATTCAATGTCAGGTAATAGGTAAGTGTAAACTCAAGAATATGACGATGTTCATTCACGAGCTTGATAATTATAATAGGTACACAATTTCACTTGATAAGAGTTAATTGATGCCATCAAATGCTCCGCCTGAAGCCCACAGAATTACAGTAGGTATCATACAGGTACAACAGAATACAACAATGTACAACAGAGATTAGGAGCAGAATAGGGCAGGCAAAAGCCGCATTTCAGAAAATGAAGAGTATCTTGTGCAATAAGTCACTATCACTGAATGTAAGAAAGGGAGTGCTGAAATGCTATGTAGAACCAGTTTTGCTGTATGGCAGTGAATCTTTGAATGTAAATGAACAAAGTAAGAAGAAATTAGAAGCAACAGAGATGTGGTTCCTGAGACGAATGTTGCGAATTCCTTGGACTGCCAGAGTAACTAACGATGACTGCCTGAAACAGGCTAATGAAACTAGAACATTATATACAACAATAAGACAGAGACAAACATCTTTCTTCGGTCACATGTTGAGAAGAGAGGCATTGGAGAACATCGTAACAACTGGAAAGATCGAGGGGAAGAGAGGCAGAGGCAGACCAAGAGAAATGATGCTGGATGGATTGAGACGGTGGCATGGAGGAATATCAGCAGCAGAGTTTATCCAGAAAACCAAAGACCGAGATCTGTGGAGAGCCATGAACGCCTACGCCAGCTGGCACGGCACTTGATGATGATGATGATGATGATGATCATACAGGGTGGCGGGGTAGGGGTATTCTCTACCAAAGGAGAGGTAAGGTGCCTCCTTCCCTCCGCTAGCCTACGGGACACCCTTTGGCAAGGTGGAGTACAAGTTTAGCGTCCCGATCAGGGTTACGTAAGGCCCTCTTGCAGGTGGTGGATGAAGTTGAAGAGCAGCCATCATATAGTTGTAATTTAAGGTCTCCAACTTCACGACGGTAGGCAGTGAATCTCTTTTTTTGGGCGACCATATATTAATCTTAAGCAATTTACATATACAATTAAAGAAAGTCAAACATACATCAAGCAACGCAAAATTAGATCTACAGGCACTGAAGAGTGATGAAATAACAGATAAATTCAACGTAGAGGTAAAGAAAAGATTCGATGCATTGTCGGATATGGAAATATTATTTCATGACGTCAGTCACCAATCTATATCTAAAAAACAAAGTGTATGTATATATGTATATATGTATGTATGTAAATATGTATGTCCTTTATTTGTTCGCGAACGGCCCATCCGATTGAGATGAAATTTTCTACACGCCTTCCTTTCATTCCAGAGCTGTCAACTGTCATAGTTTTTTTTTCTTCTTCCTCCTCCTCCCTCCTCCCCCTCCCAAACTACGTACGTAAATATATGATGATGATGATGAAAGAATCCCCGAACCAAAACGCTAGGGAAAGGGAAGAAAATGACGTGACTACACAGAATCGTCACACGGCAATCATCATCATCAAGTGCCGTGCCGGCTGGCGTAGGCGTTCATGGCTCTCCGTAGATCTCAGTCTTTGGTTTTTTGGATCAACTCTGCTGCTGATATTCCTCCATGCCACGGCAATATCAATAACAATTCATCTTTTTATGTGTAAGGAAGTTATCTACAGTCGTGTAGAAGGGAAGAACTAGACGAGTATGAATTCGGAATGGCGAACTCTCTCCTCCTCTCTCTCCTCCCTCCTCCTCCCTCTACCTCCTCCCTCCACCCTCCTCCTCTTCTTCCTCCCTCTCATCCCTCTCCCGACTCCCTCCTCCTTCTCCCTCTTCCTTCTCCCTCTTCCTCTCCCCTCCTCCTCCATCCTCCTCCCTCCTACTCCCTCCGCCTCCTCCCCCTCCTCCCTCATCTTCCCTCCTCCTCCCTCTCCCTCCTTATCCCTCCTCCTCCTCCTGCCTCCCTCCTCCTCCTCCTGCCTCCTTCTCCCTCATCATCCTCACTCCTCCTTCTCCCTTCTTCTCCCTCTTCCCTCTTCCTCCTCCTCCCTCCTCCTCCCTCTACCTCCTCCTCCTCCCTCCACCCTCCTCCTCCCTTCTCCTCCTCTTCCTCCTCCCTTTCCTTCCTCCTCCTCCCTCTACCTCCTCCTCCCCCTACCTCTTTCCTCCTCCCTCCTCCTCCTCTTCCACCTCCCTTTCCTTCCTCCCCTCCTCATTCTCCTCCTTCCTCTCCTCCTTCCTCCTCCTCCTTCCTTCTTCTCCCTCTGCCTCCTCCCTCCTCCTATCCCCTCCTCCTCCCTCCTCCTCCTTCTCCTCCTCCCTCCTTCTCCTCCTCTCCCCTCCTCCTACTCCTACCCTCTTCCTCTTCCCCTCCTCCATCCTCCTCCTCCCTCTTCCTCCTTCCTCCTCCTCCCTCTTCCTCCCTCTCCCTACTCCATCCTCCTCCTCCCTCTTCCTCCTCCTCCTTCCTTCTCCTCCCTCCTCCTCCCTCTTCCTCCTCCTCCTACCTCCTCCCTCCTCCTCCTCTCTCCTCCTCCCTCCTCCCTTTTCCTCCCTCCTCCTCCCTCTACATCCTCCCTCCTCCTCTCCACTCTTCCTCCTACCCTCTTCCTCTTCCCCTCCTCCCTATCCCTCCTCCTCCCTTCACATTCCTCCTCCTCCTTCTTCCTCCTCCTCCCTCCTCCTCCTCATCCCTCCTTCTCCCTCCTCCTCCTTCTTCCTCCCTCCTCCTCCTCCTCCTCCCCCTCCTCCTTCCTCTTCCTCCCTCTCCTCCTCCTCACTCCTCCTCCTCCTCCCTCTACCTCCTCCCTCCTCCTCCCTTCACATTCCTCCTCCTCACTCTTCCTCCTCCTCATCCCTACTCCTCCTCCCTCCTCCTCCTCCCTCTACCTCCTCCTCCCTTCACATTCCTCCTCCTCCCTCTTCCTCCTCCTCCCTCCTCCTCCTCATCCCTCCTTCTCCCTCCTCCTCCTTCTTCCTCCCTCCTCCTCCTCCTCCTCCCTCCTCCTTCCTCCTCCTCCCTCTCCTCCTCCTCACTCCTCCTCCTCCCTCCTCCTCCCTCTACCTCCTCCCTCCTCCTCCCTTCACATTCCTCCTCCTCCCTCTTCCTCCTCCTCCCTCCTCCTCCCTCCTCCTCCCTCCTCCTCATCACTCCTCCTCCCTCCTCCTCCTTCTTCCTCCCTCCTCCTCCTCCCTCCTCCCCCTCCTCCCTCTCCGCCTCCTCCCTCCTCCTCCTCCCTCTACCTCCTCCTCCTCCCTCCTCCTCCCTCTACCTCCTCCCTCCTCCTCCCTTCACATTCCTCCTCCTCCCTCTTCCTCCCTCCTCCTCCTCTCTCCGCCTCCCTCCTCCTCCTCCTCCCTCTACCTCCTCCCTCCTCCCTCCTCCTCCTTCACATTCCTCCTCCTCCCTCCTCCTCCTCCCTCCTCCCCTCCTTCTCCTCCTTCTCCCTCCTCCTTCTCCCTCTTCCTCCTCCCTCTTCCTTCTCCCTCCGCCTCCTCCCTCCTCCTACTCTCTCCTCCTCCTCCCTCCTCCTCCTCTCCCTCCTCCTCCTCTCCTCCTCCTGCTCCCTTCTCCTCCTGCGTTCTCCTCCTCCCTCCTTCTCCCTCCTCCTCCCTCTTCCTCCTCCCTCCTCCTCGCCTCCTCCTCCACACTACTCCTCCCTCCTCCTCCTAATCCCTCCTCCTCCCTCCTATTCCTCCCTACTCCTCCTGTCTCCTCCCTCCTCCTCCCTCCTCTTCCCTCCTCCACCTCCCTCTTCCTCCTCCCTCCTCCATTTACCCAAGACAGACAGACAGTCAGACAGATAGTCGGGAACGGGATCTTATATGACTACTTATATAATTTAAATGAGATGCTCTCCACCATGGGCTGGGCCGGGTCAGACAGACAGACAGATAGATAGATAGACAGACAGACAGACAGACAGACAGACAGACAGACAGACAGACAGACAGACAGTCGGGAACGGGAACTTATATGACTACTTATATGAATTAAATGAGATGCTCCCCACCAGGAGTTGGGCGATGCCGGGCCGGGTCAGACAGACAGACAGATAGATAGTCGGAACGGGAACTTATATGACTACTTATATGAATTAAATGAGATTCTCCCCATCAGGGTCTGGGCGAAGACGGGCCGGGTCAGACAGACAGACAGACAGACAGATAGACAGACAGACAGACAGACAGACAGATAGTCGGTAACGGGAACGAGAACTTATATGACTACTTATATGAATTAAATGAGATGCTCCCCACCAGGGTCTGGGCGAAGCCGGGCCGGGTCAGCTAGTGTAAAATATTAAAGAAATAAGTCATCCAAGCTGCAGAACCGACCATTCCAAAATTAAAGATAATAGGATGCAAGAAATTGTTTATATATATATATATATATATATATATATATATATATATATATATATATATATATATATATATATATATATATATATATATATATATATATATATATATATGTGTGTGTGTGTGTGTGTGTGTGTGCGTGTGTGTGTGTGTGTGTGTTCTTTACAGTGTGTTGTTGGTGTATATAAGTGTATTATGTTAAAATTCAGAGGTTTTCCATGAAGTTTCTCTAATAATACACTACCCCGGATTGGTCAAAATAATGTAACTGTCATCGCACTCATTGGATCCAAAATTATGCCGACTCCCCATTAGCAGTACTCCCTCCTGAGTAAATAATTATATACTTATCTAAATACTATCCCTTTACCCCCTGTGGCGAGATCACTGTAATTTAACAATCAGATGATACAGATAACAAAGACAGTCTGATTCGCAGCTGCAAGTTGTTTACTTCTAGTCGCGGTGAGATCAAGACAGTCGGGAGTCCTTGAGAATTCTCCTACATCAAAAGAAACGTTGGCATGATGTTTGCCCGATTGGGAGAATGAAGGGAGACAATTTTTGTTTTCGTTGTACAAAGGGGTAGATAAACTACTCTTGGAGGTTAGTGACAAAGATAGTCTGCCCTTGGGGGACACCTGTGTGACTTCAAAGGACGTCACTAGGACAATCCCGACTAGAAATGAGAAAACTAAACTGGTTTCCGTTAGTGTGCAGAATAAAGTCAACCTAGGCGGACGTAATTCGAATAGCCCTATCATGGTGTAGAAAAGAGAATCTAACGTGTTAATAATCATTTTTCATGGTTGGACATGTGTCTGTTATGACAAGGATAAGATTCGATTAAGGGATAGTGGAGTTTTTATAAGGTAATTACTAGTAAACATTAGAGGTGAATAATGTAGTACAGTCTAGGGATAAATAAAGTTTAGGTCATTAACATAGTGTTGTGTTGTGGTTAGTCGTTCAAGGAGTGTCAGCGACAGTAGGAAGTTGCCTTGTTAAAATTAACTAGTATGGGAAATCAATTTGCTCAGCTGGTTATGAATAGTGAAGGGGGATGATATTTAAAAGGATTGAAGTTGGTTGGGGGATAGGGGAAATGTCCAATGGTGGGATCTTACAGTGGGGTGGCTACTGGGGTCCTGCACTTTCTATTTTGGTCTTCCCTGGTCTTACTCGAACTCAGACCTATGTGATGAGCTCATCTGTCCATGACAGAGTTTGGTTCACTGTTATTTATCTGAGCGAGGCCAGTGGCCTACGCTCATCTAATAGGGATCAGTGACGGGGTGGCTCTCACCAGATGTGTTCTATATTTCACAGGTTCCCGCAGGTTAAGATGAAAACCACGGAAACATTGAAAAGTCAGATCCGGGATATTTTTGGTGCAGGAGGATTAGTCAGCGACCTTCTCACTGGGCCTATGCTAGAAAAGGTTTGAAATAACATTGCTCTGTGGAGCTGAATCATATAAGTATCCTACAGGATAAATACTGAGAACATTAGTGATAGTATTTCACACTACCTGTGGACAGCAACATAGTAATGGTTTTTAGTTTTCACACCATTCGTGAATAAACCAGTAGTGATGGATTTTCACTTCACTGACAATAGAACAGTAGTGATTGACTTTCACACTACATGAAACCAAAACTTTAGAGAGTGTTTGTTCCACATAACAAGGAAATTAGAACATTAGGACTTCTCTGGGAAATTAAGAGATTCATATGAGACTATGTACAATGACTGTTTTAAGGGTGAAAACTTTAGAACATTTTCGTAGGAAGGAAGAATGTCATGTTCATGGGACAGTGTTCCGCTTTTCACTGTGCAGGAATTGTGTGGTCTCAGTTTCTATAAACATTTAGGAACAGTGTTTAGGAACAAGGTAGGATCAGTCCCAGACTATATATTTAAGTGGTGACCAAGCATCGTGGTTATCAAAGCTCCTGGAGGTGGACAACGTCTGGCGGGAGAGACGCATCGTTTGGTGAGGTCAATTGTGCTGACTATTATGATGTCGTGTAATCCTTGCCATGATGAGTGGACTCTGATCCTGAGCTTTGTGGTCTGATTTCTACATTTACACTAGAGTATACAACACACATTCCACGCTTACACTTCTCACATACAACTCTTCTTTCTTTTTTTGAATAAATCAATTGTTATTAATTTTTAGAAGCTGGAGTTGTGGAGTATGTTGTTTTTGGGGTAGAATGAGAGGGGGCACGATCCAGTGGTGATAGAGAGTGAGAGAGAAAGAGGTGTCTACAGACTGACGGAGTGTTGTGGGCGGAATCTAGTGGATTTCTCCAGAATATGATATGGGTTTTAATAAAATGTGGGTGTTGATTCCCCTCACTCCAGGGACGACACTATAGAAGTATAATATCTCAAGACACTATAGTAGAGAGAAAGTACTTATCACGACACCCCAGCACATTTCCATCGGTGTTCATTAATGCATAATATTTGTATCTTCATTTGTCCCAATGCTTTCTTGATATTATCTAATTTTCCATTCTGGCTAATTTTTCTGACATTCAATGTACAAACATTTAGTGCAATTGTAACATTTACTTTGTATACAGTTGCTTGATGACGATTGGGTATCACCTGTAGCACACGATGCTCCATACATGACAAGGAGACTCCACTGGAATCTTCATTAACGTCATTATGTTGATCGATTGTGTTTCGAAGCATGATTAGCTTGGGTAAATAAGCAGCGGCTGCCCCTTGACATCCATTTTTTTAAAGTTTCGGAGAAAAGGTAAAACAAATAGTAGGGCAGCACACAGTCCAGGCGGATTCCTTGCTTGATGTCAAACCAGTCTGATGTCTAGTAATTTATTATAACCGCTGCTTGTTGGTCTAGATATAGTGTTTTATGCGTTGTACTACACGTGATGGAACACCAATTTTTGTCATGATTTCCCAAAGTTTCTGATGCTGTACACAGTGACATGCCTTTGAATAATGTACACAACATGAGAATAGGTAATGATACATTAAATTATCTACACTCCTCTATTATTGAACGAATGTTAAGTATGCGATTTATTTTTCCACTTCCCTGACTAAATCCAGCTTGAACCACGTTAATCACTTCCACCGCTTTCTTACGACATCTTCCATTATGAGTTTTAGAAGAATTTTACTAGCATGACTGATCAGGGCATCACTGTTTTAGTTGGTGCATAATTTCAAGTTACCCCCTTTTTTGGGTAATGCAATTAAGATTGTTCTCTTACAATCGTTTCGCCTTATACAATATTTCCATATCTATTGACTGAATACGTGATACATGTGTTTGTTCCCCCCCCTTCCCCCCCCCCCCCCCCCCACCCCCCGCTTTAATTAGTTCAGTTTGTATCTCTTCACATCCTGGTGATTTACCATTCTTCAGGTTTTTTATTGCCCATACAATTTCATCTAATGTGTAATTGGTTCACGTATCTCATTCATTTACTCACATTCATTCATATCATATATTCCGCGTGTAAATACTACTTGTACATCTTACTGTAAATATTACTTGTAAATAAAATATGTGCCATATATATATAACACGGAGAATTTGGTGACGACTAGTAAGGTCGACGGAAAGAGACCATGGGAAAGACCGAGAAGTAAATACCTGGATGGCTTGGCCACGTGGCATGGTCGAGACAGGAACACGGAGCTGATCCACGACTCTGGTGATCGAGTGAGATGGCAGAACATGACCTCCCAAGCTTATCGGCATGGCACATGATGGGTGGATATATAGTTAATATAGTGTATTATTTGTAATTGTAAGGAAGCTACATCGATCACTCTCCACTTCCTCTTGTATGTCCTCTAGACCCACGATGTCCTTCGTTCACATATGGAGAACGCTGTCAACATCCGTGTCCCTGCAACAAAGGTGTGCCATGCAATCCGTTCACTGGATCTTGTAGATATACGCAAGTCTCCTACTGTCCTGTAGGCACATATGGAGATCTGTGTGACTCCCCGTGCCCGGAAAACTGCCAGTATGGTGTATGTGGGGGGCACTCTGGTGGTTGTCTTCAGTGCATCCCTGGCTACCTGGGAGAGTTTTGCGACCAAGGTACAAATGGCTAAATGTTTCACAGATACTATTATTTATATTCAAGCATTCATATACAGAATTGTGATAGGAGCAATGAAGAACACATGAGGTATGCGATGTTACATTTACAAGGTATTCTCCGCAGGCATAATGAAAACAAAATATCCTTATTGCACCTCACAGTGATATATTATGGCAAGCTTAACTATGTAATTACTGTGAAAGATAGTAAGCACACATTGTGCATTTATTTAACGTATTGCTTACATTTCCCTCAGAAACCACATTTATGTTGCAAGTTGATGTGTCTCGACGAGCTGGCTTGTTACATGTTTTACAGGCATACAACTGGACACAGTATATATCTGTTAGTTAGTCGTGATTCCAACTTCACTGTGAAGAATGACCCCTATTAAGCTCATTTCCTGTGCCAGTGAATATCACACAGTTTGCTCCTTACTAATCTATGTGGAAAGTGGAATAGACATGAGCAACGACAGACCAACAGCCTGAACAAGTATACTATGCATAATACTGATGCCAGAATGCCAGCACAAAAGTCAGCCAGAGGAAAGATACAGTTCATAGTAGATGGAGACAGCAGCCAATAGAAATCAAGCAGCCACACAGGATATATATACGTGTGTGTGTGTGTGTGTGTGTGTGTGTGTGTGTGTGTGTGTGTGTGTGTGTGTGTGTGTGTAAAGCTTAAGACAATTCCACAACAAAAACCGCTTCTCCGACTTAAGCAGCACTATTATACTGAAAGATGTGGCTGCTTTCACGTTCCTGTTGAATAAACACTGCACCGCATACAGTGTATACTTTCATTATCAACTATTATGTTGTTCTTATTTTTATATGTTATACTTATTACTTATTCAATCTATTTATATTGTAATTCATTATCTTATAAACAATTTAAAAATAAACTAATCAGTCAATGAAATAATAAATACCATTATACTATACATCCAAGGAACTCCATTCCTTTAAATTAATAACTCACAATTTAATGAGATCCGTTTTATTAATGCATTCAGATATAATAAAATAATGCAACATGGTGGTAATAACTGAAATGGTCGACGTTGTTATTACTGTATCACATCTAATCAAGTATGTTATTAATGTAACCATTAATCAATCTATCAACTGTTAGTGTAAAACAACAATCAATCGACTGATAATTTTGGTAAAGTTCTTATTAAATCGAATACTTATACACACTGCCTTAACTCATTAGCTCAAAGAAAGTTACCCGAACCTCTTTATCTAACAGCCTAAGTGTATCATCAGTCGTGGCACAACGATAGTGTACTGGTCTATCCGTTAATGGGAGTTAATTCAATCCCAACGGCACAGCATTAAACCGTAATATTCAGTGTCTTTCTCTGTGTGCACTTGCTACTTGCTGTTGAAATTATACTTGAATACAAAAATGACAATGTTTTAATTATAATTATTATATTTTACATTTGTCATTTAAATATGCTGTTTAACTTTGTAACATGAATTTATTTTATTACGTAATTGTGATGTCAATTCTACTGTAATTTCGTATGCATAAAATCAAGTTCAAAGCAAATATTCAATGGAAGATACATAAACCAATACCTTTGAAATCATGCTTCACAATAAACCATCCAAACGTCGGGTTTGGTAAGCGCCGCCTAACATTCGGCGCTGACAGAAAGCAGGTAGTACCGTCTACTGTCAATTTTACTAGTCTACTGTCTATTTAATAGTTAATTTGCATTATAATGTATATATAGCGAGGGGACATAACTTCTAATAGAATTGCTATATATGTAAAATTGTTGCATATTTCTCAAATAGGTGGACCTTTTCGCTGCAGTTATCTACAGGCATATGCGTTATAATCCTCCTTCCCCTCCTCCTCCTCTCCTCTCCTCCTAACCCTCTTCCTCCTCCCTCCTCCTCGCTCTTAATCCTCCTCTTCCCACCTCCTCCCTCTTCATCCCTCCTCCTACCTCCTCCCCCTTCTCGCTCTCCTCCTCCCTTCTCCTCCTCCTCCCTTCTCCTCCTCCTCCTAATCCCTTCTCCTCCCTCCTCCTCCGCCGCCTCCTCCTCTCTCCTCCTCCTCCCCTATCCTCCTCACCTCCTCCTTCTCCTCCCCCTCATCCCTCCTCCTCCCTCCTCCTCCACCCTCCCCCTTCTCTTTTCTCCCCCTCCCTTCTCCTCCTCCTTTCTCCTCCTCCTCCCTCCTCCTCCTCCCTCCTCCTCCTCTTCCTCCTCTCCCTCCTCATCCTCCCTCCTCCCCCTCCTCATCGTCCCTCCTCCTCTCTCCTCCCTCCTCCTTCTCCCTCTTCCTCCTCCATCCTCCTCCCTTCTCTTCCTTCCTCCTTCTCCCTCCGAGTCCTCCCTCCTTTCTCCTCCCACCTCCTCCCTCTCCCTCCTCCTCTTCCCTTCTCCTCCTCCCTCCTTCGCCCTCCTTCTCCCTCCTCCTCCTCCCTCTTCCTCCTCCTTCTCCCCCCTTCTCCCTCTTCCTCATCCATCCTCCTCCCCCCTCCTCTTCCCTCCGCCCCTGGCTCATCCTCTCTCTTCCTCCTCCCTCCTCCTCTTCCTTCCTCCTTCTCCATCCTCCTCCCTCTTACCATCTCCTCCTCTCTCCTCCTCCCTCATCCTCCTCCCTCCTCCTCCTTCCTCCTCCCTCTTCCTCCTCCTACCTCCTCCTCCCTCCCTCTCCCTCCTTTCTCCTCCTAATCCCTCCTCCTCCCTCTTCCTCCTGTCTCCTCCTCCTCCCTTCTGCTCCCTCCTCCTCCTCCTTCTGTCGAATATGAATTAAATGATATGCTCCCCACCAGGGACTGGGCGTAGCCTGGCCGGGTCGTCTTTTTGGGAACGGGAAAAGGAGCAGGGGCCGAATATGAATTAAATAAGACGCTCCATTTACCCAAGTTAATTGGGGGAAGATGTAAAGATCTTTCAAGTGCTCTTTCTAATAATAGACAGACATACAGACAGACAGACAGACAGTATATAGTCGGGAACGGGAAAGGGAGCTTATATGGCTAATTATATGAAATAAATGAGATGCTCCCCACCAGGAGCTGGGCGAAGCCGGGCCGGGTCAGACAGACAGACAGACAGACAGACAGACAGACAGACAGACAGACGGGAACGGGAACTTATATGACTACTTATATGAATTAAATGAGATGTTCCCCACCAGGGTCTGGGCGAAGCCGGTCCGGGTCAGCTAGTGTATATATCCTGAGTGTTAAATATCCCAACAGCCCCTGTCTCGTTCTGCTGCAGACTCCATCAGCAGTGATCACCTGTTATCTTCAGCTCTTTAGACGATAGGTATTACCTTTATTTTGCCCAAAGAAGTACTTTCTTATTGGTTGTTTGCAGATATGTTTATTCGTCTTTGAAACAGAGTCCGTAGTATAACCTTCATGAATGCTTGCTATATCTTGTGGTTCCTATTTGAAAGATTCCAAGATATTGACATCGTGAGAATTCTCCTCCGTGTCTTGTATTTCCTCCGTGGTCTGTTTCTATTGCGTCCAGTTCAGCTGAGGTATTCTCAACCGGTTCTGGTTTTCTTGTGCCAAATTCAATGTTAGTGAATGCTATGGGTTGCCATTTTCCATACATTTTCCAACTGTGATATGTATTTCAAACTGATATTTATTTCATCTTCTGTGGCCACACACAACGAAACACTTGAATCGTTTTTACATCAATTCCTGTTTCATTTCCACTCCCTTCGACTTTAATCGTTTTCCTCAGGTCTTTCTCCTCCTTGGGAAAGTCTTAGAAAGCTCATTAGTTTGCTGGGTTACCAAGCCATCTAATCCACTTTCCCTGCGGTGTACAAGTTTATCTCGTTTGTGACTGTTTACTGTACTCTTTGTACTTTTGTCTGCTATTCCCTTTTTTAAGAAATATAAGGGGGAAGCCTCTGCCTTCAAGTGTCCATGTTTTCGTCTTTCTGAGCAGTGAGGATTTGCAAAAGAATGCATGTATCTTCATTGTGACAATCAGCTTCTTCGCTTTCTATGAGAGTTTCGGCTTGGGTGATTGACTTTTCCTCAGCCGAGCTGGTAGACTCCTCCACGTTCAATGTTTCCATTTCCTATTTCAGCATCTCCTCTATTTCTGCATTGTGACATTCCTTTGCTGCGACTAATACTTCAACTGCTATTCTAAATGTTTCATCAATTGCATCCCAACCTTCTATTTGGACTCTAATATGTTTTTCCGCATCTGTGACAGGATCGTTTCGGTTGATGGGAATGAACACAATCCCCGAGGTATCCCTAGCACGCACGTGTATACTAACCCTAGGGGCTAGATAGGTAGATACACTATGACTTCTGCTACTAACCCCCTTTAAGAGTTATGAGTCTATAAGCTCCTCCCAGATTCTAGACCTCTACTATCTACCCTCTACCTGGAGACAATGAACTCTGAGGCATCGTCCGAGACCACACTCAGTAACGGTAGAAACTAACATGTCAACATTAACAAAGTTTATTCTACACTAAAGACACAGGAAAGAATTGAACACCCTGATAAATACAATCTATTTACAATACAGAGAATAAATTAGAGACAGAGTCAGAGATGAGTCCAGACTCTTCATAAGGCTGAGAGGCAGATTTGCTGTGTGTGTGTTCCGTCCAGTCGATCCGATAACTCACCGGGCTCCCTCCCAATACGGGTGACTGGAACCTTGGAGACCACTCCGTCCCAAGAGCTCGGATCAGCAATCAATGGAGTTAACCACTCGGACCACAGCTGACTAGACGAAGTTCACCTCAGCAATATCACTGTGAGTTACTGGCTAATGTCACTAAGACTGTTCTCATGATTCAGCCTGGCTGGGAGAAACCCTACCCTGAGGTGTCCCTAGGTAAACATGAGTCTTGGCATCCATAGTTATAGCCAAAGATCAACACTATGTTCATGGACTATAATCTCGTACCCCTGGTTGGGTAACGTAAAGTTTCTGCAGCAAGTTAAGCAAAGTAAAAAAGTTCTCATGAGTGTCTAAAAACTCTGGCAGATGATGTCAGAACAACTGTACAGTCAAGATTGACCTGACTCCCCCGGAGTCGATTCCCACATGATAATCAAGCTTAGTAAACAATGGTTACTGAAGCATAATAATGTCATTGTTCATTGACTCTGCTGACGATCACGTTCTGTAGCGCACATGAGACTGAGATCAATACTTCGATTGTCAAATGGATCACTTACGAACTGAATCTTGAGTACCTGTAAAGTCTAAGTAACAATAAGACGCTCAACTGGTGTGGGTCTAATGATGACCTGGCATTCTTTCAGATGTAGTTACAGCACCCATGTTGGGGCATACAAGTACTACCTGGTGTTTCCGACGTTTAGGCGGCTGTTAACAACGGCAATAGAACTGATGTGCTCCCAGAGCTATGACAGTACAACACCTTGGCAAGTCTCCCTGGACCGAGCAAATAACCATCATTCCACTGTGGTTCTGTCGTTGATTAACATAAACAGGCATAATGGATTCAGTTAGTTGTACAAACCATAACATACGTATTGAGTTCACTAACAGGCGTAGTAGCTTCATAAACCAGCACTAGCCACCCCAGACGTAGTGGTTTCATAAACAGGCATCGTGGTTCCATAACAGGCAACACCTGAAAGGAAGAGCGGTGGGTGAAAGTATTCGGAACCAACATTGGCCCACATGCATCACATCACTAAATAAACAACATTCAGGTAACGTTAATTAGTTTTCATCTAATTAGGGCACCATCTCTAAGTGGGTAGAGTTAAAGCATGGGTGTCAGTCCAATGTCAGATGGCCCTTAGAACAGTCCGTCGGAAAGATTAAGTTCCGAGAAGGTCGAGTCTGATCATATGTCTCTCATACCACTATTCTTATGTCTGCTGCTGCTAGAATGAGTAGCTGTAATATTTCTATTGCTTACATAGAAACTAAATCTCAATATTTCTATTTATTTCATAGAAACTAAATCTCCGTGAAAGGAGGTCCCTAGACCCCTCCCCTTCATCGGACATACAATAATTGTTAACATATTCATTAATGCATCAAAGATCAATTAATAACTCATTAACAGATTATGTACAGTCCTTCGCTAGTGGGGAATCCTTCCCACCTCATAGCGAAACTCTTCTTGCTGTTCCTCTTTATTAGAGGCAAGAAGTCATCTATTTCAAAACATGTTTCAACCACATGGTCAAGTTTGGCACTCCGGTTCTGGTCTCCTCCCAAGCGGGTTAGCATTGGGTCATGACCGAACTGCTCGGCTGGTCTGGTTTGCCAGTCATATACTTGATAGACTTGCAAGAAGTCCCATATCCCATTTGTCCCCGTGTCTCAATTAACATCCCTGCGTCCTTCCTTACATCCATCACACCAGCACTCACATACTCATGCCAGTATGAAATATGTATACACATACAGATCACTACTCCACAGAGCTACACATTTCCAAGGAATGAAATCATCACTATTTAGTTAACACAAAATAGCTACATCACTTCCTTTGGCTTGGCAGTTCGTGCTCTGTTTCCACTGGAACTAGTCACATCAATTTCTGAATTCCACACAATATCAACTTGACTGTCTATTTAAGAAGCACCACTAACATCAGATACTCACTGAAATAACCTAGGCTCACAAAGTAGAGCTGTAAACAGTTTCCTACAATGGTATAGCTAACCTAATATATGCAACTACTCACATATATAATTTCTAACGACTAAGCACACTTTGCCGCATTAACGGACTTGTAACTAGGCACTATGCTAACTCTACACATTCAGAAATCTCAAGTGTAAGCAGTGTAGAACACACCTGTACTATGGCCTAATTCCAAGTAGGCTTATTGATCGCCAAGTAATTACAAATGCGGGACCGTTCGCATATTAAATTAATTGCCGTTCGGTCACGCGTTACGCCAGAATACAAGGGTAGATTAATTAAATTGGTATTTACCTGAACTGTTGAACAGACCCCGTGTCAGTTTACTATACTGTCTGTGGCCAACTTGCCTCTATCATTGACAGTAAACCGAAATTGGCTGTGCTTCTTCTCACACCGAGAGTTCGAAAGTGAATGCCGTCAAATGCCTAATTCCTGGCTACGTGCTCCTCAACTCGCACGAAAAAATAGTGCCACCCGCAGTGTCCCACTCTAATCGAGAAGCAGGTTTTCTCCGGACTGGAGAACCTATTTTCTCCAATCCCAAATGTTAGTATACCCAGCCACCCCGGTCATTCGAATCGAGATGTTTCTAGAACGATATGCGCTAAGAAACAAGTTCCACTTTCCCCAGTTTATTTATAGCCGGGGAATTACCTGATGACTGTCCGTGTTCGTTCGGAACCTCCCCATACAAAGCACAGCTAACTTGAAGTCATTCTGTGACAACATTCTCTCCTATGAAGCCTTCTAATCCGCCGACTTTTCTCACGGTCTCTCATAAATTAGTGCGCCGATCATGACATATATCCAACGCCGATCATGACATAAGTCCAGCTTAATCTTTTCTGACGGTCTCTCATAAATTAGTGTGCCGATCATGACATAAGTCCAGCGCCGATCATGACATAAGTCCAGCGCCGATCATGACATAAGTCCAGCGCCGATCATGACATAAGTCCAGCGCCGATCATGACATAAGTCCAGCGCCGATCATGACATAAGTCCAGCGCCGATCATGACATAAGTCCAGCGCCGATCATGACATAAGTCCAGCGCCGATCATGACATAAGTCCAGCGCCGATCATGACATAAGTCCAGCGCCGATCATGACATAAGTCCAGCGCCGATCATGACATAAGTCCAGCGCCGATCATGACATAAGTGCAGCTTAATCTCGGGCAGGTCATTCATTATTAGCCTACACAAAGTTAGTCAGATTTATACTAGAGCAAGATAGTTACAAGAGGAACCGATACTGCTGTGATAATGATAGTAGTACATTTGAGTGAGAAGCTTGATGCAAAGCGTTCTTCATACACTGAAATAACTAAGCATTATAACATTATACATGATTAAATAAAATAGTAAATATGTAAACAACCAATCATCAAGTAAATCATCAATAACTGATTAACATCACTATTTAATGTGATTATTAACTCATATAATGGTGAACGATGTAAGTTAACTCATATGATACTTTCCATTATTGAGCTTTTTAACAAGTTATTTAACTTCTATAAACTTCTCCAGAACCAAATTCATAAGTTAATACTTGGCATAAGTAATGGGTAAAGAATGCAAGAATGGTTTATGAAAATCGTTAGACTAGGATTTATTCCCTGATTATATCGTGGACGAGAAGTCCTAATTCATTTGCTGGGCGAGAAGCTCACTATGTCAAAATCTCGCTTCGATCGAACAAGTTAAAAATAGTTATAAATAAATGATAACTAACTAATTATGCTACGACTCCAAGCGCGAGTGACTTAGGTTCTATCCTCAGGCAAAATCAAAATAATACCAGAATAACAGATTTTAAATAAGTTCGTTCCTTGAATGCGAAAGAAAGAGTTTAGGGTTGAATCCCGGATTCTTTTCCGGACGAGCAGTGCCATTTTGTCAGTCGCTGGCTAAAGTAGATCGAGAAAATTGACATCCGGTCAAGATGGCGGACGGTTGTGTGTTTTGAATCCGCTCGCTTTCTTCACGTAGGAGATGGATGATTTTATCTAGTGCATGTAATATCTGCGAGATGATGCACACCAGAGTTTTCGTCTCATGATTTTCATTAGTGCAACGGGGTTCGTTCGTCTGTGCGAATCAATCCTGAGTGTTTTCGCAGCACATTTTATGTCACTGTATAATACATTAGTGGTGTGTAGTATTTTTGGTTTTCTTCATCATGGCAGACGAGCGTTTGTGTCCCCGTACAAAGGGTTAAGAAACCACCGACTAGACGAAGTCCAAGACTTAAACGGCCGGGCAGACAGGTCTGAGCCAGACGTCACCGGCGAAAATGCTACAGTCTGGCTTCAAAATACGAATTCTATATTGGAACTGTGCCAGCGCGAAACGGGGCCCAGTATTGGAAAGCCTGACATACAGAACCAATATTGTGGCTCTTCAGGAGCCGAGACTGGGCGTTAACAATATACTCCATATAGTCGGTTTCAAATGTTATTACAAAAGGCCACACCTGGGAATGGCGATTCCGATTCGAGACAGCATAATGGCTTCAGAGCTGGACATGTCCAGGTGGGGCAGTGACGAGATACACATGCAGGCTGTTAAAGTTCACTGCGGTCTACCATTCGTGTTAGTTAATGTTTATGCCTTTAACGCGAAGGTTGATTCCCAGAGATGGCAGTTTCTAAGTGACGTATTATGTCATGAGATGAATGCCATTTTCTGCTGCGATTTTCAACGCTGAAGGCAAATCATGGAGTAACATTGTTTCAACACACAGAGGAGCACGAGGAGACAGATAAAACAAGTTACCTTGTTTGTATCAACAGTGGATGTGTCACCAGGACAGCAAGTCGTTTAGGTGATGAGGGCAGTGTTATTGATCTGGCGCTTGTTTTTCCTTCGCGCACTACATTATGTAGATAGTGCATCCTAAAGGTTCTATGGCAGCGACCACCACCCTTGCAGCATATTGGTGAACAACGACATAGTTATAACGACAGCACAATTTCAGGGCACGATGTAGTGAGTAAAATAAGGCGTGACAAGAGCAGGAATTATCACGACAGGAAAACAAGCTAGGCGCAGCCACCTTGGTGGAAGTGTGAGGTGTAAAAGGCTTAAATGGATAAGCGTGGTTCTGTAAGAAAATTACAAAATGCCAAGAAGAACAGAGATGCCCATTCTAGTCTTATCGTGTACCTGGAAAGAGAGATGGATACAAAAGTCACTATTTCAAAAACCTGGATAAAGTGGTTAAATGTGAAAACTGGGCAGAGTTGTGTTAAAAGGATAAGCATATTCAATTCACTAAAATTGTTCTGGCGTGTGTACATAAAAGTATGAATGGGGTAGTTAAGAATAAAAATGTTCCTGACTTCCAAAGTGCTGACCTTATCTGGCAGAGATATGACCAGAATAAGGGCTAAGTCCCTTTTGAACGCTATCTAGATCAGAGCAATCAAACATATATAACAGGCCGAAATTTTGCCAAGGCGTTTACGTCATAGAGATGTAAGGCCCAGAACATGGCAGTTGAAGACACAGTGAACGTAAACAAGATCAGTGATGTGTTTCGACGAACAAAAAACTACGCACCAGGGCCAGATGGCATAAGGTATGACGACATCAATATGTGTAGAGACAACGAGCTAGAGGAACTAGCAGATATGTATATCAACAGCATAGTGAGTATTTGCATCAAGGAAGAATGGTTACACAGCTATCTGCTGCTCTTGTTGAAGCCTGACAAAGACCACACACACACACACATTCAGGGATATCGGGTAATAACCATGTAATAACCGGCTAATTTCTGTAGCTCAAGTTCTTTAAGTTCTTTAGGTGCTACTTCTTGTGCCTCTCTAGCCTCCCTACCAATTTCTTCCTGTCAGGCTAATTTCTTCTCCTCCAATTCTTTAGCTTCTTTGGCTGCTGCTTCTTGTGCCGCTAATTTCTTCATCTCAAACACTTTAGCTGCTGCTCTGTCTTCTCGTTCTTGCTTCTGATGTTCACTCAACTCTTGTTTAGCCCATGTCATAAGCTCCTTCCCTGTGAAACCACACTTCTCACCTAGAGCTATGAAGTCTGCCAGTGTAAACATGGTTCTATGATGTGTCTACTAAGTAGTATATATACTAATATATGTACACACCGATCACTCAACTGTCGCTGTGGTCTTGTTCTGACAAAGCCGAACAGGTGCTGATCCTGCTGTAATGCTTAACACAATTCTAGTAACACGACCTGACACTAAACTGTACCTATCGCAATTTCAACTAAATAACGTAACACCTGTGGAGAGAACAATCTTAATGATGAGGGTGAGTAAATAACATAATGGAAAGGTGCCAGTTGACTCTGGACCACTAAGCAGAATATACAAGAAAATCAATAAGAAACAACTTGACCTGCGTATCTCCAGCGCCGGTGTCCCTGGTAACTTGGTCCCACTTCTCGGCTCCACTTCCTCTTGCCTCAGAACTCGGTAACGATCAGCTTGGCTCCACCTCGGTTCCACTGACTTGGGCTTAATCAACTGGGTCGCCAGGTGAAATGGTGCCTCCTCAACAGCGGTGTACTTACAATACAACGTACTACTGATGGATCGTGGAAAACAAATCTGAAAAAAATACTGAATTCTGACAAGTTGATTAGTTTATGCGGGCACTATAGTGCATGCAGCACATGAAGACGGCCCTATAATGTTATTCTTGTGGCGGGATGCCATAATGTTTCTGTATTTATCCTTACTGTACTATCTCGATATTTGCTGTGTTGTCACTTATGCACCATTCCTAGTTCATCATAAATAGTTGTGTTGGGTAGCGACGTGGGTTCCGTTGTTTGTCTTGCTGCTAATCATGTTTGTAATTACTGTTCACTTGTACTACTAATATTTCTTGCTGGTGCACATTGTATTATTATTTCCGGTTTCCAGTTCCCGATTCAGTTCTGCACAATGCCTTGACTGTCTACAGGCTTATACTTAGCCCTCCTTTCCTTATAAACCTTTGAAGAATCGGCAGCTGACTGCCACATTGATATATCATGTTGATTAATATGATGACAACTCACTTTCACAACATCACATGAATCACAGCGGCGCACCTCTTTTCCATGTCAACTTTCAATGTTATTTGATACTAATCACAGTTCACTATTTACCTTTCAATGTCCTTTACTACTAATCATAGTTCACTCTTGAACTTTCACTGTTTTTTGATACTAATCATAGTTCACAATTTAACTTTCAGTGTTCTTGATCGTAGTAATCACTTTACTGAGCTGTTGATTATCGCTCACTGAGAATTAATTTATCGTTTTTATGGCGTTAACTTTGCCGAGTTCATAATTCATACGCTTCTACTCTGACCTTTACTCGTAACTCTTTCTACGGCCTTGTTGAGCCTCGCTCATTGTTGCACCCCTTCCTTATTTCACACCGGTCTTTGATATTTCAACGAATATTATAGTTTGCAATTAATACACTTGTATATTTGTAGCTTCACACTGTTACCAGCTTTCCACTAGCCGTGTTCCATTGTTTGTTCTTCAATCTAGATCTATAACTAGAAATTTCCAGGCTGATTACTTCTTCTTTTGAACATCACTCACTCTTGCCTGGTCATCCTTTCCCAAGTTCAGTCTCCATCACGGCCCCCACGGTTGCCAATGCACTTGTAGAGGTCTGTAGCTACACTGGCAAACTAAGCTTGAACACGTACCAGAATACACTGAACCACTACTGCTTTCCATGTGCACAACATGCCGAACACATATCTTTATTTCTTCACAAGTTCATGTGGTTATACACTCTAGCAATTAACCTACTTACAACCTGGTCTACTGGGTCACTACCGGCCCTCAGCCCACTCAGCTACACCGCTAGCCTCGTTCTCTGTGCGGTAGCGTGTTCCACGGCATGGCGTGTGTACTGACCATTCTGCTTGCTGTATAAATGGCCTCGGTAACTATATAGCTCTTTTAACCTGCTGTTCAATCGTTGGTTTCTCATTCATAGTCGAATCACTGTCCACATCTTCATATTAGAACGCTGGTCTGTCGATTTCTATGGTGTGAACATGACTTTGTTTCCCGGCAGACTAAATTCTCCACTGCCTGCTGATTGTCCGCCCCACACATCACATGGCCTCCGTCTTGCCATTTCATTGCTACTATCTTTATCCGCTTACCGGTGCATCCCTTCCTCTGGCTGCCTGCGACAATACATCACTCTTACTGTCCAATTTATCTACTTTCCTGCCAACCTGCTATTCTGTAAACTCAACTCATGGCAGGTGATATCAAAGAAAATGGTAACACAAAAATGTAACATAGAAATAATCGAAACAATTCTTAACGAAGCGGATAATGTTAAATACCTAGGGGCATTTAAAATGGAAGATGTGCAACCGCCACTAAATGCAGACTAAGGCAAGCAAAAGCCGCATTTCAAAAAATGAAGAGTATATTATGCAATATGTTTATTGAATACTGAATGTATGAGAGTGCTGAAAAAGCTATATAGAACCAGTTTTGCTGTATGACAGTCAATCTATGAGTGTAAATGAACAAATTGAGAAGAAATTAGAAGCAACAGAGATGTGTCACCTTTGACGACAGTTGCGAATTCCTTGGACTGCCAGAGTAACTAACAACGACTGCCTGAAGCAGGCTAACGAAACTAGAACATTATATACAACGACAAGAAAGAGACAGCAGCTTTCTTCGGTCATGTGATGAGAAGAGAGGCGTTAAAGAACATCGTGACAACTGGAAATATCGAAGGGAAGAGAGGCAGAGGCAGACCACAATAAATGATACTGGATGGATTGAGAAGGTGACATAGAGGAATATCATCAGCAGAGTTGATCCAGAACACCAAAGCCCGAGATCTGTGGAGAGCCTACGCCAGCTGGCAGGGAACTTGATGATGATGATGAAGGTCGTTCCCATCGATTTGTAGATCTGCAAACGTCTCCTTCATGTTGATATGTCTTACTTTATCGAAAGCCTTTGTGTGGTTTTACGTTTATCGTCTCGTGAATGCTTGTTTTGCATGTATCGTTGCGTGAATGGTTGTCACATTATGAACGCATGTACCGTAATGGTTATACAATTAACACCTGTTGTGGAATAAATCATATCGACATGTATCACCATATAGCATGATTATTTGTCTATGTATATCCAGTTAAACTTAAAAAAAATAAAGACGCAAAAGTCAACTCCAGTTTGTTTTTTGCCTGTCCTTGATTCGTGGGAATGTTTACGTTCAGTAGCTTCCAATTGCTTTCTAAAAGACCGGCACCCATACTATTTCATACCAAAAAAAAAAAAAAAAGCCTATGGCGGTCTGCTGCCAAATCCGCCATAGCTGTGTGGGATTACGATCTGCGTTAGTAAAATCTTCTCCACGGAGCCGGCCTCGTTAAGTTACATGCATGCTATTAATTGTATGTGTTCTTTGGCTAGTTTGTACGCCAGGGACGTTTGGAATCAATTGCAGCCTCGAATGCTCGGAGAACTGTGCTGAACCGTGTCATCACATCACTGGAGTCTGTCGTTGTCTGGAGGGATTTACTGGAGACCTTTGCACAGGTAGTCTCTATTGGCGTACGTTATTGTCCAATTCTGGTTATTGTACATGGTGTGCTAAAGTCTTCATTTGTCGTGTGTTATTGTGTAGTCTTGGTAAATGTGCATGTTTTATATATGTGTGTATAGTTAGTTAGTCTTTCCTCTTGAGCCTAAATCGGCGCATAGGGCAGAAGTCATGGCTCTCCATGTCCGGCGGTTCGCTGCTACCTGGTGTAGATCCTGGATGTTCACTTGGCCGTTGAATGAGCCTTCTCTGATGATGGTTCTACGCAGGGTCTCTCTTAGTCTTCCCCGTTTTCTTTCCCCTACTGCTGACCATATGAGGGCTTGGTAGGGGAGTCTTGTCTTGTCCATTCTGAGTACATGAGTACATGGTCGTGATGATATGTTGTAGGATATATATATATATATATATATATATATATATATATATATATATATATATATATATATATATATATATATATATATATATATATATATATATATATATCATCATCATCATCATCATCATCATCATCATCATAAAGTGTCATGCCGACTGGTGTAGTCTTTCATGACTCCATAGATCTCGGTCTTTAGTTTTCTGGATCAATACGGCCGTTAATATTCCCCCATGCCACCGTGACAGTACATCTAGTATCTTTTCTCGTCGTTTGCCTCTGCCTCTCTTCCTGTCGATATTTTCAGTTGTCACAATGTTCTCCAACGCCTCTCTACTCATCAATGGACCAAAAAAAGCTGATAGTCTATTTCTTATTGTTGTATGTAATGTTCTAGTTTCATTTGCCTCTTTCAGGCAGTCTAAGGAATTCGCATCATTTGTTTAAGGAACCACATCTCTGTTGCTTCCAATCTCTTCCTAATTTGTTTGTTTACATTCCAAGATTCACAGCCATACAGCAAAACAAGTTCTATATAGCACTTCAGTACTCTCTTTCTTACATTCAGTTATAGTTGCTTATTGCATAAGATATTCGTTATTTTCTGAAATGCAGCCTTTTTTTGCCCTATTCTGATCTTAATCTCTGTTGTGCATCTTCCGTCTGACGTTATAAATGTCCCTAGATATTTAAAACTATCCACTTGGTGGAGAATGTCCCCTTCTATCTCGATTTCACATTTGGGTGTCAACTGTTTCTTTGATATCACCATTGTTACGGTTTTCTTGATATTCAAGGAGAGTCCTTTCTTTCCACTCTCTGTTACTACAATGTCCAACAATTGGTGTAGATCTATTGCATTATCCGCTCTAAGAACTGTGTCATCTGCATAGGGTATATTATTTAAATTATACCTCCGAATATTGTTCCTGACTTTTCTTTGATCTCTCTCAATATTACTTCGCTATAGAGAGAGAAGTGATTCGATGATAAAACTCATCATTGTCTTAGTCCCAACTTTATGTGTTCGTAATTTCCTCCTTTATTTCTCATATAAAGCCGCTAATTGGTTCCAGTAAATATCTTTTTTTAAAATTATTATTCTGAAATTGTTCCCATGAATGTTAAAATCTTCCAACAGTTAAATCAGTTCTTCATGTTTTACTTTATTGCTTGCTTGCTTGTGTTCGTTGGCTTGAGCTCCAACGCAAAGTCCTGTATGTCGGATGAAGGCATCCTGTTGTCCAACATCAGTGTGATGTCATACAGGACCTGAGTTTTGCGTGAGTATTCGTTGTCCCATGTCTGGCTTATTCCTTAGTATAATCTATAAAGCACAAATATATGTCTTTCTTTGTCACTACTGATCATTCTAATAGTGTTCGTAATATATATTGGATTGTTTGTACATTTTCATTCTACAAATCCATATTGTTTTCACCAATTTCCAGTTTTATTTTTTTTCTTGTTCTTCTCATTACAATTCTGAGTAGAAGCTCAGTGACATGGTTTATGAGATTAATTGTACCAAAATCTTCGCATACAATTGCTCCCGGTCTCTTTGGTATTGCTATATATACAGATTTTAGCATATCGCTCTGTAAATATCCACTGTTGTAAAAGTCATTCAGCATTTTGGTTAATATATCTACTCCAAATTCTCCCAATACTTATAATTCTTCTACTGTGATTTTATCTGGCCTAGCTGTTTTCCCTTTCTTCATATGTTTCATAGCGTCAGCGACTTCTTCTTTTAGAATAGGTGGGCCTACTAAGTTACTTTCTTCTGTTAATTCTCCCCTTTCTTCATTACATAATTCTCTTATATACTAATTCCACCTCTTCATTATAGCACCTTCCTTCAATAATATATGTCCTGTTTTTGATTTCAAACACCCTGCATTTATTCTTAGTTTTCTTCCTGTGAGCTCACTGATTTGTCTGTGCATACTTTTATGATCTTTAATGGAATTTAATTAAATTGTTTTGCATTGCTCGTTAAACAAACTTTCTTTTGCCTTCACACAGGCATCTTTTATTTCTTTATTTATCTTAGCATACTCTTGTTTGTCATTTTTATTCTGTTTCCTTTTGCCAATCAGCATTAAGATTTCTTCATTCATCCATTTTTTCTTATCTTTTTGGCTTCTCTCCGATAATATTTATTTGCTAGTTTGATGAATGGAGTCCCTTAACATTTCCAATTGTTCTATTATACTCTGTATTTTATCTATTGCATTGTACCCATGTTTCACCGTCAATCTGCATTGTTCTGGAGTTTCTTTATCTACTTTCAGAACCTCTTTATTAAGTCTCAAGTGCTTAACCATGTTTCTCCTCTCTTAAATTGTACTTTGAATTGTCCACATAGTGGTACATGGGCACTATTACCGCCAGCACCAACATTGTCTTTACATTAATTAAAGCATTTATAAATCTTTTATTAATAAGTATGTAGTCAATTTGGTTGCGTATTTTCGTATCAGGACTTTTCCACGTGTATATTCGTCTTTTACGGTGTTTAAACCATGTGTTTCCAATTATCATATCATTAATATTTGCCCATTCTATTAGTTTTTCTCCTCTTTCATTTCTTGTACCTAAACCATAATTCCCCACTATATCCCTATTTTTCCCATTCCTACTTTTGCATTAAAATCTCCCATTATTATTTTTATTTTTTGTGATCCAATTTGAGCTATTGCTATTTCTACTTCATCGTAAAAGTGTTGTATTTCTTCTTCACTACTCCTTGCTGTTGGTGCATATACTTGTATAATATTTATATCTATTGGTTTACCATTGATTTTGACCATTATAACTCTATCTGAAATACACCAGTATTCATTCATAGATTTTACTGTTTTTTCATAAAATATTATTATTTCACCTTTTTCATGTGTGTCCCCTCCGGAGTAAATTATTGTTTGTTTGTCGGTTATACTTTTGCCAGATCCCTTCCATCTCATCTCACTTATGCCTAGTATATTCATTTTCATGTTTTCCATTTCTCTTAGAACATTGTTTAACATTCCTAGCTCATTTAATGTCCTAACATTCCATGTTTCTTCTCTAAATGTATTTAGTTTAGTTATAGTTTTAGTTTTGTCATCAGTAGCTGGATGACGGTCTGGTGTCACCTGTGGCTCATGACTGTCCCTACCGGACGAGGATGTCCTAAGACAGCCATTAACGTCGTTCTCTATTTCTGAAATGTGTGTCGCCATGAAATCTTGGGAAGATTATGTGGTGGTTTCCCCTTGACTTCCACATTCACATGGTGCTCTATTAACTCTCGCTTTGACAACCATTTCCGACTGTAAGGACAAGTGAGTGCCCTGCTCTGCTCAGCTGCAGAGTTGTCCACTTATTCCGGTGGATACTCGGTCCCCAGAGCTGTGTTGGCCACACCGTGGTGTGTTCCCATCCTCTACCACGTGAAGGTGCAGTTGAGATTTTCCCTTCATAAAGTTATGGTCTATGACCACACCTCTCCAGTACTTTTAGAGGACACACGCCCATATATATATATATATATATATATATATATATATATATATATATATATATATATATATATATATATATATACACACACACACACGCACACACATATGTGATTTGTTTATGTTGATGCAGTTGTTCCTCCAGTATAATATTTATTCCCGATATCTGAACGTTGACATTCGACATACATAATTGCCAAAGATTCTTTGGTGGTAGGCACAGGTGTAATTGCCTGGGATCTTTATTCTAACACTGTTTATTACTGTGTCCAGCTTGGTACATTTTCCTTTTTCCAATTTGGCTAACAGATTAAACTTTGCCAAGTGTAGGCCTGGCAGGCAGTGTTGTGTAGGCGGCTGTCGTAGCACTCCCTGTGTTGAGGGGAAACTGTTATCACACTTTAACAACGGGATGTCTTTAGCCCCGGGACATAGGTGTCCTCAGTCCACAAAACCCCTGCAGCCCTGGAATCACTATCTCCCTCGCTATCAAACAAGGGACGTTACGTCTTTCAAACCTCGTCCTGAATTCATGACACAACTCTGTTATCTAACTATGTAAACAAGATGGTGTATTATACAAGATGAATGAGGATGATGATGATGACTCTGAGAAAGGCCTCACTAAATCTAGGTGAGACAAGACAGTAATGTGCACGAGCAGTCTCAGGGTAGATGTATCATTATCAGGACAGGTCAAGAGGATCACGTTACAGGTCAACTCGAGTACCGACTCACCGCGTGTATCCAGCCTTCTGCCAGGACTCGTCATCTGGAAGTTGACAGGACGGTGACCGGGTCGCCTCAAGTGTATCTGGAACCTTTTGTCGGTGATGACCTCAAAGACCGGCTCACACTATAGCATAGATATGTTCCAAAGTCTCGGGTGTGGCCGGGGACCTGTAATCATCTGATATACCCCTGCAAGGTAGCACGTAAACTGCTGGGCCGTTTAGAATTCTCTGTCTCTCTATATGCTGGCTAAAGTCAATCGAGTCACTGGTGGAGGAACCCTACAGCATAATCATAAATGTAAGCCTGAGTGGCTGGGCACTGGGTAAAGCTGGAATAGTTCAGTACCTGGCAGTAGCTCTGGAGATAGTCTGCACATCTTGGACACGCACTTGACAAGTGTACTGCCTTGAGTTGAAGATCATTAATCAAATAACAATCAAAACCATCGTGTCAGATTTTGGTTACGTGACGTTTCGCTGGCAGAGCTGTAGCTGGTGGCATACTCCGATGTAGACTCTCGGGATAGGTACACTCTGACCCCATAGCGGTGCTCAATGAATGCTCACAACTTCACTTGCCTTGGTCCGTCTCACTGGACCCGTCACCAGACCTTCACGTAGCTCTCAGGAAGGTAGAACCTGGGGAAGAATAACATTCAGTGAAAGTAGTGTGACCCAAGCTTACCTTCAGCGCATACACTCCTACCCATAGTCCCTCAGCAGGCGGATCCTTCCCATAAAGATCTCGACTCCCTCATTGGCTGCTCGCATCTACACAGGATGAACTGGGCCTAGGACTGGACCGGTAGCTGACTGAACACCGTCATCTTCTTCGGATTGAAGTAGAGGTGGGCCCAAAAGTTATGTCCCCTGTCGCTGAGAGGTTGTCCTATCCTGCAGACTGCTACATAACATATATGATTAGTGAGTTAGTGATACTCATAAGCAGACTGGCCCTGAAGGAGGGCCGAAGGTATCATACCTGTAACCCTCTCCTAGTTATCCGCCAGAGATTATGCCGTACCGTGCCGCAGGTACAATATCCAATAGAACCAAGAGAATATACAGGGTGTTTCCCCTGTAGCAGAAATACACACCCCGTTCTCCCCTCCCTGGTCCCAGGTCGGGGCATTTAGTCCTGTTCCATATGAACAATCCTGTCGCAACGGTCACTTCCCCCTTTATCAACCTCTCAGGAATCCACTATATATTAAGCTGGTATTCCGTCGAGGGATACTAATTAAAATACAGATGTGAGGAAAGCCAAGAAGAAAGCCAGTGGTCGCCCCACCACGTGACACGAAGTTCGACTCCCGATACGACCTTGAAATGACCTCTGAGGTTTCGGCCGACCAGTGCAATGTATTCGACGTACTTGCCCGAGTTCATCGATATATTACATGCTAAACACGATGCAACTTCTTAAACTACTTCCGCTAGCGCTACGTGTAACGGTTCGGCCACGCCGGACATGCCGATGCTCGAATTAATAAAGTTGGCCATGTGTGAACTCAA
Organism: Cepaea nemoralis; assembly: GCA_014155875.1. Lineage (NCBI taxonomy): Eukaryota > Metazoa > Mollusca > Gastropoda > Stylommatophora > Helicidae > Cepaea > Cepaea nemoralis. Next base: position 688,423 of record JACEFZ010022272.1, on the reverse strand, counting down.
ATTACAGGTCTCGTTTCCCTGACCCCAATTTGCCCGATCTACAGTGGCTGTGAATAAGCCGCGAGCTGATAATCTAATAAATATCTTGACAGTACAAAGCTGGTAAACACACGTTTGCAACAGGCTTAAATTACAGGTTTAAAACACAAGCCTACAACAGTTCACACCTTACCTACTTTCTCGCGACGGTCAGTACATAAGTCCCAGCTCTCTCGCGTTACGAAACACCGACACAGCATTACTTTTTTAAAAAAAGCTGTACACGTACCTTCACACAAACAGGCCAGCCGGTGATATGGGAGCCGTGGGCAGTTCACTAGGACATGATGTCTAAGTTCTCTATAACTCATCAAGACATGTGTCGTCCCGTTCTCCATTACCAATCACAGGGCCATACCGCCGTCTGTCTGCCTGAGAGTTCAGCTTGCAACTGACTCTTTGTGTGCTGGTCGTACCACTGCGGCTTCACGCCAGACTTGCGCAATCCGTAGTGACGGCAATCAGTTTCCGACAACCGCCTTTTGGATTCTTCTACAAGGGTGAGCAATCGCTATGGTCGGGGTTTATTTATTTACTGGATGTTTACCCTCGACCAGTAAATATTCACCAGGCTGCCCGATGTCTCCACGGACAGTTCACCAGGCAGAAAAATATCCCGAGGCGAACCGAGTGGTTTCGTGACGGCGGCGTCGTGTTGGCTGTTAGAAACCTGTCGGTAATGAATTGGTAAATTAAAGTTTATGTGCGTGTGTTCTTTTCAGAATGTGCATCAGGATGGTATGGCGACAATTGTACATATAAATGCTCAGATTTATGTTATATGAACAGATGTGATGCGCTCACTGGCGAATGTGAAACGTGCATTGATAAACACACAGGATCATTCTGTGAAGGTAGGTGTTATTTCACATATCCCAGGATAACACTTGAACGTCATTTCTCTAGAAGAACCCTTAGTGTAAATGAAATAGAGAGAGTGATAAAAACACAAACGAAGGGGAATTACAGGCAGCGATGCATAAAGGGGGAGATCAGCGAGGGAGGTGCAGAACAGCTTCGGATATGACGGCTTGGCGTCAGTTTGCTGAAGCAGTAGACTCCAATGGGAGACGCCGGGCAGAAGGAGAAGGAGAAGAGTGAAACGTCGTTATAATGTAGCCACTTTAATAACATTTTCTCAATGGATTTTTAATAATGTAACCTGCATAGATGGATACCTCATGAAAAAACAAATCCAACGGTACCTTATTCAAGTAGGTAGGTCAATTTTAAGCGGAGATATTAATGTTTGTGTGTAAGTTTATAATTTACAAGGAACATATACAGAATCCGGTTTTGACCTTTTCACTTGTTGTGACCCTACCTACACATTCACACAACTGCTTGTTGACCTGTCGTCAAGGAGATTAACACAGCCGCTGTCAAACTCAAGGTCATATAACTCTGCCAGTTTATATATATATATATATATATATATATATATATATATATATGTATATATATATATATATATATATATATATATATATATATATATATATATATATATATATATATATATATATATATATATATATATACATATAAAACAAAGTGTATGTATGTAAATATGTATGTCCTTTATTTTTTCACTAACGGCCCATCCGATTGAGATGAAATTTTCTACACGTCTTCCTTTCATTCCAGAGCTGCCAACTGTGGTATTTTTTTAGTGTGAAATCGCCTGCTTACTCAGTATTATTTCATTTTTCATTTTACATTAAAATTTATATATAGCGAAGGGACTTAACTCTAGAAAAAGTTATTTCAAGGGGCATAACTTTTAATAACATTGTTGTATAACTTATAGTCATATTGTTGTATCGTTTTCAAAGATTTATAAACTCTTTGTCTATAGTTATTTACCGGCATATGAGTTATAATAAATAATGATACAATCTTTAAGGCATTTTCAAAGTTTACATAAAAATAATGCAAAATGCATAACATTGTAACTCATCTTTCTATACTTAAGAAGTTATCTAAAAGATGGTGAACAATATCATCGCATCTTTAGTGTTTCCCGCCATCATATCGACACGATTCGCTTGACAGCACTTCTCAGCGCTATCAAGCCAAGAAGCCTTACACATTTCAAGCAGCCTGATACGGGGGGAAAATGGCACGTCGTAATAGCACAAAGAAACAAGCAGCTTCCAAGATGCATAGTGAGAAAACCGACCAGACTATCAAGAAGACAAACCTGCCTTTGGAGAGTCTGCATGCAAGCTGTAATAAAGTATCTGAACCTACAGTCAATGAAACTACCAATAAGAAGAGCGACGACTACCCACAGACGAACACAAAAACTTGTGAGAGGAAGGAGGACCAAGACACCAGAATCAGAAACACTGATTCAAACACAGTCAGATGGGTGGTCAAGCGGCTAAAAATGGAGCTTACTGATCAACAAATACAGAAGCAGCTGCAGGAAGAAGATCTTCACGTCAACATTTTGAAGGCAGAGCGGATTCTTACCTACTCAGAATTAAATGAGATGCTCCACACCAGGGACTGGGCGAACCCGGGCCTGGTCAGGCAGACAGACAGACAGACAGACAGATAGATAGATAGATAGATAGATAGATAGATAGATAGATAGATAGATAGATAGATAGATAGATAGATAGATAGACAAACAGACAGGGAGGGAGGGAGGGAGGGATAGACGGAGGGACAGAGAGAGGGATGGTCTATTAGACAGACAGACAGACAGACAGACAGACAGACAGACAGACAGAGATAGATAGATAGACAAACAGACAGACAGACACAGACAGACAGACACACAGACAGACAGACAGACAGACAGACAGACAGATAGTCGGTAACGGGAACGAGAACTTATATGACTACTTATATGAATTTAATGAGATGCTCCCCATCAGGGGCTGGTCGAAGCCGGGCCGGATCAGACAGATAGACAGACAGATGGACAGACAGACAGACAGATAGATAGTCGGGAACGGGAACGGGAAATTATATGACTACTTATATGAATTAAATGAGATGCTCCACACCAGGAGCTGGGCGATGCCGGACCGGGTCAGACAGACAGACAGACAGACAGATAGATAGACAGACAGACAGACAGACAGACAGACAGACAGATAGTCGGTAACGGGAACGGGAACTTATATGACTACATATATGAATTAAATGAGATGCTCCCCACCAAAGGACTGGGCGAAGCCGGGTCGGGTCAGACAGACAGACAGACAGACAGACAGACAGACAGACAGACAGACAGACAGACAGACAGACAGACAGATAGATAGTCGGGAACGGGAACGGGAACTTATATGACTACTTATATGAATTAAATGAGATGCTCCACACCAGGAGCTGGGCGATGCCGGACCGGGTCAGACAGACAGACAGACAGACAGATAGATAGACAGACAGACAGACAGACAGACAGATAGTCGGTAACGGGAACGGGAACTTATATGACTACATATATGAATTACATGAGATGCTCCCCACCAAAGGACTGGGCGAAGCCGGGTCGGGTCAGACAGACAGACAGACAGACAGACAGACAGACAGACAGACAGACAGACAGACAGACAGACAGACAGACAGACAGACAGACAGACAGACAGTCGGTAACGGGAACGGGAACTTATATGACTACTTATATGAATTAAATGAGATGCTTCCCACCAAGGACTGGGCGAAGCCGGGCCGGGTCAGCTAGTGTATATATATATATATATATATATATATATATATATATATATATATATATATATATATATATATATATATATACACACCCAGACATACATATATATTTATCTCCACGCCATGCTGTGATGACGTCAGACCGCTGACAAGGAAACGGCTATTTCCGGCCATTGAAACATTACATCAGAGCATGCAATTTTCATCATTTTAGTTTGGGATGACCCTCCCGACTTTAAAAGTTGAATATGACAAGATTTACATAAAAAATGGATGATACATCTAATAACACATATTAGAACAAACAAATGTATCTACATAAAACGTGATTTGCGGGTCTATTTACGCCTGAACAAGCCACTCTGTATCTCTGTGATGGAAACGAATTTCAGAAACACGAGATGTACACACGTAAACCGAGTAGGGAGACATTATGTACAGTAATCGGTCCCTTTTTAAACGAGATCTTGAAATTTTCCGGAAAATTAGCATCACGAGTACTCTTAACCTACTTAAATCGGAGACAGAAAAGATAGTTGCTGAATAAAACCGCAAATATATTTTTGCGTTAAAATGCGGCAATTTGTACTGTGGTGGCTATTATAATGTAACGACACTGTAACATGAGGCAGCTCAATTAAAGAAATTAAACGGCGACTATCAATTGCCCTTCAAAGACTAAAACAGCTGAATAAATTATTGAGTGGGACAGACAGAACTACAAAAATTAGATTTTTAAGGGCATGCATCTTTCCCATTGCAACATACGCCTGTGAGACATGCACACTTACTAAACAAGCTGAACAGCGCATAAACGCCTTTGAATATAAATGTTATAGACGAGTTCTAAGAATATCTTGGGTAAAGAAAAGAACAAATGCATCCATACTTCAAGAGTTGAATATTGAAGAAGGTTGGCTATTAAAGACGATAAAACAAAGTAAAACAAAGAAAATTTAAATATTTCGGTCACTTGAATCGTCACGAAAGTTTGGAGAGAACAATAATGGAGGGTTATATGCCTGGGAAGAGAGGAAGAGGAAGGCCAAAGAGAAGATGGGTGCAGGATGTGGCGGATGATCTCCAGATGGGTGTATCAGACGCGGGACATCTTGCTTATGATCGAGAGGTTTTCCGGAAGGTTGTTATGGGAGCGAGGTTCTGCAAAGGACATGCTACTAAATGAATGAATGAGCTCATTATAAAATGTTAATCTAATAGTCGTGTAAGGTTTGCGCAGAGCATTGTATTTTAATGTGCTCATCACAAGTTTGGGAGTATGACCGACTTCTATTGGGACACATGAAATAACATAAATACATTGCCCCCAAACACTTTCGTGCTATGGGTTTGTGATTTGATAGCGCTATCACATTGTGTGGCCTGAGAACAAGGCCGAGATAGCGCTATCACATTGTGTGGGCCGGAGAATAAATCCGAGATAGGGCTATCAGATTGTGTAGGCCGTAGAACAAGGCCGAGATAGCGCTATCGCATTGTGTGGGTCTGAGAACAAGGCCGAGATAGCGCTATCACATTGTATGGTCCTGAGAACAAGACCGAGATAACGCTATCACATTGTGTGGGCCGGAGAACAAGGAGGGATTGTGGTCAATCTTTCCCTCCTTTGGAAGGCAATAAGCCCAGGCGTCCTCCCGCGTCCTACCGATCTCATGACATTGCCATGACACGTACTTCTATAGGAAGTAAACTCAATATATCAATGTTCATTCACCTCTAACTATAGTTGAGTTGAGTTTAGCTAAGAACCGACATTACAGCATTCAGGACATTCCCATATGCGCTCCGTCCCCTTGTTCAACAGCCAGCGTAGAGTCATACTACTAATTGTTTTCACCGTTATCTAATTGAAAGTTCTCCTGGTCTTCCCTCTCAGTTTTAAGATTCTACAGAACCCCTGCCAATCCTCGGCAATCTCATTCTTCCCCCGTACGGGTTCTCAATCTGTTAATACACTTTCTCCACCTGGTGCAAGACCACTCCTCCACTGTGCATAGATAATCCACCAGAAGGAGATGCATTCCCTGCCAGCCTATCCGTCTGTTCATTCCCCCGCACACCCGCATGGCTCGGGCAACAAATCCATGCAATTCTTACAATATGTGACCTCTAAAGCGAGGCCATTCCACACGTAACATTCCTTTCCTCACTTTACTATGCATACTCCTTGAGTCCGTGATGAAGACAATGTGTGTTGAAGTGGTCTCCTCTAACCAATGCCACTGTGACTGCTTTCACCTCTATTCTCATGCTGAATGTCGTAGCCTCATATGCCATACTCTCCTTTTTCAAGAATCGTCCATTAGCCTTTGCAATGAAACCACAACCACTCCGACTGTTTCGCACCACTGAACCATCCGTATAGATCAATATGCCCCCTTGATGTGTATTATTTCGGATGAGGTGTTTCGCCTCAAACTCTGTACGGCCCGCGGCCCATTCTCGCACTCATGGCCAAGTGTTACTATTTTATTGTGCCAGCCCGTCCGGTCTCACGGGACTTCAACCCACTCTTTTTCACGATTGATGTTCTCTAGATCACAAACCTGACGTGTGTGTGTGTACACACACACACATACACACACACACACACACATATATATATATATATATATATATATATATATATATATATATATATATATATATATATAATGTTTGTTTGTTTGTTTGTTTGTTTGTCCTTTATGCGTTCCCGAACGGTCCATCCGATTGAAATGAAATTTTCCATAAATGTTGTTCTCACTTCCGCGGATCCAACTCATGAATTCAATGAGACGCTACCCGCCAGATGTCTGGCGACACCGGTCCGTGTCAGCTAGTTTATATATATATATATATATATATATATATATATATATATATATATATATATATATATTGGTGTCAGGACGTAGTCAGATATGGCTGAGCTAGCGTATAACAGTAGACGGTACTACCTGCTTCTGTTAGCACCGAACTTTGGGCAGCGTTTACCAAACCCGGCACCCCACATTATGCCAATGGCTTCGGGCGAAGAGCGCTATTGGGAGGGTAAGCCTTACCCTAGTGCGAGGAAATGAAACCTAAAGACAAAATGTCATGGTTGGGCAGACAAGGCTCTACGCCTTGGTTGGCGGCTGGTCTAGGATTGAAGCTCCGACAGGCAAACAGATAGAGCATTGCTTTGCAGATCGGGCAGGTTCTGCAGCTTGTCTTGTTCCAGCCCAGATGTAGAGGTGTTGCTTGTCATCTGGAGTGAAGTAGGCAGACCGAGAGAGGGATCATGCTGCATGGGCAACACATGATCTCTATATTTTAGCCCAGGCTTTGTGCTATGGAGAGACAATAACTCCATCCCTGGTCTTAACCGGTCTTGGAATCAAAGCGAGAGGCTACTCTTACGGGTTATAAGTCCCTGTCAATTGGAGTAGTCATGGCGCGCCACGCGTTGCCTCTGACAATGGGAGACACCTACACGTGTCACTGATCAGCTACCGCCCACCTCAAGCTGGGGAGCCCCCGGCCAATTAAGTGCTGATCCACCATAGCCTAACTGCTTCAATGGGTGCTTGGGGCTAGGACAAAATCTGAACCGCAGGCTGTAAAACCAATGCAGCAGGTACTAATTAAAAGAGAAATAGAAACCTCAAGCTACGGCTTGCAACTGGCACGTGAGAACCATGTGTCCAGGATTTTCCACTGGCTTGACCAATATTGACGATGTGAGAAAAACGGCTGTGATTGATGCCGAACTCAATCGTCTTAACATTGATTTTGCTGGCCTGCTGTGGTCTCCCCTCGCTGAGGAAGAGTCACTCAGGGAAAACAATTACACCTTTTTTGGAAGGGTAGAGGGCAGGCAGAAAAAAGGCAACACGGTGCGGGCTTTGTAGTGAAGAATTCCTACTGGGAATGATTGAAATTCCAGCAGGAGGAAATGAAAGACTATTGTCCCTGCGCTTGGCAACCTCTTGTGCTTTTGCCACAATTATTACTGCATATGCACCGACGCTCGATGCCACTGATGATGTGAAGGATCCGTTCTATGAGGAGTTAGACTCCTTGATCAAGGCAGTTCCAAAATCTGACTACATTTATATACTCGGTGATGTCAATGCTCGTATAGGCAAGGACTCGAGTTCATGGCCAGTGTGCCTTGGAAAATACGAATGAATGAAATTTGGCAAAGGCTGTTGGAACATTGCACCAGAAATGAGCTATGTATTACAAACTCCTTTTTTTAGAACAAAAGAGCTGCATAAGGTTACATGGAAACATCCAAGACCCGGTCATTGGCACCAGCCGGACTTCATAATCACACTGAGACAACATCTGAACCATATATCATTGACTCAATGTTACCACAGTGATGACTGTGATACAGATCATTCTTTGATTGTTGCAAGGGTTAGACTGAGACCAAAGAGAATCTACACAGCTAAACACAAATCTAGCCCCAGGATTAATATTATTAACACTCAAGATCCTGAAAAGTGCTTTCAGTTTCAACAGCAACTTGAAGACGCTGTCACTGATACACCAGAAAATTGTACAGTAAATGAAAAGTGGGGTAAACTTAAGGAAACTCTTTATAAAACTGCCGTAGGGGTTTACGGCACTGTGGATCATAAGAGGCAGGACTGGTTTTCGGCAAACAGCCAGACTCTGCAGCCCTTGATTGATAAGAAGAAGATAGCTCTCTTAAAAAACAAGGAAAGACCAAATCGTAACACTCTGAGTGGGCTAAAGCAAGCTAGGAAGGATGTGCAAAAGGCTGCCAGGCAGTGTGCAAATGATTATTGGATCAAGTTACGTGACTCCATTCAAATCGCAAGTGATAAGGGAAACATCAGAAGCATGTATGAAGGAATAAAGAAAGCCTGTGGTCCAATGATCAAAAGAAGTGCACCATTGAAAACCTTGACTGGAGTAATCATAACTGATAAGAAACAGCAGATGGACAGATGGGTAGAGCACTATTTGGAGCTTTACTCGAGTGAGACCAAACTAGCTGATGATGTTCACAACGCCATAGAGGCTCTACCAACTCTTGACCACCTGGACACACTTCCCATCATAACAGAAGTTAAGTGTGCTATAAATGAACTTGCATCTGGCAAGGCTCCAGGTAAGGATGGGATTACAATAGAGGTTATCAGGAGTGGGCAAGACACACTCAACCTACAGATCCGCCAGCTAATAGAGCTATGCGTGAAAGAAGATTGGCTGCCCACCATCTCTTCTGTCCATTATGGAATCGTTCCACACAGGCATGAAGGGTATAATCAAGTTTGATGGTACAACTTCTGAAGAGTTTGAAATCAAGAGTGGAGTTAAGCAAGGATGTGTACTAGCTCCCACCCAATTTGGAATATACTTTTCACTTCTACTGAAATATACCTTTCGTGATCAGGATGGTGGTATATACATTCACTCACGCTCAGATGGCAGCTTCTACAATGCTCAGATATTGAAGGCCAAGACCAAAATTAGGAGGGCACTGATCAGAGAGTTGCTTTTTTTGCAGATGATGCTGCAGTTACGACCAACTCTGAGGAAGAATTACAATGTCTACTATCTGCATTATCCAATGCTTATTCTGAATTTGGTCTAACAATTAGTAAAAATAAGACACAGATTATGTCACAAGGTGCACAAAAGTGTGTACCAACAATATTTATTGATGATGCCGAACTAGAGATGGTAGACCATTTTACATATCTAGGATCAGTGGTAAATAGCAAATTATCCTTAGATCGGGAAATCAACATACGGATAGTTAAGGCAGCAACAACAATGAACAGGTTAAGAAAAAGAGTCTGGGAGAACAGGAAGCTTACTGCCAAAATAGAAGTCCTTGTCTTTCAAGCCTGTGTCCTTAGTACTCTTCTTTATGGCAGTGAACAACAAGTTCTCCCAACTGTTACGTCTCCGACGACTTTGTCAGGATAACAACGACTTCCATCAAAAAAAAAGCCCACGAAATGCATGATTTCTTTCGCCTTCGTGGCTATCCTGAGAATGTTCTATCTACAGCTCTTCACCGCTGCCAGTCTATCAGTCGCACTGAGGCTCTCTCCTCCAGGCCGCAACCACGAAACAATAGACCTGTCCTCTCACTTACTTACCATCCCCACAATATTGCTGCCAAGAATATCCTCTTGAAACATCTATCCATTCTCCGGGCGGACTCGACCACTCGTGATGTCTTCTCAGAGGCTCCTCTGGTGGCGTATAAGCGGGATCGTAACCACTGGGATGTGCTGGTCCATAGCAGGCTACCCCAACCTCACCAGTCTCTTCCTGGCACGGTGGCGTGTCTTCGATCGCGTTGCAAGACCTGTCCATACGTACTTCAAACCCAGAGTCTGACATTCCCTAAGACGACCTTCCACATCCGTGAGGGTTTCTCATGCATCAGTCACAACGTCATCTATGCGATTACCTGCACACGTTGCGACATGAGATATGTCGGTGAGACAGGATTACGTCTTGGGGACAGATTTAGACAACATCTTTCTGATATCACCAGCGGCGCCCAGAAACCAGTATCCATGCATTTCAACAGTCCTGACCACCATGGTGCAGCCGACATACAGGTCACGGCCATCAAATCATGAGCATCCCACGAACGGGATCGGAAGACATTGGAACATCGTCTCATCTTCCAGTTGGGCACACACTCCCCTCACGGCCTTAATGTCCAACCCAGCTTCATTTAACTCCCTACCCCACCCCTCCCACCCCCTAGCTTACAGTCCACCATCTAGGTACATGCAGGTCCTTTATAGGACGTCGCAGTCAACTATCTTGGCAGGTTTGCGTTCGGTGTTTTGCCATCGTTTTCTGAACGACCGCCACTCATGCCTCTCTGTGTGGACTAAAACTATATAGTTTTCCGCAGCGGTGTTTCGAGCGCTTAACGAGAATTGCTAATTGTCAACTACGTCCGTAACATCTTTGACGGTCTTAAATTTCACTTTTCCGCACACATGGGCGCGTCTCCACCCCACTCCCCTCCCGCTTGACCTTTGACCCGTGTACCATACATCCGGTCTATTAATCCACGGTAGACCTACGCGTGTCAGTCTTTCCAAGCCAGGACACAGATTTCAGATGAGTACATGTAATTTTAATTAGTTTAATAGTTTAATATTGTCATAGTGTGTTTCATGTAGGTTTCTGTTGGTTTGTATTTGTTTATCCTGTGCTGACGAAGGCTTTGGCCGCAACGTCTAAGTCTCTTGTAGTCGTGTTTTAGTAAAGCTCACAATCTTCTTCTCGTTTTTTTTTGGGGTGATTCATTCATTGCCTTTATGGCAGTGAAAACCGGACAGCTTATTAACACCAAGAGAAACGTTTAAACAACTTTCATATGCGGTGTCTGTGAAAGAATTTGTGGTACTAAGTGGCAAGACAAAATCACAAATAGCGAAGTATTGGAAAGATCAGGTTGTGTGACGGTTTATTGCATGCTCAGTCTTCGTAGACTTAGATGGATAGGACAAATCAGGAGGATGGATGATTGTAGAATACTAAAGGACATATTTTCTGGTGAATTATGGATGGGTAAGAGATCTCAGGGTCGGCCTCTACTACGATACAAAGATGTGTGTAAGCGGGATATGATTGATACAGGCATTGATAATGCACATTGGCAGCAAGTTGCCGCTGAACGTGTTGCATGGAGGGCAAACATCAGAAATGGGATAAAAGCAAAGGAGAAAATTATTGCAGATAAGTCACACACCGAGCGTGTGAAACGTAAGATAGTGCATGATGGTGGAAATGACCACGTGTACATGCACCCACTGTGAACAAACATGTACAGCGCGAATTGGTCTCATCAGTCACATTCGCTACCGCCATGGGTAAAAGTTATTATGCCCTTTTGAAGCACAAACTATCGTCTGTCATGGCGGCAAGGTGCCAATGATACACACACACACACACACACACACACACACACTGGTAAATGAATGTATATGTGTTTGTGTGTGTGTTCTTTTCAGAATGCGCTTCAGGCTGGTATGGCGACAACTGTACACATAAATGCTCAGATTTATGTTATATGAACAGATGTGATGCGCTCACAGGCGAATGTGAAACGTGCATTGATAAACACACAGGATCATTCTGTGAAGGTAGGTGTTATTTTACATATCTCAGGAAAACACTTGAACGTCATTTCTCTAGACCAGGGGTCACCAAACTTTTTTCACGGCGGGCCAGATAACTAACAAAATGACGAGCGCGGGCCGGATACTCATTCTGTACAATACTTGCGCCGGACTCCGTGGCGAAGGCCTTACGGACGCGGTTCGTAATCCCGTATACCCAGGTGTGTGTTCTTTTGTTAGTGATGTCATTAATTCTTGTGTGCATTAATTTGGTATTCTGGGTGTTGTGTTGGTTTTCAATTTCCTTGCAATTTTCTTCAAGCCGTGTTTCTATTGCCTCTTTGCATAGCAGTAGCTTCCTAATTTTCCTGTGAATCGCTTCGTATATTTCCTTGTTATTTTTGTTATTTATTCTTATTTCCATGAGTTTTAAGATGTCTTCCATCATCCATTTCTTGCGCCCTATTATCTTTCTTTTGGGGATTATTATTGTAGTTAGTGCAGCTTCTTGACTGATTTCTTTTATATTTTCAATTGGTCACTAACGTCTTGAAATAATATTGCATTGCCATATCGGACAATGCATCGAATCTGTTCTTTACCTCTACGTTGAATTTATCTTTCATCTCCTCACTCTTCAGTGCCTGTAGATCAAATTTTGCGTTTCTATTTGTATATTTGACTTTCTTTAAGTTTATATGTAAATTGCCTAAGATTAATCGATGGTTGCAGTAGCAGTTTATGCTTGATAGGGGGACATAATCATCTAATATTGTTACAAGGGAGGTTACTAGAACTTGAAACAAAGAAATGGTATACCTATCTAAAATAACTCTAAATAACATCAAAATCTTTTATTTTTATTTGAGAAATAAACTAGTGAATACCGTAGTTGAATTTTTCAATTGTGAGCAGAAAGCTATTAAAGGTTTTACACAACGTTTGTTTAATCTTCTACTACTTACATTTTATAATCAACTTTTTCAATTTTACGTTAATGTTTAATTATTGAAACTGTACTTTTGATAAGCATCAAAATCTCGTTATTAAATTACCCCTCTGTGGGGAAACATTTGTTTACTGGCCTCTTAAGGCCACCCACAATTTAAAGAAAATTTACTTACATTAACGGCGAAAAACCTTGGAAGTCTATGGGGTTTATGTTGATAAATACGTTTAGAGGAAATGTCATTTATGTTTGTAAATTTCATTCAATTTGAACAAATAGTTCTCTCTCTCTCTCTCTCTCTCTCTCTCTCTCTCTCTCTCTCTCTCTCTCTCTCTCTCTCTCTCTCTCTCTCTCTCTCTTTCTCTCTCTCTCTCTCTCTTTCTCTCTCTCTCTCTCTCTCAAATGCTGGTGCAGTTACGGTTGCTTAGAGAATATTTAAAATATCATAATAACATGATAGTAATGCCTTGATGGGTGCCTCCTTCCCTCCGCTAGCCTATGGGACACTCTTTGGCAAGGTGGAGTACCCGTTTAGCCTCCCGATCACGGTTACGTGAAACCATTGGATCAGGTGGTGGATGAAGTTGAAGAGCAGCCGACAGATAATTGTAGGTTATGGTCTCCACAGCTTCACGACGGAAGGCAGATGATCTCCTTTTTTTGGGAGACATTGGCTACGGTCATCGACCAGTATGGTCACTGCTAGGAAGGAAAGCAATGGCAAACTACCTTCTTTACAGATGCCAAGAATATCATGTACTGAAGTCTTATCGATAATCAGAGGAATTTCGTAAATGCGTGCTCCATAGGAGCAGCCTCACCCGGTAGGGGTAGTCATGTGCACCAGGGGACTCCAGACCGTCATCAGGAGACTGAGTGCAAAAGAATATCAACATTGAAAGTAGGAACTTGGAATGTAAGAACTATGAGCGGGGATGGGAAATTTGATAACATTAAGAATGAAATGAGAAGATTAAATATTAACCTGTTAGGTGTACATGAGACCAGATGGACAGGAATGGGCATTATGACATCTGAGGAATATAGAATAATCTATTCTGATGCAGAGAAACAACAGCGAGGAGTAGCAATTATAATGGATACAGAGAGAGAAAAATCGATCAAAGGATATTGGACTGTATCAGACCGAGTGCTACTGGTGAAGTTGAGTGGAAGACCTTGTGATGTCAACGTCATACAAGTTTATGCACCAACAGCAGACAGTAGTGATGACAGCATCGATGAATTGTATAGTGATTTAGAGAAAGCCTTCAAGAAATGCAAGAATTCTGAAGTAACTATCATAATGGGTGACTTGAATGCCAAAGTTGGAAATCAACAGGACGGATGCATAGTGGGCAAGTATGGACTAGGGGAACAGAATGAAAGAGTTTGCAGACTAGTACAGTGGACAAAAGAGCAAGATTTGATTATTGGAAACACCTGGTTTCAACAGCACCCAATGAGATTATGAACATGGAGGAGTCCTGATCATAAGATTAGAAATCAAATTGATTACATCCTCATCAACAGAAGATTTCGAAATGTTTTAAAAGTCGCAAAAACTATACCAAGCGGAAACCGCTACAGCGACCATAGATTAATCTTATGCAATTTACATATAAAATTAAAGAAAGTCAAGAAACAAAAAATTTGATCTAAAAGCACAAAAGAGTGAGGAAATAAAAGATAAATTCAACGTAGTGGTAAAAAGCAGATTCGATGCATTGTGCGATATGGAATTATTATTTCAAGACGTCAGTGACCAATGGGAAATGTTAAAGAAATCAGTCAACCAAGCTGTAGAAAAATCCAACCCAAAAATAAAGATAATAGGACGCAAGAAATGGATGACGGAAGACATCTTAAAACTCATGGAAGTAAGAAGAAATAACAAAAATAACAAGGAAACATATGAAGAGGTTCATAGGAAAATTAGGAAGCTATGCAAAGAGGCAAAAGAAACATGACTTGAGGAAAATAACAAGGAAATTGAACACCAACACAACATCCGGAATACCATATTAATGCACAAAAGAATTAATGACATCACTATCAAAAGAACACACGCATCAACGGGTTGCCTAAAAACCAAAGATGGCAAAATCATAATAGAAAACGATCAGATTTGACATGCGTGGTCAGATTATGTGAAATACCTTTATGATGATACAAGAGAAGAACAGTATGATCATCAGAATAATAATGAATGACCATCAATTTTGAAGATGGAAGTTCAGAATGCTCTTAACCATATGAAAACTGGCAAGACCCCGGGTACAGATAACATCACAGTAGAAATGATCAATGCCTTAGAACTGGGGTCACCAAACTTTTTTTCACGGCGGGCCGGATAACTGACAAAATGACGAGCGCGGGCCGGATACTCATTCTGTACAATACTTGCGCCGTCTCCGTGGCGAAGGCCTTACGGACGCGGTTCGTAATCCCGTAAGTCCCACGTTCGAAATACAGCTGCGAGCGATTTGGCAGCAGACAACGTTGCGCTGGCTTTTACGTTATGTTATGGGTGCCGGTCGTTCGAAAAGCAATGGTAAACCACTGAACGTAAACTTGCCAAGACATCAACAACAGCAAATAATGCTGGTGTTCACTGAAAACGTCCTGTAAAGCTATAACGAAAGCTCTGGGGAAAAAGACGAAAAACTAAGTTAATCATGGAAAGGGTGTGTAATGCACACAAACAAACAAACAAACAAACAAACAAACAAAGACAACCAACATATTTATATTTATTTACTAAACAAAGTTATCAAAGAAGGCGACGTTAGCAAAAAGATAGTTACATCGGACCTATTGTGCACATATCCGAATCTCACAAACTAGGCAGCAAAAGAGGATATGTGAGTTTTGTTAAACTGACGTGTGGCTTTCAAAATACTATCAATTTTTGGTTTGGAATTGCTGCATCCAATCAAGAGAATTGCTTTCAAATGTTCATCAGTCAATCTCATTCGATGTGGTGAATTCACAGACTTCCTTTTTGAAAATGTTAGCTCACAGATATATATTGTTCCAAACAATGATGTCATACCAGCGGCAAATTTCTTAAGTTTCGGAAACTCAACTCAGGTAAGCAGCGGTACTTCCTTCTCAATGAGCTCCAACTGTAATTCAACTGGCACACTATTAAGGTTACAATCAAACGGATTCTGGAACAGAAGGATATCACTCTCAAATCTGTCAAGATCTGAAAATTTCTCCAAACTCTTTGAAACAGTGCAAATGAGAAAGGTTTTCTCCTTCCAGTTGTGCTTCCGACAATGACAGCTTTCTTCGAAATCCTTTCATGGTTCTGTAGAGATCACAGACGAGATAATCCTTTCCCTGAAGTTTCAAGTTCAGTTCATTCATATCGACCAAAATTGACAACTTTGACATCCAGGTAGGATCTGACAGCTGTGAATCAGCTTTATCTTTTTCAGTGAGGAAAACATCTATTTCGTTTCGGAGCTTGTAAAAACGAAGCAGGACTTTACCGCAGCTGAGCCACCTGACTGATATGTGATAAGGCAAGTCACATAATTCAGAATCAATTTCTTCAAGAAAAGCCTAGAACTGACGGTGAATGAGTGCATGTTCCCGAATGAAGTTCACAGCAGAAACTAGTGGTTTCAGTACACAAGAAATATCTAAATCTTTCCCACAGATTACATGCTGATGTACGATGCAGTGTATGAACAGAGCGCCCGGAATTTGCAAATCTTCCAAATGAGTCCTGATCTGCCCCAACAGATCCTTCCTCACTCCAGTCATGTTTTTTCCCCTCATCAGCTGTAACACCTCGAAGCTGATTCCACCGAAGGTTATAGTCTTTGAAAATGACTTTCCCAGTTGTTGTTCCATGCATGCTGCAAACGGACGCCAACTATTCCGTTATCTGAAAGTCCAAATTGACACCACAAATGAACACGAGAAGTTGTGAAGTACTCGAGAGATCAATAGACTCATCCAGTACCAGAGAATACTACAACAAGTTCCTAGCTTTGTCGCGTATCTGTAGCATTATGTTCTCTCCAAGTACTTCTGTTCTCCGCACAACTGAACTTGCCGAAAGGCTGATTGTTCCAAACAAATCGGCTTTCTCAGGACACAAGTCATTTGCTGCTTCGATCACACACACTCTTTTATGACGTTGCCATCAGTAAAGGGTTTTCCTCGTTCTGCCATCTTATGCACTGTTTTGTAACTTGCACGAGTGACAGATTCATGTTCAGCAAATTTTCTTCTGAAGAGATTTCTTTGCGTTTCAAAACCACGTTTAATGGTCTCATATTTCCCTGAGCGTAATTTTCCAGAAAACTGTTAATATGTTGATGTATGTTTTGTTTCGTAGTGACGCTGAAGATTGTACTCTTTCAAAACGGCAACACTTTCGCTGCAGATTACGCAGTGGTTTTCTGGTCCTTTGTTTCCACAAAGAAGTACTTTACTCCTCCCTCGGCGTCCACTTTTCTTTTCCTATTAGCCATAATTAAGGGTGAAGTACACGGGATCTGAAAATGAAAAAGTCATTACATTAGAAACATAATTAAACTCCTATTGAAACACAAGAAAAGCAGAGGACTAGGGGTCACTGGTGAAGCTGCAGCTCATCAAACGTACATATACAGTTTATAGGTACCTTTGTGTAACCGCACACAGATGTTAGCGATAACAGCACAACGCCGACTGTTCATGGGCAGTAGAAGAAGAGAGGAATAAGAAGACAAAGAGAATTTCATTCTATCTCTACGGCTAACAAGAAAAAACAACGATTTAGAGATATCAGAAGAAATTCATGTCTGTGTACAGGGAATCAGAATAATGTAATTGTAAAGATACAACAACATCTGATTAATAATGCCAATGCCCTAATAAATAATAAAATTCATGATTAGATGCAATGACAAAATAGGTATCCCCATTAATAAACATACACATGATCATCCTTCACAGTACAATTGATATTCCATCACAGCTTGGGTAGTCATCCAACACAGTACCAGTGATCTCCCATCACAGCATGGGTAATCATCCAACACTGTAACTGTAGTCTGATACACAACACTAGCAATTATTAGACAACAAGATGGAACAAAGGTCATTCATTCAGTAGCATGCCCTTTGCAGAACCTCGGTCCCATAACAACCTTCCGGAAAACCTCTCGATCATAAGCAAGATGTCCCACTTCAGATACATCCATCTGGAGATCATCAGCCACATCCTGCATCCATCTTCTCTTTGGCTTTCCTCTTCCTTTCTTCCCAGGGATATATCTGTTCTCAGGCACAGACATAGCTATTATATTCCTATATTCCTATTTAAACTATGAAGGTTCGTTCAAAACTCATCCAGCAGCAGATAATCGTCAATCCACAAATAATATCCTCTTGGATATTTTGGATCTTCACAGGGCCTGTCTACCCTCTCAACTGCGGTCTGCAAAAACAGTGGCTACGCTCGGCCGTGCCTGGGGCATGTTCGCCCATCTACTTGGTAGTGGCTCAGGGGTTTAAGTTCAAACCCTCTGCTGAAAATTAGACATCAGCATCTCTTCGGCCTAAGTTGTTCCCAAGGTCAAAGTGGCGCGAACATGGCTTTACTGGGCTATTATAGGCACGCCAACACAACATCGCAGCATCCTATACATTTTTTACCAGGGTATCAAGGGATATGCTACTCCATACTCTTGTAGAGTCGCGGCAGGCGGCTTCATGTGGTAATAGAATATATCTCATAATAAGGTTCGCAAAATTTATAGAGTCACCTAAATAAACAACCTAGTGCAGCCAGGAGGTCGCCGCACGTGTTAAGATCTCCTATTATTCTAAACATAATATTTACATTTAAATTGTATCACAACGTCTCGTGTTTCACAGTTATATCAAGCAAGTTCGAGAACAGACGGCGGGCCGGATGAAATGACGCCGCGGGCCGGACCCGGCCCACGGGCCGTAGTTTGGTGACCCCTGCTCTAGACGAACCCTTAGTGTAAATGTAATAGAGAGAGTGATAAGAACACACACGAAGGGGAATTACAGGCAGCGATGCATAAAGGGGGAGATCACCGAGGGAGGTGCAGAACAGCTTCTTGGATATGACGGCTTGGCGTGAGATGGTTGAAGCAGTAAACTCCAATCTCTTTCCCATGTCGACTAAGGCAATGTTCACCACCTTACTGCTCTCCTATTGCCAGCCACGCATGAGTACCCCGGTACATAGATGGGAGTTAGCTTGACTAAGTGTGATGTGCTCAAGTGTGTCAGGCCACTCATATCAAATAATGCCAGTCTGGATATGCTCAAGCATGTTTATACTATTCAGATATGAATACAGACAATGGAAATCGTTGGAGTGCTCCAGTTTAGACCTTTGTAAACATCATATACAGGCATGACATATTATACTTCGCACATATCAAACATTGCCTGCATTAGTATCAATATGGCTTATGTAATTATCGATTTTCAGAATGTGTCAGTGGCTGGTTTGGTGACAACTGCACAAAGACATGTCCAAAGATATGTCCTAGCAATCTGTGTGACAACATTACAGGGAATTGCATGTCGTGCGTTGGCAACCGCACCGGGCCAAAGTGTGAGGGTAAGATGATCATATTTTGTTGACAATGTCAATCATTATACACATCAACTTCAGTAATGTATTCATTAGTGTCAGGATCTTATATTTGGCTCGTTAGCTAACACGCGTGAGACAGTACAAGTATAACGTGATTGGACGTAAGACACAACGACATAACGTTCTATGGATTTATTGCCACATTAAATACAGAACGATAATTACAACAATCTACAATATATAACTCACGACGCTCACAACCACAATACAGCTCATAGGTCTGACGCTCACGATATCAGTCGTTCGGCTTTCAACCACAGAGATCCACACAAACGCCTTGCTTTCATCACACATGTCCTTCCAGTCTCCGGTCCCAGCTCGGTCTGAGGCTAGCACGCCAACTGCCCACTGCCTCTAGTGGTGTCACGTGGCCTGCGTGCGTCTGTCGTCAGCCTGACCGCTGGTCGCGTGTCAGGTAACAATCTTGCCAGCCGACAATTCTTGTCCGCCGGGTGTCGTAACGATGTTGCTGCATAGCTATACCATGTTAGGCTCTGACATTCTCCCCGGGTACCTCAATGAAAGATGCCATCTTTCATTCATGATGTATGTATATACTGGGGTAGTGTTAACTTCATGTCAGAGACTACCCTTTCCCAGTGTTATGCATGAAAATACATATATGGCATAGAAATATATACGAAAAATGTAAGTTGCATTGAAATGACAAATGACGTTCAACTTTTATCACAAATCAGGTTTCATCCCCCTGATGGCTGGTTACCTCCATTGCAATAATACCCAGTCAGATCAGTAGTACCAGCTTCTCGCATCTACCTCGCAGCAATTTGAAAAAAACGTAATAATATGGTTGTTTTGCAACAGCCATCTAGCCAGACTGAAATACGACTTTATTTGAGTCGTATTAAACAATCAAACCCTGACCTCATTTGGCCAGGAGCTTTTATGTTGGTTTGCAATGTTGGCAGCTCTATGTCATGCTTGGTGGACGCCTACCCGCTGTGTTAGCCGTTTGAGCAACAAAATGTCTATCTATACAATACACATTAATGAATATGTTTCAAATTATGGCCCTTGGTGTAATTCATAAATGCAAGGGAAGTAATATTGACATTCAAGAAATTAATTCAATAATTGACAATACACAAAGACAATCTATCTGTATTTGAACACTCAATAACATTGATGATACATCACTTACATCAAGATGACATTCAGTAAGGACATAGACATCAAGTTTACAAGATGGCGACAAGGTCAAAATGGCGACAAAATCACAATGTCGACAAGGTCAAACGGTGACACGTTTCACAAATCACAAATGTTTTACACGTTTACAGGATCAAACAATATGTACTGCACATTTACTAATAGTTTTAAACATATTTAAACAATGTAGTAATGGATCACACTGAGACTTTTCCGATCACATTTACATCACTATAACCTTGACAAATTTTACAAGTTCAAGAATTATAGTTTTAGATGACAAAGACGAGCAACACACGTCTACATATATTAGGTTCTTAAACAAGGACGAGCAACCCACGTCCACACGTGTCAGGATCTTATATTTGGCTCGTTAGCTAACACGCGTGAGACAGTACAAGTATAACGTGATTGGACGTAAGACACAACGACATAATGTTCTATGGATTTATTGCCACATTAAATACAGAACGATAATTACAACAATCTACAATATATAACTCACGACGCTCACAACCACAATACAGCTCATAGGTCTGACGCTCAAGATATCAGTCGTTCGGCTTTCAACCACAGAGATCCACACAAACGCCTTGCTTTCATCACACATGTCCTTCCAGTCTCCGGTCCCAGCTCGGTCTGAGGTTAGCACGCAAACTGCCCACTGCCTCTAGTGGTGTCACGTGGCCTGCGTGCGTCTGTCGTCAGCCTGACCGCTGGTCGCGTGTCAGGTAACAATCTTGCCAGCCGACAATTCTTGTCCGCCGGGTGTCGTAACGATGTTGCTGCATAGCTATACCATGTTAGGCTCTGACAATTAGGTAAATCTCAGTACATGATATATGAATTGGTCAAACAATATCCGCATCCAGAAGACATCATCATTTTCAAAGACGGGTCGGTGAAGCGCAAGTCAATATTAACATGGGATAGAAAGCACCACGTATCAGGAATACAATCAAACAGGATAGCGGAGCATACCTATCATCTACAGCAAGCATGACTACGGAGATCATCGCCACTTCCAGATCACATGCGTCAGCAACTGGACAAGTAGCCATGCACGTGATCACCATATCAGTCTTCATGGACAACGGGACATAACGCCACACACGTGATCACCATATCAGTCTCAATGGGCAAGGGGACAAGAAGCTACGCACGGGATCACCATATCAGTCTTCATGGACAACGGGACATAACGCCACGCACGTAATCACCATATCAGTCTCAATGGGCAAGGCGACAAGAAGCTACGCACGGGATCACCATATCAATCTTCATGGGCAACGGGACAAAACGCCACGCAAGTGCTCACCATATAAGACTCCATGAACATACTATTAAAAATTACAAACGGCAGTCTCCGTGGTGAAATAGTAGAGACCATTCCAAAGTCACGTCTCATATATCAATCACTCTTCTGGGTGTACACATCCGGACACCACTGATGCCACCAATGCAATGTGGACCCAGTATGCCTTTAGCAACGCGCGTCTAACACTAGTTCGGCTAAACGCATTGGGAGTAAAGCCTGGCCAAACACGTCAATGTAGTCTTCTAGGACGAGAGAGGAGCCATTACGGCCAACTCCTCATGGAGACAGTGAGTAAAGATACTTAATTATTAACTATCACGGGATGATTAATCGTCTTAAGCAACTTCCCGTACAGCCGTGAGGTTATATATCGCCGAAATGTTGTCATTGTGTTATAATGCAACATATCTGCTACCATATTAACAACTTTTAAGTCGCAACTGTGACGCACGCCGACTTCCCATTTACCGCCATCCATTTGTGTATGGTCCCAACCTCCTCTCTGTGTGGCACTCAATCTGTTAACGATGGTTGCTGCATCGGAGGCCTAAACATGCATGAGAACACCCAATGTGCAGGAGTGTTGACCGTGATAACATAACATAGCATAACATAACAACATAACATAATAATTATACAATTACAAAAACAGAAGCAGTCGATACGCGAATAAGTTGTACATAGCAATTGAGTGAATGTATTCATGCTATCATCCCAGATTGTCCTGCAGGATATTACGGCGCATTGTGCGACATCCGCTGCTCTGTCTACTGCAAGAACAGATCATGTGAGGAAGTGGGCGGGGCTTGCTATGCTTGTATAGACGGTTACCGCGGGGAATACTGTCATTCAGGTAACGTGCTGATCTGACAAAAGTCAATATAGATCTTAAAACAGAGCAATACGTAGTGTAGAGAAGACGATAGAAGCAATAATGAGCATGTTATTATTCCACACATTATTGGCATGACCCGCATCTGGAGTTTGTTGAGTGACATGTTTAAACAATTGATACCTGTCTCACGCTGACTTATCTAATATGATATGAGATATTATACATCTGATAATTGCGTGAATTCAAGTGTTACTTCTAGTCATTATTATAAACCTTGCCAACTGGCGTTATCATCATAATCATGTGCCATGCCCTTAAGCGTGGGCGGTCATATTTTACCATCTCACTCAGCTCAGTGTTCTTATCTCGACCGTATCACGTGGCCAAGCCATTAAGGTATATAATTATCTGCCTTCCCTTTGATCTCTTCCCCTCGATGTTGCCAGTTTTCACCAAGTTCACCAATTTATTTTTTCTCATAACGTGACCAAAAAAGCGTGACTGTCTACAGCTAATGTATCTAATCAGTTTACGGTTTTCATTTGTTTCTTGTAGGACCTGGTCATTTGTTTTTTCTGTCTGCCCATGATATTCTTTAACTTTTCCTCAGGAGCCACATTTTCAGTCATGATATGTTTTTTTTTTTTCAGCTT
Organism: Cepaea nemoralis; assembly: GCA_014155875.1. NCBI lineage: Eukaryota > Metazoa > Mollusca > Gastropoda > Stylommatophora > Helicidae > Cepaea > Cepaea nemoralis. Next base: position 665,006 of record JACEFZ010022272.1, on the reverse strand, counting down.
GGGTGCTTAAGTCCACGCTTCACATCCATACAAAATTTCAGGGTCTATGTAGCACCTCAACAATCTTTTTCTCGTTGCCCAACTGGCGTAGGTGACTTGCTTCTTCATATCTCGCGATACCCAGTACAATGTATCAATAGGTGTGCTAACATGTGTTCATAACTTGAAAAGGGTTGTTTGGCATCTTTTCCAGCTGTGTTCCTTTCACTATCTCCATACAAATTTCCAGATGTTACAAAGGGCTATATTTTCATCTTTCTCAAAGCAAGTCACATTGTCAGCTGCTGGGACATATTCTTGAGTGATGTTGACAGCAAATGTGGTGCTAGTTTTTAATCTTTCCAGAACCACCATACTTGCTACACTTCTCCGCTGTTTCTCTCCGCTAATGGATACTTTAAAACTCTGAATATGCTATCATTGCAATCCCTTTCCATCAGGTCTAACATATTCACAAGTCATGTCTATTCTGTCTTCTTACTTCATGTCCAACAATAGTTCAACGTGGCATCCCGTATATCACAATATCACAATCACAAGCTGCTAACACTTCATGTCCAACAATAGTCCAACATGCCATCCTCTCACACGCTGCGAACACTTCATGTACCCACTTTAGACGATGCTAATTATGCGTTTATCTGATTGTGTTGTGAATCGAAGAATGCTGCACTAGACAACTGTAAAGACAATAGTCTGCACTTACTGTCCTTCTTCGAAGTGACCATGATGTCCGATGACCGAAGTCAGTACCTCTTTCAAGAGATCCTTCGACCACCGTGGCGAACGTGAGGCCATAAAGGACAACTATCTGGCTGTTATTCTGAAGCTCAATCCATCACCTGCTCGATCTTGTCTCGTTACCCAGGTTGTAGAAATAAATAGGAGTTCCACCTTGTCCAATGATGTCCCGACTCCTAGAGGTGTGAAGGAGACGTCTTATTTATTTATTTAATTATTATTATTATTATTATTATTATTTGGTAGATGGTACAGCTACACTGGCACCCAAAGAACGGAACAGGGCACGCAGACGACGCATAACTGAAGAACATCTTATAGAATAAATCCTTACAATCGGACTGTAGAAAACAAAAATACTTCTTGCATGCTCAACAGAATCAGTTTTAAACTATGATTGTGAATCCTGGACAATTACACACAGAGGAATGCTAATCATCTCTTAGACAGTAAGAACAAGTAAATGTTTTGAAAAGCTTCAATGACGCAACGACAACTGATGACACAAATCGGTAATAGACAGTCATTATTGTTGGGCCACATTATGACACACACATATTATAACTCATTGGGGCAAATGGGAATAATTGTAGACAGAGAGATAAAGGAAGACAATGGTGGAAATACATCTTGAGAGGCCTGTGTCGTGGCAGGGAAGGGTGTCAACGCAAGAACTGATGTATGTTGTATGAGATTGCAAGATGCGGAAAGAATGATCGCCTGCTACAATCGGCAATCAGGTACCTAATGATGATGAACTGTGTCGTGTAGGTGGGAACTAATCATTCCTATCATTATAGACATGTCTCTGCAGTGTGAGTGTGAACTAACCATTACAATTGTTAGATACATTCACATCAATGCGTGACATATTCTCTTGGAAGTACGGCTGTAAACTATCCATTCCTGTTGTTATTGACATGAGCGTGCAGTTGAGTGTGAACTAACCATTCATATTGTAAGATATATTCACCTGATGTTATTGGTGTGAATAAACCACTACTATTCTTATGGACGCCGGAATTCTTGGCGAAGGTCATACGGACGCTGTTTGTAATCCCGCAACCCCCGTTCGAAACACAGCTGCGTACGATTTGGCAGCAGACCGCGTTGCGTTAGGTTTTCGTCGGTATTGGTGCCGGTCGTTCAGAAAGCATTGGCAAACTAATGAACGTAAACTTGCCAAGAGATCATAGCGGCTAAATGCTGGTGTTGACTGCGATGTCCTCTAAAAAGGATTTTTTTTTAAAAACACAAAAAAAAACATTGTTATGGACATGAACGTGCAATGAGAGTGCGAACTCAGAATGCGAAGGAAGTAGATCACCACAGAATGAAACAATAGTGTCTTATATCACAAGAATGTCCACTCAAATACATTGTAAGAAAAACATGACGTTTATGCCTCTAAGTTGCTGTACATTTCTTGCAGAAATCGAACAAAGCTACCCACCCATGTGGCTGTTACCGCTGCTTATCCCAGCCTTCTTGCTGCTTCTGTTGTGTTTCACGGTGGGCGGTGGTGATATACGTTATGAAGAAGATTAAAATGGCCACATCAGTAAACCAGAAGTATTCGAAACGCAAGAGCCTTAGAATGTCTTTGCACCCGACTGATTCATGTTATTTTATGATGTTTTATATTATTTCATATCTTTTTAAACTATTAAACCCTAGCAGAAAGATAACGATAATTAGTATAGTATAGATGTGTTATGTCAAGTCATAGTCAGATATGACTGAGCTACCGTATGACAGCAGACGGTACTACCTGCTTTCTGTATGTGCCGAATGTTGGGCGGCGCTCACCAAACCTGACATCCCACATTGTGCCAACGGCTTCGGTCCTCCCACAGGGAGGATACAAGCTTTACCCTAGTGAGCAGAAATGCAACCTACAGACTAAATGCCATGTCAGGGCAGATCATTCCCTATGTCTTGATTGGCAGCTGGTCGATGATCAAAGCTCCTACAGGCGGAAGTTAGAGTATTGCTGCGCTGATACAGCAGCATCTGCAGCGTGTCTCGTTCCAGATGTCTTGATGTTACTTTTCCTCATTCGTAAACTAAGAGGGCCGTGAGAGGGATCACGCTGCATGGACAACACATAGTATATACAATTCAACTCCATTTTACAAACTATCGTCTGTCAAGACTCCAATATGTCAGTTAATTGGTTATAACAGTTTGGTCATTTCTAGAAAAAAGAACAAACAACCGAACCTGTGGTGATCGACTTAAGCCAAGCTCATGGCAGGATACAGGGTGGTTGTGATGATGATGTGGTGATGATGATGATGATGGTGATAATGATGATGATGGTGATGATGATGATGATGGGGATAATGATGTTGGTGATGATGATGATGTAGGTGGTGTTTGTTGTGTTTACGATGATGATGATAGTGATGGTGATGATGGTGATGCTGATGTTTGAGAGGAAAGAGCGATTTTGTTAATGTTAATTTCATTAAACGCCTTGTTTTATTGCTCCAATCTTAACTTGGCCGAGTGTTTGTTTTACTTCATCATTGTTGCCCCATGTAATCTATGTACACTTCAATCTCTACACCGATCAGCTGAACTAAAATGTTCATTGCTCGTTGTTGACGTGCGGACGTAAACTACAGGTACCTCTGAAGTCGGAATTCGTTCGCCTGATGGCGAGGGGCACTGAGAATAGGTGAAGCTAATTCACGCATAAAAACATCTGGGGACACTCAGAACCCTTCACCATGAGATCTGGAGTACGACAAGGTTGTGTCCTGTCCCCTCTCTTGTTCATAACATATATAGACAACATATGTAAAGAAACCAGCCAAACAGAGACCGCAAGAATACCGCATGACTAGAACACAGAAGAAGAATCATCTGCAAACCTAACCATTAGAGAACTCCTGTTTGTGAACGACCAAGCACTAATAGCAAAATCAGAATCTGAATTGCAAAATCACATGGATAGTCTAAACGAAATGTGTAGGGAACATGACATGAAAATTAGCACAAGCAAACCAGAGGAAGTGACTATAATTACAGAAGAAAAATCAACAACAATTCACCTAAACGAACATCCCTTGTAAAGAGTTCCAAGTACCTGGGAGGTATAATGTCATCAAATGGCAGATCAGAAGAAGAGATCAAAAATAGATGCAATAAGGCAAACCAACTCCTTGGACAAATGGCACCAATACTAAAGTACAAACATGTATCAATAACTAGCAAGAAAGCAATTTACAATGCAATCTTCCTACCAACTCTATGCTACCAATGCCAAACTTGGACAATGACAGAAAAGGAGAAAAAAAAATCACAACAACAGAACTGAGATTCCTGAGAAGAATACTCAACTTATCAAGAAGAAATAAGATCAGAAATGAGGAAATCAGGACTAAAGTGGGGGTTATAGCAGCACTAGATTTTAATTAGAAAGCCGCAAGTCAAATGGTTTGGCCATGCAAGTAGGGTACCATTCAACAGCATACCACAACAAGCAATGATGTACAGACCAGAGGGAAACAGAGGAAGAGGCCGACCACGTAAACGCTGGACGGAGGGTATAGCAGAGTCCATGGGAATATCCATACATGAAGCCCATAATCGGGCACTCTCACGATGTTTATACTTCACCTCGACACCGCAAGCTACAAGAGGAACATGATGAGATGAGATGAGATGAGGTGTTCGATAGAAGTAAACAAACTTAGTCATCTTTGCTTCATTGACTACACAAAGACTTTTGACCAGAACACAGCAGCGTAAATGAGCTTGGCATAAATGTACAAACACAAATATTCAGATTCAGAGCAGGACACTGTAGAATTCAGAACTTACTACCGATTGGTGCCATAGGCGAAAATGATCGTTCATTCGCCCATGGCCGATCCTTGTTTAATTGGCAATTGATGATATTTTGGCATCAACAATACTTGGGTTGATACTCATGGTCTTATACTTCATGGACAAGATCACAAACCAGGTGAGACTGGTGGGCGCGCAGAACATTCGTTCTTCCAGAGACACATCTTGCCCGATATTGACCCCGAGCTACAACTAATTGGGGAGATTTCGCTGTGGTGCCAATATTATATTTTTCTGATTGTGTGGTCACACTTCTGTACCAATGCCTTTCTGCCTGACGATGCTGTGATCTTCTCACTGTAGCTATTTTAATTATTCTCTTAAGTTCTAATCAAGCTCTTCCACTCTGCACAAGTAATAACAACTAACTATTAGAACAAACTCAACGCGCCTTGAATAACACAGCACCAACGCATTTGTTGTCACATTCTATTCACGCTCTCGTGACCACGTGGGTCACATTGCACCGTCTCCTCGTACAGACCCCACTTGATCCAAACCATGTTTTTCTATAAACTCTGTCATGGCAAATGGGTCTTGCTGATTCTGCCTCTTGCAAGTGAGGAGCACCTTAGCAAAACCTAATACATGTTCTACGCAATTGTCCTGACGTCTACGAACTGGGGAAGGAGATCTGGCCGACAGAAGTAACCTTTCGAGGTAAACTGGGGGATGGTGAGGACCCTAAACCGCCCTATGCTAGAAGAGAGGCATAAGAAATGTTCAATCGAAGAAGAAGAATAACCAACTTTGACTAAGAGAACATGCAACATTCTTCTGACTTGCAACATAGCACAACTGTATGAGGTGAATTTTAATTACACGCCTTCATGATATAGTGAGAAGCGGCTGCCGAGTGGCTAGAATAAAGTACTTTCCTTCGGGAGACTCGGGTTCGAATCCTCGGTAAGATATATAGGTGTGTGTGTGTGTGTGTGGTGTGTGTGTGTGTGTGTGTGTGTGTGAGAGAGAGAGAGAGAGAGAGAGAGTGTGTGTGTGTGTGTTTTCATTTCTTTTCTGTCGAGGGAAAAAAACTCTAACCTGCACAGATCGCGGCGACTGCAATAGCCAGGCGGCTTTAATTCCTCAGGCTGAAGACCCTCCTGCCATAAACCGCAGGATACCATATAGGCATTAAATGACAGACAGTTTTGACTTCAAGATATAGGAGTAGACAGACAGGAGATCATATTTATTATAACCTGTAATTGAACCATTGTCGACAATTATAAACGGCCATAATTACTCATCGCCCATAGATAGAAAAGATAACTACAGCAGGAATGCGCGTTGTCCACAAGCCGCTTCAACTTATACACATAACAAACTGTAATTGGACTTAACATTAATGGGAGAACCATAAACAATCTTAGGTATCTGACGATACAATGTTACTAGGAGAAAACGAGCTAGTTACAATACAATGTTGAACAATTGAACAGGCAAAATGTTGAATGGGGCTAGTGCCAAGAGTCGGACTCGTGTCTGGGTGATGAGTGACTACTCCAGACACACTTGGGCCACGTGCCTACGTCAATGCCCAATGTCCGCCATCTTGGGTTGTCTAGGTTTAGTGGTTATCTTGGGCTCGTACAAATCCTGTATCACTCTCAGATCTCAGATGCACACAATAGACAAGTCAGTCGCGTCCTTAAACAATACAAGCATATTTATTGCGCCGCAGTACTACACGGGTCTGGCACAGACCGCCGGATCCTACCGTTACACGTTCTGCCTATGCACAGCACACCGTCTGCCATCAATATCTAATGTCTTGCTCATTTAATCGTCTGATGACTAATCGTCATGGCTACATCAGATCTGTCTGACAGAATACATCTTATCTATTCACTGAGTTACCAGTTAACACATTATTACTCAGTACTACTCACAAGATAATGTCGTAACCACCAGCTCTGGTCACGGCGGGCATCTGCCGGCCATTCTTGTTGACATGTTCTCACACCAGGGCCAGCTGTCTAGCCATCACGTTTGTGTATATCAAGCGACGGCTTCTGTGCGTTGCTCCATCATTGCCGTCGTTCACAATCAACACAATCTTCACACAACTGCATCTCAGATGTTTCCCATTCCGTGAATTACTTTCGAACACTGAAACACTTTCCCAATTCTCCAAAACGATCTTCTCCTTGTCACGTCCCAGCGCCTACTGAAAATCAAGCACACTGCTTTTCGGCTTTCGCCTGGGCGCCGTCACGTGACGCATTAGCTCCGCCCACCAATGCTAGCGGCGCTAGCTTGTGTTTTTCCAACTGTGTGTCACCAATATCTCTCTAGTTTCCACGACTCGACACACCTGCCGTGTTTCGCGTAATTCATCTCATGGCAGCTAGATACTAATAAGACAGATATTCAAGCTAGTCTCCGAATCCGCCTATAAATTGTATTTATATTCGAAAGCATTTATCCACTGTTCAGTTTGCTTAGTAAGTTTCCAGGACTCACAGGCGTACTTTGCAATGGTAACGATGCATGATTTAAAAGTCTAATTTGTGTAGATCTGTCTGTTTCTGTGACTCGTGCCTGTCCTTGCCGGACGAGGATGTCCTAAGACAGCCATTAATGTCGTTCACTAACTTTGAAATATGATTTGTCAAGACGTCTTGGGAAGATAATGTGGTGGTTTTCCCCTGTTTTCTACACCCACATGGTGGTCTTCTACCTATGCCTTTGACAACCATTTCAGACTGTAAGGACAAATGCTCAGCTGCAGAGTTGTCCACTTATTCCGGTGGATACTCGGTCCCCAGGACTGCGTTAGCCACACCGTGGTGTGTTTCCCATCCTCTATCACGAGGAGATGCAGTTGAGATTTTCCCTCTCTAAAGTTATTGTGTATGATGGCCAATACTCTCTATATTATAATACTACACAAATCATAATGATGATAATCTACACAACAGATATGACAATATATATATATATATATATATATATATATATATATATATATATATATATATATATATATATATATATATATGTGTGTGTGTGTGTGTGTGTGTGTGTGTGTGTGTGGGATGTTTTTAAAGGAAAGAGATCCCCGTCGAACCCTCTCCGACTTCATAGGTACTTGCAGTTTACATTCTCAAGTCAACGACGAAGGGTCAACATTTAAGTCCAACTCTCCGGTGTAGGGGTTGAACCCCTAACCTTATAATCAGGACATCGGATGTTTAAGATCCCGTGTTCTTATCCATTCGCCCATGGTGACCTACACACGAAATAAATGATCTTGTATGTATAGACGAACAGTGCCAGTGTTATAGCGACGAGGACAGATGCACACATAATTTTAGTATGATGAGTCCAACATGCAGAAGATGCTATATGACTATAAATACAACCAAAACTGAAGTAATGTAGGTTATTAGATCTCCCGGTCCACTAAATATACTGAACAAATAGCACGCCTCTGGACAGAAAAAAAAATAAAAGAATTTAAATATCTAGTAAGTATTGCCACAAAAAATGACAGAAGTGACAGAACAATCTGAATCAGGTGTGACAAAGTGCGCTTATATATCAAATATCAAACACAGTTAACCATCAACATATATCTGTCGCTAGGTGTCGCTTAAAAGTCGACAGGGTTGACTTCCTTGCACCGGAGTTTTATCCCATATGTCTCAGTCTCTTTCCGCAGCGCGGAAAGCATCGCACAAAGCACGAACTCCGTAGCTATTTCGAAGACGCACAGGAGTCTCCGAAAAATTTCACTCCTGAAACGAAGGACGCGGCCCGGAGTCGAACCCATAACCCTCGGAGCCCGAGTCAAACGGCTTGACCACTTCGCCCCAGAGACTCCCATCAACATATATCTATGTCCACAAAACGACAGATACAACATAAAATATTCACGCAAACCCTATTCTAGCAATGTCAAACTTTCACATTATCCAAATCACACTTACGCAAAATAAACATCTGCGAGATGAGATTCTTGAAAAGATCTGCCATCTTAACTATGCAAGACCGAGTAAGACATGATGTTATCAGACAGAGAGTGGTATCGACACCTTGTTCCACATATATAGAAAGGCACACGATCAAATGCTTTAGTCATCTCACTAGAATGCAACATCATCAACTACCAGCACTTTCCCTACATTAAAGAAGATTTAATACGGCAGCAAGAGAACGTCTCGTAGTACACTCACATGGAATGACTCTAATACCACCCATCGGGCACTGGAACGTCAACTGTGTCTTCCCAAGTCGCTTGATGGCAACGGTGGAAGCTTATAATGATGATGATGATGGTGATAATACAAATACTAAAGCAGTAAACACCTTTATGGTGTGGAACATGTAGAAACAGGAACGCACAAAGCATATTGTGCGCTGCCTGTTTCCTATGGAAACATTCGGCTATGCAACTTGCACATGTAACACATCATCAGAGACGATATGAGATTAAGTAAGCCAAGAACCTACGGCACAGCACTCAGGACATTCCTATAAGTGCTCCGTCCTCGTCCTCAACAACCAGTGAATAGTGTCAATACGAATGATTGCAGATGTAGTCTGATAATGTATTCTTCTGTTCTCTCCTCCGAGCACCGATTGTCAGCCAAATCCACGTGTCATAACAATTTGTCCTTTGAAAAAATTTCAAAACGATGTTTTCCCGTAGTGAATTTGAATAACGAAGACACAAACAATAGATTGCACCATTTATTGCCTGGCATATTTCGCTGCATTTCGTCAGGTACATACTGCAGAAAGCACACAACGTAAAGTGAAATAACTAGATAAATCCTTCAATCTGAAATATACAACGAGCTACGTAAGAGCTAAGAGCTAAACAGAGCTAGACAAGAGGAAAGTAACATAGCGATATAGGAAACCAGACAGAAGGGACACAAACACTATAAATAGTTCTTGAACGGGACACACTCGTGTCAACGAGGAGGTTAACAAGTATACGTGAGCTGGGGTTACCCAAGAGACTGGGAAACCCGCATCACGAGAAGTGACCATGCAACACTGGTTACTCTAACCAAGTGACCAGCGTGCTGGAACTCCATGCACGCAAACTAGCGGATGCACGGAGAGCCAATTGCTAGTGTCTGAACACGCCACAGGCAGAGAGATCAGGCTTGGACTCGACGGCGTAGGCGACGGACTGTATATCCGCTGTGAATACTTTGTTGTTAAGAAGGACAGTATCAATAGTTAGGACTTAAGCTTAGCTTCAGTAGTTATTGTCATCAACATCATCTCCTCATTACATCTTCATAACATACTATGATGTTTAATACCGATGTGGTATTCCGCTCGTGGAGCTCATGTACTATTCGCTCCAAATAAAATGTATCCTTTTGCACACAGTACGAGTTGTCATTTTCGTGTGGTGCAAAAGTAGGGAATCCTTGTATGCCTGTTGCAATTGAGTTGTTGACAGGCAGGATACCATTTGGTGTCAGAAGGTGGGGCTTGAACAACCTTCAAGCACTTTAATTTACCATTTTCCCACATAAATTCGGAAATTCTACAAAATGTTAATTAGGTTATTTGTTTAAATTCTTTTCATGGAAATGTGTGAAATATAAACTGTGATTGTGTGCAAATTGCAAACATGTATCGAAATTACAAATTCAATTACCATTTGTGAAAAATTTCTTGTGATACAGTCATAATGTCAACATTCATCACATTCACGTATATACTTGTGCAAAAGCAAATTATTTGTGCACAAGAGAATTAAATTAGAGGTTAAGCTAAAGTCATACAGCGCAGCTCAGTCAGAGACGATAGAAAGTGAAGACAAGACGACATTGACATCCATTTGACGATTCATTTTACAGTTCATTGACGATCATTTAGACCAGTGTTTCCCAACATGGGGCCCACGCCCCACAAGGGGGCAATTCGACTGTTAAGGGGGGCAATTCGAAAATGGAAGAAATTGGCTGAATATAACAAAACGGGGAGACTTGAGACTGAAGTTAACTAAATTGGAACCTGAAATAAGATCTCTTTGCAGCAAGCATCAAGCGCAGGGATCTCACTAAATTTAGATAATAAATAATTACTAATAATTAAAATAATATAGAAAAATCTTTCATTAAAATTATTTTGTACTTGAATTTCAGTTCTCTATTATATGTTTTGAAAATTTACTTACTGTGTTTGCTCAATAATTACCTAGTGATTTCTTCCTAAAACCTATCATTCAAGTTTCTTTAGTAAACATTTCAATTTTTGAATATTAAAAATAATCTATATGTTGAGGGGGGGGGGCGTGGGGCGGGGGAGGGGGGCAATATGAATTTTAGAAAGGCTTAAGTGGGGCATGGCACAAAAAAGGTGGGGAAACACTGATTTAGACTATCATAACATTCATATCATTTACATCATTCATCATTATTTATATCACATTTGCAAGTTACCAACCGCATAAACTGTATTGTGTAAATTGATAACAACCATGTATTGTATATTACATGCTTTTTTCTAAAGTGTTGATGCTCTATTAAACAGAGACATCAATTGTACAAGTAAGTCTATCAGTTGTGTGTACGAAAGACAACGGTGTAACATCCCGAGTGGCGTATTTTTCAGCAGATTAGATGAGTATGTTTTCCACTAATTTTGATAACCACCTTTAACCATGCATCTTCTTTTTCAGTGAAGATTGTAAATATTTAACACATAATAACCATAAAATTATATTGTAAAAGCATATGGATATCAGTGGTGTAATAACATAAAGCCATATAATGTCATCATTAAATTACTGCATTCAGGCTGGCAAAGAACTAGGCCATACTGGAAAGAAATTAGAGAAATGGGCAGAACAAAGGCACAGAGAAGAAACAGACAGAAAAGCTGCTCTAGAGAGAGATGAAAGAGCATTGGAAAGACAGCATCAGAAAGAGATAAGAGAGTTAGAAGAAGCCACCAAGCAAAAGCAAATAGAGATGAACGATGCCATAAAGCAAAAGCAAATAGAGGTAGAGTCACAAACTAAGTTAAAAATGAAAGAGATGGAAATTGACTCAAACATCCAGATAGCCGTGAATAAACAGAAGAGTCAGGAAGAGCAAAATAAATTCTCTAAATATAAGGGGATCATCAAGCCCTTCAGTCAAGGCGATCCGATCTCAGCATGGACTGAGAATATAGAATTCCAGCTCAAAAGTCAGAAAATACCATTAGAAGATTGGGCGATGATCTATATGAGAATTCTTAGTGGGGATCCCTTAAAAGTTATCGAGCCGATACCAACAGAACTTAGAAGTAACTATCAATACATCCATAATATGATTATGCAGCATTTTCTACTCGATGCTCCTGGATATCAGATCCAGTACTCACAAATAAAACCAAAGCCAACAGAAACGTTCTTAGACTATGTATCAAATGTTCAGAGTATATTCAGTAAATGGCTTAAGGCGGCAAAAGTACGTAATAATGTTGATAGATTACAGGAGTTAATGGTGATGGATAAAGTCATATCCACAGTTCCTACTCCTTTTGCTAAGTTCCTCCAACAATCAGACATTGAATCTCTTGAACAACTTGAAAAACGTGGTTCAGCTTATTTTTCTTCAAACCGCGACATATTTAAACCATCTTTACATGATACTGATATTACTGCTTTTGCTAAAAACGTACCAAGAAGGCCTTACAACCAAAACGGGTATCAGAAGAAAGACAAACCCTATCAAAAGCCACCACAGTGTGGATACTGCAAATTACTCCATCCGCAGTACTCGATGTGTGATAAAAGTCCCTCGTACCCTACGCATCTGGAAATGATGATGAAAAAGCAGGAGAACAAACGAAACTCATACAAACGTGCAGTTAAATGCTTCTTCTGTGCATCTTATGGCCACTATTCTTCAAGATGTTTGGGAAGGCAAAGAATGAAGGCTAGCAATGGTTTACTCATAGATACATCATCTGACGATGATAGTGTAGTTGATTCTGAGCTCGAAAATGTATTACCATTCAATGAGTGTGAGAGTGTGGCTGTAGTTACTGATATGTTAGACTTTAATAAATGTGACACGTATCACCAGTTTCATGCGGACGGAAAACTCAAATGTGGTCATGTTATACCATGTTCCAACGAAGATGCTAATTCAGCTGTTGCCTCCAGAGGTAATCTAAAGTTCCACGATGCACTGGTCAACGAACAACCATGTCAATGTTTACTTGATAGCGGAAGCACTTTACTCGGGGTAAGAAGAGAGCTAGTTAACCCAGAGGATTATACGGGTGAGTTTTTTAAATGCCGCACTTTCTCTGGTAGCATCGAGAAATACCCGCTGGCAAAAGTCCGCATAAACACCCCGTTCCTTTCCGGCACATTTACGTGCGCGATTTTACAGAATCCCTGTACTGACCTAATCTTGGGTTGCTTGCCATCATTAAAACAATGTACTGATGACGAAATATTAGCCTGGAAACAAACAAACACGGCTAATGCTGTAACTAGATCAGAGACCCAAACACATTATACTGACCTACAAAATGAAATGTTATAGTTGTTAACACCCAGCGGTGCTAGTAACAATACCACTCGACAAGAATTTATCGAGGCACAACGCACCGATCAAACTATCGCACCTTATTTTAAATTGTTAGGTGAGCGAGCGAAAGTAACTAAAAATGCATCTTGGTATTTCAAAATGCATAATGGAATTCTCATGCGTTATTATACCACCAATAACCATGAAATTCAGCAGACGGTGTTACCTTTAAAACACCGACAAAATGTGCTAAAGATTGCGCATGATTCACCGTTTGCTGGACATTTGGCCTATGACAAAACAAGAGCCAGAATTTTGTCACATTTCTATTGGCCTAGGTTTTGAAACGATATTACGCTTTTTGTCGGTCATGTAATATTTGTCAACATTTAGTGAGAAAGGGAAAGCATGTAACAGCCGAGGTTCAACGTTCAATATTGGCCTCTAGGCCATTCGAAAGTGTAGCGGTGGATATTGTTGGACCCCTGAATTAGGTGTTGAATAAAGGAAACCGTTTCATACTAACCCTCGTGGATCTTTGTACAAGGTGGATCGAAGCGGTGCCACTAAAATACATTACCTCCAAAGATGTGGCAAATGTATTTTTACATCTATTTTGTCGATTTGGATTTCCTCGAACCATTTTATCCGACCGAGGAACTCAATTTATTTCGGCTGCCACGCAAGCCCTAAAAATATTGCTAGGAATAGAACAGCATTTCAGTAGCCCGTATCACCCTGTCAGCAACGGAATCATAGAAAAATTACATGGGGATCTAAAACACATGCTGGCAAAGGTAACAGCAGAGAACACATCTGATTGGGATACTCTATTACCAGCGGTGCTGTTTGCCTATCGAGAAATTCCGCACTCAAGTACGGGTTTCTCACCTTTTGAGTTAGTTTATGGGGCGAACCCTCATGGACCCCTAACAATCTACCATCAGCTAGTTACTAGCACAGTAGAGAGTCCAACCTCAGTAACACAATACGAGATGGTAGCAGATACACGCGATAAAATTATGAAGGCGTGTGTAATAGCCAAATCATCTTTGGAGAGAAAAGGCCAGATTTACCGCAATTATGCAAATAAGGGTGCCAAAACCCTACACCTTGAACCCAATCAAGAAGTGCTGCTTTTACTACCAGATAAACGTAACTTGATACTAACGTCATGGCAAGGGCCATTCAAAGTTGAACGAAATATATCAGATGTCGATTATGAAATATCGATAAACCGAAAATTAAAGATATTTCATATCAACATGCTGAAGCCTTATTTCTCACGATAAGAATTGATGACAGACAAACAGAATGCACCTACACCAAGCAACCGTACGTCAGAAGTACACAACACAACTACACTAGGTAGGGCGACAGAGGACGACGACATCGCAAACACACCTAATCAGGAAACAGAACACACAGTTAGTACAACGACAGTACTCTATCAGACAGATGACGATGGAATAGAATTACCAGTCCCGACAGTAGACACGACTGGGACAATTGATAGCATACGGGTAGAACCGAAACTCACAGACGAGCAACGACGACAAATCATAGAGCTAGTAAAGGAGTACAGGGACATTTTTTTCCGACATCCCAGGTAGAACGGACAGGATAGAACACTCCATTATTCAGACTGATAACACCCCTATCAAATTCCGACCTTATTCCATCCCATTAAACTATAGGGAAAGTCTCGACAAGGAACTTCTAAATCTTGAGATGAGTGGAATAATTCAAAAATCACAGTCAGAATACTCTTTTCCTATCGTCCTGGTCAAGAAAAAGGACTCTACGATCCGCCTCTGCGTCGATTATCGCCGTGATAACGTGACCAAAGTCGATGCAGAGCCTATCCCATCATGTGAAGATCTTCTCCTTGATATGTCAACATCACGTATCTTTTCTACACTTGACCTTACAAAGGGATATTGGCAAGTCCCGATGCACTCACTGTCTATCCCTTTAACAGCATTCTCAACACCTCTAGGCCTGTATGAGTGGCGTTTTCTTCCTTTCGGTCTTCGTAATGCTCCAGCCACTTTTGTTCGACTCACTAGGGACCTTCTCCACGGAGTGACAAATACTTCGACTTATATTGATGCCATTTGTATCCATACCGCAGACTGGACATCACACTTACAGAAACTGCGACATGTCTTCGATAGAGTGCGATTATTCGGTCTTACAGTAAAACCAACCAAAGTGGAGTTGGGAATGGAAGAAATTGATTTCCTAGACCATACTATCAGCAGAGGCCAACTTAGAAAAGATGAGAGAATTGTCACCAAGATTCTCCATTTGACTATGCCAACGACCAAGAAACAGGTCCGAAGTTTGCTTGGTCTAGTTAATTATTACAGCAAATGTATACCCAATTTGGCTGAAATCACCAGCGTTTTTTCTGATATTTTGATAGCATCTGTAAAATTAAATGTTCAAGATGCACAGTTAATTGGTGCTTTATCAAAATTGAAACGTATGTTTAGCGTTCCACCTATTTTGCGCTTGCGTAACCAACATCTTACTTATTTCCTCCATACAGACGCAAGTGCTAATTCCATTTCTGGCGTCTTAGGCCAGTTCTATGAGGGAATTTTCCACCCAATAATGTATTTGAGCCAGAAAATCACTCCTGCTGAATCAAGATACTCAGCATCTGAATTGGCAGCTTTAAGCGTGATCTATTGCATTAGGAAGCTTCATAGATTCTTAGCGGGTACAGAGTTTGTCATTGAAACCGATAATTCGCTGTTGACTGTAATGCAGTCTGGGGTCCACCGCAATAACAGGATCTACAGGTGGTCCTTGATCCTGCAAAATTATGTTTTCACTATTAAGCATTTGAAGGGAAGCATGAACTCTCTGGCTGACACATTGAGCCGACCTTCTCACATTGAGATACCTGAAATACGAGAAGAGAGCGACCTTATATCACCAAAGACATTGACACTGTAATTACCTAGTGCCCTATGTGGTGATTATGAACACGACTGTGCGTTACCATCGCCAGTCGCTTAAACCTGTGTAATATTAACTGTCAGTATCAGTGAAATGAACAGACACATTATTAGTTGTCTACACCACTACCATAGATACAACCCGTGAGTGGATCGAAGTGTTAGATTTGAACCTACACAAATCGGTAGGATACCATTCATTCCATACCATTTGTACGAACATTACCCAGGATGAGATCGTAAATCAGACTTTGTCTAGTTGAACTCTATTTTTCGAGGACATTCTACAGAGGACACTGCTCCGACATCACACCTGGATGTAATTAATTAGTTTAGTTAAATAGAAATTATATGTGATATGTATAAACATGTTTTTATAACAGTTGCGTATAACTTCATATTTTGTAGTGATAATAGAATTATAAATGTAGAATTACCTATATAACTTTATTTATGACATTTCAGAGTTAAAATTCACCTACATTTAGTTAAGAACTCATTTAGTTTAACACCTACATCATACTTTTCAATTATGAAACATTACTTTAGGTGTACAACCATTTAAACACATTTAATTATAGATTTAGTTAATTAAAACATTACTTACAAATTAATCCCATCATTTAGGAATTTATATCATTCCATGTACTAATGACACTTTAAGGTAACTAACCCACTTTTCCCCATAGTCGATTATTTAGTTAGATTAGTTCCCTTAGATTAATTTAGAACAGTACACCAACTTACAATAGATTAGTTATGTCAGTCATTACCACAGGATTGGTAGCAAACAATCCTCGCAACCATGTATATTTGTGTATAGATATGACGAGTGCAGAAACACAGCACAGTCATTTGGCTTGAAAACCTGTTTAAATTCAGCCAACTATTTAATGTATATATTTATTGTTCATCTAGTTATTATTTCTTGAACCATATTTTCATGACGAACCAATATTTTAAAACCACTGTCGAATGAAAGATGAACGAAATAGGTGTGTATGAGAGAGAAAGAATGAATTAAATAAGAAGAGTGAGAGATTTAGCGGTAATTTGTTTTTCGCCGCACAATACGACTTGTTATAACTTGTCTGTGTCAATCTGTGTAAAGTGTGTTGTTGAGATTTTTTTTTAGCTGTGTAGTTGCTATACTTTTAGTGGTAGATATAGGAAACATATTTTGAGCATCTTATAACGGGACTGTAGTCATGAATCAGCATAACACACTCGTTTGTGGCTACAATAAAACGATTTACGGCACTCGAAAGAGTACATACACGTAAATTATAAACGCATACACATATTAGTAAGTTAAATACACTTTAGTTTAATAGTAAACACGCAACCAACCAGAAAAACTAACACATAAAGTTGCATACACCATTATCTGCAAAGAACGATAACTACTCTAACAGGGGACACAATAACATCTCGAAAACCGTAGTGTAACACTTAAATATTTCTTCACAAGCGGAAGCTAAAAAGGTGAAGAGTGGCACATAAAGCATGTATACTAGTTGGGGCAAATATTATATGGGAGCATGAACATTCATTGTTCATGTATTGTACTCGTAACAGAGGCAAGTTGTATGGGTTGTCAAATTTGGACAATTGGAGGACAGGTCTTATGACAATAGGTTCCGGATCACACAATTCCCAGAAATATAATGACAGTTTATAGCCAACTGTACTAGTGTGGTGAGCTACTCAATTAGCCAAGTGAAGTAATACAACAGTGTGACGAGGGAAAGGAGAGATCTTGTCCTATCCCCAGAAGAGAAGTAGAGAACTTACGAAGTCTTTGACAAAATTAGACATCCAATTTTTGTTGAGATTACGACTTGTGTTAACCCCACAACTTAACAGTTTGTAACACAACAAGGGGGAGAAGGAGAGCCTGTCAAAGAGCTACGTAAGAGCTAAGAGCTAAACAGAGCTAGACAAGAGGAAAGTAACATAGCGATATAGGAAACCAGACAGAAGGGACACAAACACTATAAATAGTTCTTGAACGGGACACACTCGTGTCAACGAGGAGGTTAACAAGTATACGTGAGCTGGGGTTACCCAAGAGACTGGGAAACCCGCATCACGAGAAGTGACCATGCAACACTAGTTACTCTAACCAAGTGACCAGCGTGCTGGAACTCCAAGCACGCAAACTAGCGGATGCACGGAGAGCCAATTGCTAGTGGCTGAACACGCCACAGGGAGAGAGATCAGACTTGGACTCGACGGCGTAGGCGACGGACTGTATATCCGCTGTGAATACTTTGTTGTTAAGAAGGACAGTATCAATAGTTAGGACTTAAGCTTAGCTTCAGTAGTTATTATCATCAACATCATCTCCTCATTACATCTTCATAACATACTATGATGTTTAATACCGATGTGGTATTCCGCTCGTGGAGCTCATGTACTATTCGCTCCAAATAAAATGTATCCTTTTGCACACAGTACGAGTTGTCATTTTCGTGTGGTGCAAAAGTAGGGAATCCGTGTATGCCTGTTGCAATTGAGTTGTTGACACACATGTACCACATCATCAGAGACGATATGAGATTAAGTAAGCCAAGAACCTACGGCACAGCACTCAGGACATTCCTATAAGTGCTCCGTCCTCGTCCTCAACAACCAGTGAATAGTGTCAATACGAATGATTGCAGATGTAGTCTGAAAATGTATTCTTCTGTTCTCTCCCCCGAGCACCGATTGTCAGCCAAATCCACGTGTCAGCATTAACACCATGGTCATAACAATTTGTCCTTTGAAAGAATTTCATAACGATGTTTTCCCGTAGTGAATTTGAATAACGAAGACACAAACAATAGATTGCACCATTTATTGCCTGGCATATTTCGCTGCATTTCGTCAGGTACATAATGCAGAAATCACACAACGTAAAGTGAAATAACTAGATAAATCCTTCAATCTGAAATATACACTTATTCGCACAGTAATGTGGATTCGCATTATCGATATTACCAGGCAATAAATCGTGCAATCTATTCTTTGAAAGAATGTCAGCATTAAACTCACTATAACACCAGCTTGTCCATCGGAGAATATCAGCACCGAAACCCCGACAATAACAGATTGGTCCATGTGAGAATGTCATCATTAACATCACTATGTCAGCAACATGCTCCACTTGAGAATTTCAGCATTAACATTACGATAACAGCAACGTGTTCCTTGTGAGAATTTCAGCATTAACATTACAATAACAATAATTTACCCCTTAGGAGAATGACATTATCTATCTATAACAACATAGTCAGGTCTTAGTCAGATATGACTGAGCTACCGTAGGACAGTAGACGGTACTACCTGCTTCTGTTATCGCCGAATGTTGGCCGGCGACACTTACCAAACACGACACTCCACATTGTGCCAACGGCTTATTGCGGAAGAGCGCAATTGGGAGAGTACAAGCCTTATCCTAGCAACTGGTCTAGGATCGAAGCGCCGACAGACGGACAGTTAGAGCATTGTTTTGCTGATCCGGCATCTTCTACAGCTTGTCTTGTTCCAAGCGTATTGGTGGTACCTTTCCTCTGGAGTACACTATACAGGCCGAGAGAGGGATCATGCTGCGTGGGCACCACAATGTCTCTAAATTCAGCCCAGGCTTTGTGTTATGGAGAGGTACAACTCCATTTTACACACTATCGTCTATCAAGACGGCCAGGAGCCAATCAGTCGTCTATAACAGCGTACCCTGGAAGACGTAGTTTAGCTATAATACCAACATTGGCCGGCCAGTTACGCTGAATAGGAGGCCATATACCTGATTCTCGCGCCAGTAATGTAATGTCTTTGACCAGGGCAAACAAGTCTAAGCCCAAGACGAATGTTATTGTAGCAAGAGGCAAATGAAGTGCCAGGGTGTTCATGGCGAAGGTTAACGGACGGTAATTAGTGCAGAAAAGTGTGGCATATGGTATCAAGATATCTAGCCTGAGAATAGACGTCCAGTCAGTCACAGCGGCTTTATGACACTAGCACACACATATCGTGATTAAAACGGACTCACAGAATACGCTGAGAAAGGTGGCTACAGGTGTGCTTCATGCAGTATGACATGCTTCAATTCAACAATCAAAGATATGGAGCATATATTGGATCTTTTCCCCAGGACAAGCTGATACGATGGGAAGCAAGCAGGTGGACAGATTGGATGGCTCTGCACTATTGGGTGGGAATAGGCGTGATCTGAGTCATATAGGATCAGGTTATAGTGTGGAAGAACAGATGAATCATCATAGCCTAGAGAGTATGGTGCGGCATGAAATGACCGATAATCTGGCCGATACCCACTACACCAAAGAAAGGCTTATAGGACAATTTATCTATCTGACTGCAACTGAAACAATTAATTGTGGGACTCTTTGAGTTTTGTTGAAGACGAGGACGGAGCACTGTGGGCATGTCGCGAGTGCTCTGATTGCGGTTATTGGCTCAACCCAACACGCAAGTGGACACCGGACATCACATACACCTACGAATACGCATAAGACAGGCTAACTAGCCAGGGTCCAGAAGTTTGTCGCCAGGTTGTACTGGCCAGGGTCCAGAAGCTTGCCGCCAGGTTGTACCGCCAGGTTGTACCGCCAGGTTGTACTGCCAGGCTGTATTGAGAACAGGTTGATAAATGTTTTATTCTACATGATGATGGTGGTGGTGAATATAGTTTCGTTATGTTTGTACTTACGATTCATCATTTTAACAACCCTTGTTTAATACGTAAGCACTGTAAGCGTACATATTGCTATCGTTAAACGCATGCATGTAAACACGTTTCATGTCTGGAGGATTATTGTCAATATAGGATTGTGGCGTCTTTCTTGTACTTCTTGTCTCATCAACACAGTGTAGATGAATTGCCGAGTATGTTTGCGCATAAATAATATGTAGATCATTATACGATTACTACAGTGAATTGTATTTATTCATGCAGTATGTTATTACATCCGTCTGTGTTATAATTGCTGATGACGATGATTATCAGTGGCAAGCGAAACTAGGTGTCTGTTCTCAGAAGACCAAACAACCGTTAAATATCACAGAAACAGCTGTTTAGTAATTAGTGATTTAAAATAC
Organism: Cepaea nemoralis; assembly: GCA_014155875.1. Lineage (NCBI taxonomy): Eukaryota > Metazoa > Mollusca > Gastropoda > Stylommatophora > Helicidae > Cepaea > Cepaea nemoralis. Next base: position 643,831 of record JACEFZ010022272.1, on the reverse strand, counting down.
CACCATCAGTACACTCCTTACCAGTTGGTTTAAGAAACCTTTTGTGTTCTTGCCAACATGTTCATGTATTGTATGGCGACTCGGCGCTTCTATGGATAGGGAAGCAGATCACCAGGTTTCCTTAAAGTCATATGTCGGTCCAGTATCTCGTATAGCAACGATGATGTTTGTCCCATCCATTGCTCTTCCTACCTCTATCATCGCCTTGGTCGCCAACATATCAGCTCGTTTTCTGCCTTTCACCTCTGAGTTCCCGGGTACATCGAAGACGGTTAGTGTGGATAAATGTGATGTGCTCAGTGTATTGGGCCACCAGTATTTGTGTCCACCCTGTCACATCATTTGGGCAACTCTGGTACGCTGTATGTTCAGGGATAATGGTTTGAGAGTGCTTTATCCTACAATGTGAATTTGGATGTTCTGAGATAATGGCTTCAGTACTTTCTACAATGTGTGCATTGCTTTATATTCACCGACGAACTGCAAAGCAGGAGCATCAACAAAGCCCCTCTATATACCTGTGCTGTCGATAACCAGTCGTGCCAACAGGTGTAGACATATGAGAGTTTGAGTAAATGATGTATGAATGTGTGAATGTAGGTTAGTGTATATGTGCCAATGCATGTGTAACTTTCTGTGTGTGTGTGTGTGTGTGTGCGTGTGTGCGTGCGTGTGTGTGTGTGTGTGCGCGCTTGCCTGTCTCATTATAATGTAAAATGCATTGTTTATAGTCACATGATGTTCTTAATAATGGTTTCACTATATGAATGTAACATACACAATACATAATTGTAAATGCAACATGTACAATAATTCATGTACGAAAGATGTTTGGAAGGGACGAATATAACCAAAGCCAGCGCACTCAATTTGTGACATTTCGAAAAATAAAGTCCACTCGTTGGTTCAAACACTTCACTGAAAAACCACACACACATTCACATGTGCTGATTTCTTTGTTTAGAATGTGCTTTGTATGTGTCAACTGCCCTATTACTTACCTGTTTACAGTGATGTGTGCGCGCGATGGGAGAAACCAGTCTAGCCGAAGAAGTATAATGCTGGTTTACTGCATCCAAGTGTGTATACTTCTAACCGCGCTGATGGAGATGAGAGCCCATGGCCAAGGTATGTCACACACACCATATAGTGGCTCTTGTTGTCTGACAGTCACACCTGTGTATTAACCAAATCACACTTACCGTAAATTAAATACGTCCGAGACGAGATGTGTGAGAAGAGTTGTCGGCTTAACTATCGGAGACCGACTAAGAAAATATGTTATACAGACAGTGGGATCAACACCTTGTGCCATATATTGAATGGCAGAAGATCGGTTGGTTCGGCCATCTCGTTAGAATGCAACACCATCAACGAACAGCACGGGCGCTACATCAAAGACGATCTGATACGAGAGCTAAAGGTCGCCCTAGAAGAAAATGAATATACTATATCAAAGACATTGTACAACTACACAGAATGACACAATGTAGTGCCCATCGGGAGCTGGAACGCCAACTATTCTTCCCCAAGTCGCTTGACAGCAAAAGTAGAAGATGATGATGATGGTTACCTGAATGGTTGGTTAGTGATTCGCTTTGGTGCCTGAGCTTTAACTAGTTAGTCTCATTCCGTGAAGTTGAGGACGTCTGGTTTCCTGGAGTAGGCTTGCATCTATCCGAGTGAGGCTGGGACAGAGAATGCCCTCCCGTCTGGTGTCCTGGAGATGGCTTGCATCTATCGACGTGAGGCTGGGACAGAGATTGCACTCCCGTCTGGTGTCCTGGAGAAGGCTTGCATCTATCGACGTGAGGCTGGGACAGAGAATGCCTTTCCGTCTGGTGTCCTGGAGATGGCTTGCATCTATCGACGTGAGGCTGGGATATAGAATACCCTCCGGTCTGGTGTCCTGGAGAGGGCTTGAATCTATCGACGTGAGGCTGGGACAGAGAATGCCCTCCCGAGACGTTTCCAAAGCAGAATCTGTACAGGGTGTGTGTTGCATAGTTCTCCTCCCCTCTCTAATTGGCGAAATGAGCGCTGTGTGAACAGCCGATAAATACCTGGATGGCTTGACCACGTGGCATGGTCGAGACAGAAACACGGAGTTGATCCACGACTCTGGTGATCGAGTGAGATGGCGATACATGACCGCCCACGCTTGTGACACGCTGGTGTCGTTAGCCGCTACACGCTGCGGGATTTGATCCTGTCAGTGACTGAATATGGACTAGAACTGTTCACTTTCTCAAAGAGTCAGCTGGTGAAATTAGAGCGCATACAGAGTGAAGCTATGCGGGTCATTCTGGGATGCACCAGAGATACCCCAGTAGTGTGTATGCGTTACATCCTTGGTCTGCCGACTGTTGCTGGTAGGCTCAAGGTGATGCAGTCGAAGGCATACCTCAGAGTAGCTGCATACACAGATCACCCGTTGCATGAGGCGCTGGACGCAGTTAAGGGTCAGCGACTGATACGAGGGAAATCATGGATGGCTCAGGCGGAGGATACGATCAGACATGTGTGCATCCTGGAGAACATTAGGCGAGGAGAGGAGTTGGTCAGAGTGCCAGCGGAGGAGTCAGACTTGTGCAGAGTTATAATCACATCGATCCTGTAGTGCAGGGAGTGGCCAGCAGGGGCCACGGAAGTGGAAATCCGCCAACTAATTCAGGATAATGCTCGCTCGGGTGATGTGATTATCTACACAGATGGGTCGGTTTTGAGAGGTAGGAGAAGTGCCTGGGGGTTATTAGCGAAATCTAATGGTCGACCTTTAGTGCAGGAGAGCCTGGCATATGATACCACAACAACTAGCTTAAGAATGGAGGTGGAAGCGGTCAGTGCAGCTTTCCGCTGGATGGAGAATATACACACACATCATGATTGTAACGGACTCAGAAAGCATGCTGAGGAAGTTGAGGACGGGAAGAGTGGCTTGCTTCGCTTCGGAGATCACGGGTGACAAGCATCGCCTGGATCTTTTCTCCGGGGCATGCCGGTGTGCTGGGAAATGAACAGGCGGACAGATTGGCTGGCTCTGCAAAACTTGGTGGAGTATTTATACATGACAAGGCAGACGTGGTTACGGCCTTGTGGGAGCATGTGTACACCTCGGAGGAGCAAATGGATCACCATGGTCTGGCAAGAATGAGACAGCAAAATGTGACGAGGGGATCTGGCCGACGCTCGACGCTCAGATGAAAGGCGATACGGACATATAATCAGATTGCTACTGGTACTATTGGTGTTGGAACTCTTCGCTGGCTGATGACGATGGGGACGGAGCGCTTATGGGAATGCGCTGAATGCGGTGATGTCGGTTCCTAAATTAATCAATCAATCAATGGCAACAGTGAGAAACCCATGGCTTCCACCGAGAGATTCTAGCTTGTTGGAGTATCTATGCTGTGAGTTGGGGAAATTGAACAGCTGAAACTCTAAGTGTCTTGACTTTGTAATTAAAGCTTCCTCAATTCCAGTTCATTTTGTCTTTCCTCACTCTCTTCAGTTAGTTTAATCTCCTTGTCCATTTCTGCTACTCACATTCTCTCCCTTGATTTTATTTCCGACATTTTAATTCTTTCTTCCCTTCTCTTTCATCTCTCTCCTTTACTGTATCTCTCTGAAGAGATTAGAACAAGAATCGATATGTCGAAGGTACACTTTTGCAAGATGAAAAATATACTGGTCTATAAAAAGATTCCAATTGCTATGAGAAGAAATGAGTATTCAGGTGCTACATGTAGCCTACACTGTGGTATGGATGTGAAGGGTGGGCAATGAGCACTCAAGCTGTAAAGAATATGATGGCCGTAGAAATATTGTTTTCTTATGAGAATGCAAAGAATACCATGGACATACACAACAATCGACGATCAACTACAAGAAACAAATGAGAATCGCAAACGGATTAGATAAATTAGGCGTTGAATGTCAATATTTTTCGGACATGTTATGAGAAGAAATAAGTTAGAGACCTTGGTGGCAGCTGGCAAGATCGAGGGGAAGGAAACAAGGGTAAGACAGAAAAGTGGTTGATTTGACCAGGTAGCTTGGTCAAGACAAGACAAAGACACCTGGTGCCACAGATGCAAGACCACCTCCTCATTGACATTAGGTAATCTACAACAAAGAGATACATTCCCTGCCAGCCTATCAGTCTGGTCATCCCCCCGCACTCCTGGCATGGCACACAAGGGAAGAGAGAAGTGTAGAGAGTTTAATCTGACCATATTCTCATGTTTTGTGGATTATTTAAAGGCACTTGACTATGTACAACATCAGAAATGTATGGAAATCATGAGGGATATCGCATGTAAAACCACACATAAACATTCTCTATATAGATCAACAAGTAGAGTTTAACATAGATGGTGAGACACCAGATCGGATTGACACTGTACGCTGAAAATATAATGAAATATGTCAGACATGAAATAACCAGATAGCAATATGATGCCCTAAATACCAGAGATTCGATATGTGAACGATGTGATACAGTATCACAATTCCCATCACAGAATGGTAAAGAAAACCTACGAACCTCAGTACAAAAGAATAGTGAACACCGGAACTTATATCTTAACATAGCAAAAACAAAGATAATGCTCTCATCATCTTATCGCATCTCATCATGTTCCTCTTGTACCTTGCGGTGTCGAGGTAAAGTATAAACATCGTGAGAGTGCCCGATTATGGGTTTCATGTATTGATATTCCCATGGACTCTGCTATTTCCTCCGTCCAACGTTTACGTGGTCGGCCTCTTACTCTGTTTCCATCTGGTCTGTACATCATTGCTTGTTGTGGTATGCTGTTGACTGGTAACCTACTTGCATGGCTAATGCATACAGATAAAACTAATATAGAGACAGAAATATATGTTAATGGGGAAACTTGACAATTTCGATTATCTTGGGTAAGTTTCATGGACCTAATTTTACTTAATCACACACATGATGGTCGCTGACAAGTAAATTATATTCTCTCATGCAATAATCCAACACCGAGAGGGGCTAGCGATCCGTTCAAATCCGGAACGTTTATTAACTGATCTCGAGCGTCACAAACATAGCAGGGATCACTCGCTACACAAATGCAGTGCCGACTCAATACAATAGTGTCGGTACTGGAAACATGATACTCAATAACTATGTACACTTAACAATCTATATACACACGCTCACGCAGGTGTGCATTCTAGCCATTACACTCAAACGGCATACAACATCTCACTATCTCACTTAATCAGAGCACGCCCTTCGTCTCGCAGCTGTACCGCTCGTTTTCTAGCAATTACACAAAGTGGCAGTCGCAATATCTTTCACACGTCTATCAGGTCTGATACAAACAGTCTTCTCTCAAATATGTCAGTCTCCGTCGCTGGTTTAAGCCTGGTCCTCGGTCCGGTCTTTCCTATCACGTGTTCTGTGGCCACGTGTTTCATGCCTGACATCCATTAGTCCGTCTGTCTCGAGTCTGTACTGCGTTGCAGGCTAAACAATCCCTGAACAGTTGGTGTCTGTCAACAGTCGTGACCTGTCCCGGTATTTATCCTACCTGTCTCACACTTCAGTCCCGACTGACTGTCTTTATTTTATACTGTCCTGACGGTACTGTCTCTTGCGTCTATACTGGATTAGCTCTGTGACAGTAATTATTTACCAACATTGGTGACGCAATTAAATAAATTACAAAACGTATATCTATTGCTCATCCAAAACTGAAACAAATAGATTGTGGCGTGGGACAGATAGACCTACAAACATTAGATGTTTAAGATCATGCATCTGTCCCATTACATCTTACGCGTGTTAGACCTGGACACTTACTAAACAAGCTGAACAGCGCATGAATGCCTTTGAATCTAAATGTTCTACACGGGTTTTAAGAATATCTTAGATACAGATAAGAATATATGCATGCATTCGACACGATCTGAATATTGAAGAAGGGTGGCTACTAAAGAAGACAAAACAAAAAAAATTTAAAAATCTGTGGTCACTTGAAACGTCATGAAAGTTTGTAGGCAACAATAATTGATGGGTACATGCCCGGGAAGAGAAGAAGAGGAAGGTCAAAGAGAAAATGGATCAGAATGTGTATGATGATGTACAGATTGGCGAATCGTACATTTGACATATTGTTTATTACCGAGCAGTTTTCCGGAAAGTTGTTATGTGAGCGAGGTTCTGCAAAGGCCATGCTACTGACATCAGACCTCGTAGAATTTCAATATGCTTCTTATTCTTGATCCGCGACATTCTAGGAATGTTTCAGTAACAGTTGAGCTCAATATCTTCCATTGTTCTGTTTTACAAGCATAGAGTAAATATTGTTTCAGGTTGTCCCAGGGGACAGTTTGGAGTTGGCTGCAGACTCGACTGTCACTGTGCTCACTCTCAGGATTGTGGTGTGGAAGGAGAGTGTCCTAACGATGACTCATGTAGGCGGCCATACTTTGGACCAGACTGCCAACATGGTTAGTTCTTGTTAAGAATATTTCAATTGCTTTGGAAGTTGGGCGGCTCGTATTTCAACCTCAACCAAAACAACAACAATAACAACAACAACAACAGCAACAACAACAACAACAACAACAACAAACAAATCAGGGCAACGCGTAAACTAGCTATAGAATAGGAATATACTAACTGGTCTGTTTGTGCCGTCAGTGAGAAAGATAATGTCCCATATCTAGTGTATGTTCGGTGGTGATTCTGTCTCTATCAATATCTTACAGTTGGGAAGTGTTGTTGGTATTGTTTATTATTTGTCCTTCTTATGGTTATCTTTTTCTTTTATTCTTAACTATAATAATAATAATAATAATGATGATGATGATGATGATGATGATGATGATAATAATAATAATCACAAATGTAAGGCTTACATGCGTTTAAATGGGAGGGTATCGACTATCGACTTCGTTGCACCGGTTGTATCCTATATGGCTCGGTCTCTTTCCAAAGATCGGTCTGCCGAAAGCGTTGCACATAGCCAAACTCCGCTGCTCTAGCGACGACCCACAAGTCTCCGAGAAAACTTCGCTCGTGGACCAACTGGCGGAGACCGGAATCGAACCACAACCATCGGAGTGCGAGGCAGGGAGCTTATAACCGTCACCACGGAGCGCGAGGCAGGGAGCTTAAACCCGTCACCATGGAGCGCGAGGCAGGGCGCTTAAACCCGTCACCATGGAGCGCGAGGCAGGGAGCTTAAACCCGTCACCACGGAGCTCGAGGCAGGGAGCTTAAACCCGTCACCACGGAGCGCGAGGCAGGGACCTTATCTCCGTCTCCACGGAACACGAGACAGGGAGCTTAACTCGTCACCACGGAGCGCGAGGCAGGGAGCTTAACACCGTCACCACGGAGCACGAGGTAGGGAGCTTAACGCCGTCACCACGGAGGACGAGGCAGGAAGCTTAAACCCGTCACCACGGTGCGGTAGGCAGGGATCTTTACCTTATCAACACGGAGCGCACCAGTCATAAACTGCTAGCTTCCAGCAACCATTGTTTAACAGATTTACATCATGTGGTGGCTGGCTTAGTGACCACGTGTATGTGTGTGTACACGTATACCAATCCTTGGCTTTACGGCCGCTTGTATGTGTGTTTATACGTATACCAATCCTTGTCTTTACGGCCATATGTACGATTGTACGTTAATAAGTAAGCCACAATTGCTGTAGAAAAATAACTAAATATGATAACAACTTGAAACCAGTTTATTCTGATACATACATTGTCCCTTTATTTCTCAACATAATTTCCACCATCATTGATGCACTTATCCCATCGTTTTATCAGTCCTCCCAAACTCGCTGCATAGAAACGCGTCCTCTGTTCTCATTTACCTGCCATCCCACAGAACTGTGTGACTTACTTATTGACTCGCTCGAGTAACTATTTTTCTATCCAGCTATGCACCGCTTTACGGGACAAACATTTGGCAGCATATACACTGAAAACCCACCTTGGTGGAGACATTTTGCGAAAGACGCCGAAGTTAAATGTGAAGTGAAAACATGGTTTAGAAAACAGAGCACGCAGTTCGATGCAGCGGATTTGGGAGGCACGATAAAACAATGGGATAAGTGCATCAATGTTGGTGGAAATTATGTTGAGAAATAAAGGGCACTGTATGCATAAAAATAAACTGGTTTCGAGTTGTTATCATATTTAGTTAGTTTTCTACAGCCATTTGTGGCTTCCTTATTGACTTCCTCTCATATGTGTGTATACCTATACCAATTCCTGGCTTCATTGGATACACTTTCCAGAATAGCAATATTTCGCTAAATTCTTCCGCAGTTCTTCTCTTCTGGCTGCATTAAAAGCATTAGTAAGATGATTAAAGGCAGAGATAGTTTAAACAGTGTTGATAAAAGAGTAATAAATGATGATAGCAGGGGATTGTCAGGAATAACATCATGCATTGATTACATAGAGAGACAGGAGAGAAAGTGAGAGAAAATGAGAGAGGGGGAGAGAGAGAGAGGAGGGAGAGAGATAGAGAGAGAGTGATGGGGGTCTCCAGAATATAACAGATCTATCAAAGCTACCCTTGTTTGAAGAAAGAATTACACAGCGCTAAGGTAAGAAAAGGTGGAAAGATAGAGGAGAAGAGAGGCAGTGGCAGACCACGAGAAATGATGCTGGATGGATTGCTACTGTGGCATGGAGGAATATCAACGGCAGAGGTGGTCCAGAAAACCAAAGACAGAGATCTGTGGAGAGTCATGAACGCCAGCGCCAGTCGGCACGGCACTTGATGATGATGATGAAGGTACTAAACTACTAACATCAATACGGTCGAATTAATTGCACTAGCTGTCACCCCAGCTGGTTCGGTCTGTCTCTCTCTCTCTCTCTCTCTCTCTCTCTCTCTCTCTCTCTCTCTCTCTCTCTCTTTCTCTCTCTCTCTCTCTCTCTCTCTCTCTTTCTCTCTCTCTCTCTCTCTTCTCTCTCTCTCTCTCTCTCTCTCTCTCTCTTCTCTCTCTCTCTCTCTCTCTCTCTCTCTCTCTCTCTCTCTCTCTCTCTCTCTCTCTCTCTCTCTCTCTGCAGATAGTCAAACCAATTACCGGGAACATTCCATAATGCAAGAACGCGGTTGTCCCCGATACAGTTACACCTGGATTTTGAACGACACAGCGCAGTGTTTAATTACTACATCTGTTGGAATTTATCACGACGCTTGGGCGTTTGCTGCCAAAGATGGAAATTCGTGGCGTACATCATTACGCAAGGTGCAGTCACTTGTGAAGCAACCAGGACTGCAAGAGCTGTGAAAGAAGGGCTAGAGAGAGAGAGAGAAACCACTGCAGGAGATCCTCCTCCTAAAACGCAATCAATCTTTGGCTACATTGGCAACGAACATTTCAAGACAAAGTAGGCTATATCAGTCATCCTAGAACTCACGGCTCCATATTTTCAACCCCACTGGATGAAATGAATGGTCATCATCATTCTTGACGGACAAACAACAATTACTGCACTGTATTAATATAATGTTAATTAATGTACTTATTTTGTTTGTTTTTCAGTTGATGTACTTTTAACAGACGGCTCACCTAGCATTCCGGGGTATATCACAGATGGCAATGATTCTACGTGTAACCCAGACGCCAATGCCACCTCAATTCAGTTGATGTTAAACAAGCCTGTCTGGCTAGTCTATTTGACTTTCCGAACCAACAATAATAGTAAGACATGTGTGTTACTGGTCTCATAACTGTCATTTACTGCCTTGACAAAAGGGAGAAGGTAAAGAACACTCGTGTATGTAGGAAGACCTATCACGAATGGCTAAGTTATCTGGTCGGTGTCTCTTGCCTTATTGGTAAGCCCCCTGTTGACTGCTACACTTCCAAGCGCTCACTCGCACGCCTTGCGTTCCAAGAATTAAGAGCGTAGTACGTGGGTACAAGTATAAAACGAAAATATGTTATTTTAATTTTTAAAAAAAAACGAAAAAAGAATAAAAAAGTTATTAGTTCGATCAGTGAACTAGATTATTAAATGATACAAAATTGTTATGGTGCAAAAGACAACTTTGTAGTTGCTATCTGTTTAAGCAGTCATCACGCACACATTTAGAGACACTGACTCTTGCAGACCATGCAATGGGACGCGTTCACTTGATACATCTTGATATTGTCTAGTTCTAGAGATCTACTGTTGTGATATTGGAGACAAGGTCCGCCTAGGTACTTGCTCCTCCGCATTCTATGTTCCCTCGCCAATAGGTAGTGAAGAATCTTTGAGGTAACCGTCTTACCGATTATATTTACAGTAGCAGCAGAAGAGAGGCTCCTTAAAGGAAAATAAACAGTTACATGCTCCTTTGTGTCTTGACCATAATCACGTGTCTGTGGACTGGTTGGTATGTGTTTGTTGTGTGTGTCAGAGTGGCAGGATAGGGACAAGACATAGTTCCTATCTGCTATTTTGCAGCAAAAACAAAGAGTCCTTAGATCTCTATATATCAGGATTATACATTGTATGACAAAGTAATACAAGGTGAAAACATGCCAGAAGAGGATACATCCAAAGACAGTTTGCCCATTGCAGTAAAACAAGTATACACATCTTGATGTGAAAAAGGCCTTGGAAAATGTACAGGACTGTACACTTGTAGTGAGTCAGATATGTTAATTAATGGTGCATAATTCCATAACAACATGAAGGGGAAGTCCTGAGCAGCCTGGCTGGTTACAAAGATATCCAAGAAGCGGCAAACAATAATACATCCTATACATAAAGTATTGGGCACGGAACTCTGAATTTTCGCCACGGAGTCGTGCAGCGTACCCCACATAATAAAGGCGGTAGTACTTAAGACTAAGACAATCAAGCAAAGTCACTGAGCATTCAATGTCTTGCTTTAGGATGCCTCAGTTATCCCCTGTTAATTCTTGTACTCCCACAAATTCAGATTCCCACGCACATGGTTTAAGCGTTGCTCTGACCTCAATGTCACACTTTTCGGTATGGCATTGGATGTGGGTTAATTACATTTATGTTTGGATAGAACTCACTTGGTAATATTGTCTGCATGTGAGGTTCATGTCCCATATATTTTTTCTACCCCTATAGTCCGACCATAGGCGAGTTTTCGGGTAACGACCTTTCCCCATGGGCAAAATCATTGCATATTTTTCATACTTTCAAAATATATACATAAATACATTCACAAAATGCATATGAAAATAATCATTGTGGTTATACATAATATATAATGACACATGTATTTAAAATCAATGTCTCCCATTTCACATCCTGCGTGTCGCAGAGAAACAATTGGGAGAAATCCTAAGTTCTCCCAATAACGGACAATAATTCAATCTACACCTCGTTCTAAACTCTGTTTTTGTCATTTAATTTAAACGCTAAAACTTGTATGTTTTTATGTATCACAGTATTGCGCGGACATTTGGGCTTCTGTTAAGCTCATATAGCCAGGATGGGATGCGATTATCAAGCGGAAGATAGTTTACACGTCTTTGCTCTAGCGTCTACTCTGTGTGTGTGCTGGGACGGAAGTGAATATTCTTCATTACACGTATTATTGTGCCGCGTGGGTATCACATTGTCCTATGACTTGGGGTGAAGTTCAAGTAATATTTCTTGTCAAATGGACTTGGATATAATTCAAGGTAGCGGTGTAAACAACGTTCGTTTCGATTTGGAGATATGATTGTGTGTTTTGTGTATTTTTCTTAACATCAGTTTGTTCAAATAAGGATGAACCTACGACATGTACAGCAAACCGGTAGGGAATTTATTTGTTCAAGAATTATGGAGGAAATTGAAAGAAAAGCACAACTCTATCAGCGTTCACGCTGGAAACACACCAAACAAGCGACAAACAACAACTAAATTACTAAACAGACAGGAGATTATTGCGAGTTGGAATGATACTGGACTAGGAAATAAGGAACCAGCTTTCGAAGAGTTTATGAAAACATCAAATATTCAAAAATTAGAACTCGCAGACACTAGGAAAAAGGGGCAGAATACAAAACGAACACATGAAGATTACATCCTTATATGGAGTGGCGTCGACCAGCGAGCAAAAGCTAAACATAGAGTGGGTTTTTGTTACATCCAGAAAATTTGAAAGCCATTATCAACGCTGAATTTATATCGGAAAGAATGATACTAATACAAATCAAAGAAGAAAATAGAACAACAGCTTGTATACAAACATACACTCCATGTAACGACACTTACACCGATGAAGACAAAGACGAGTATTTTGATAAATGTGCAGACTCGTTAAACAATGTCAGTGAGACAGATGAACTAGTTGTGATGGGTGATTTCAACTGACGAATAGGCACACGAAGAACACCCCGGGATGAATGCATGGGGCCATTCAGCGACACATAGACTGAATGTAACAGCAATGGTCAACATCTACTCAACATATGCTCCGAACAGGGACTAATAAAAATAAATATTTTTTTTGTTCAACTTTGTCGTAGCCACACCAAAAGTTGATATAAATGGAATGACATAGATCAAGCATCGCAAATTGAATTTATTCTACTTAGGAAATCAGACAGATAAGTACAATTGGATTCAAGATCATTCCTAAATACAGATGTTGATACTGACCATAAACCATGAAGTGTGCATCTTCGAGAAAATTAGACGAGGAGAGGAGTGGGTCAGAGTACCAGCGGAGCAGTCAGACTTGTGCAGAGTTATAATCACACTGAGCGGGAGTGCTGGGAGTGGTCAGCAGGGGCCACGGAAGTGGAAATACAGCAACTAATTCAGGATAATGCTCGCCCGGGTGATGTGATTATCTACACAGATGGTTCGGTGTTGAGAGGTAGTAGATGTGCCTGGGGGTTCTTGGCAAAGGCTAATGGTCGACGTTTGGTGCAGGAGAGCCTTGCATATAACACAACATCTAGCTTAAGAATGGAGGTGCAGTCAGTAAGTGCAGCTTTCCGCTGGATGGAGAATACGATACACACACATGATTGTAACTGACTCAGAATGCATGCTGAGTAGGGTGAGGACATGCAAGCTTCGTGCGGAGTGTCTTGCTTCGCTTCGGAAGTCACGGGTGACAAGCATCGTCTGGATCTTTTCTCCGGGGCATGCTGGTGTGCTGGGGAATAAACAAGCAGATAGATTGGCTTGCTCTGCAAAACGTGGTGGAGTATTGGTGCATGATAAAGCAGACGTGGTTGCGGCCTTTTGGGAGCACGTGTACACCTCGGAGGAGCAAATGGATCACCTTTGTCTGGCAAGAATGCGACAGCGAGGAGTGACGAGGGAATCTGGCCGATGCTCGACGCTTAGAGGAAAGGCGAGACGCACATATAATCAGATTGCTACTGGTACTATTGGGGTTGGACCTCTTCGCTGGCTTCTGAGGATGTGGACGGAGCGCTTATGGGAATGCCCCGAATGCTGTGATGTCTAATTCTAAATCAATCAATCAACCAACCAATTAAAACGTATATCACAATCAACTCATCTAATAACAAAGCGGGATTATTAAAACACTCTCGCTCAACTTCCTCGACGTGACATTATTATATTTACAATAAATCCAACTAATATGTAAGCGGGGTTATCCAACACGCTCAATTTCCTCAGAGTCAATATATTATACAGTGTCACAAATAAACTCTGGTTATTATATTTTCACATAACGGTGTCTTAACCGTAACATACTTAACATAACATTTTCAACCCATATTATGGTCGTTCACTAAGTTTGGTTAACTCTTAATAACTATCAGAATGTTGTCACTATTGCACTTTACAGTTTCACGTTCCCATCTCTTCCAGTCAAAGCGTCCTAAAACCGAACTTCTACATCGGATGTCCAACACACGTCGGTCGTGCAAAAAGCATTGACAAACTACTGAACGTAAAACTTGCCAAGACATCAACAGCAACTGCATAATGCTGATGGTGACTGCAGTTTCCTCTGTAAAGGATGTACGAACAAAAAAAAAAGAAAGATCAGTTGATTACACACATCATATAACACCGATGTATTCTGTTTCCTGAAAAGACACATTGATTATGTCATACTTGACACGAAGTCTCAGGCTACGATATCATCACAATATTTACTAAGCGTCATCCGCTGGGTGTTGCTTTTTCTAACAGTGCAAATGGTATGACACTTATAATAAGGGATATCAAGCGTCGATTCTTAGTGTAATGTAAAAGATGATGAATAAAATAATTATTTTTAGGATATTTATATCCTTATAGTTTATTACTGTATCATTATATGTGTAGTATCGTTGTCACTAAAATCACAAGACAAAATAACATGTCTATACATCTAGTTCACAATGTTCACTTTTGGATCAAGGCATCATTGGAACCAATTCTTAAATGTTGTTGAAAGTTCTCAAATGTTTGAAATTTTAAACATACAAAATGTCTTTTCCGGATCAGGAAATCTAGACATTGAGATTATAATTGTACACATTGTTCTTCAGGAAGTCTGGAAAGTAAATATGCGATATTATTGTTCTGTCCATTTATATATTGTATTTCGAACGATAAATCTTGTAGTAGGGGCGCCCATCGAGCAATTTGATTGTTCTTTGGGTTGCTGTTTTGTAATACTAATAGTGTTTTTTTTTTTAATTGCCTTATTTGATCGTTAAAACAAATGTTTTGATTCTATCAATCAAAATCTTCATATGATTTAGACATGTTATCAGTGTAAATACTAATGTCGCCGATGTAAGCTGTCAGGTTTTGGGATTATGGTAGAAGTAGAGTTGTCATTCTGACGAATTTAACGGGTGTATTTATTAGTCTAAATGGCATGGACATCCACTCGACTAATCACACTAGTGTTGTAAATGCTTGTAAATAGATTGGCGGGTCATATGTATTCGCGAAGTGCCTTCTTACAAGTCTAATTGTGAAGCAAATAAAAGCATTTTGTGTTTGTCATGTCGGCAATAAGGTCTACGCAGTGTTATAGGTTCGGCGTGCACTCTGAAAGTGGCGGGGATCCTTTTGAAATCTACGCAAAATATTATAGTCCCGTCCTGTTTCTTCATAATAAAAATGGGGAATAGTAAACTGAGTGTGATCTTCTATTAATTTCGTAATTCTCTCTCTCGATAACTTCCTGTTCGAAAAAGTCTTTGTATTGTAAATGTACCGTGTATGGCTAACATTTAACTGGTACTGTCGAGGTAATCTCTATATGATGTTTGACTTTTTTCGGTCAACCCTGGATTAAAAAATCCTGGAGAATAATTGTATATGCAAGTAGTAGTTTTGTGGCTTTGTCTCTATCTATAAGATACAGGTCAGACAAAATATTAATGTCCTTTAAGGCGACGGTCATATTACAGGTTGGAAATATAATTTCACCCTACCCGTCGAGTTCGCTGTGGTTCTTAACTGCAGATGCAGCATTAGTTCTATCATATGTTAAATCTTTACGTTTTACACTATTGTATAATACGGTTTTAAGAAGTTTATGTGGTATATTTCATTTAAACCAATGATTGATATGTATAATGCGACTGTGAATAATTGTTGCATGACTTTGAATATATTGTTAAGAAGGAGTAACATTAATTCCTTTTTTTTTGGGGGGGGGGGGGCTTAGTGTTAGTGTTTTTGCATTACATTTTGCATAATTTACGTATACATTGCATGCTTCTTGCAATGCTTGTTACGCAATAGTACTTGATCTTATGATTCTGTCACGTAAGTTGGTGACTAAATTGTAAGATGATATATTCATCAGATCAGTAACTTGTCCTGTTAGCAGTTTGATGTATATGGCTAGTGACTTACACGGGTCAGCGAGAAGACTAATTCAAAAGGAGACAGCCTAATACTACTTTGAAGCCGGTAACTATGTGCAAAAAGGGATCGCTGATTGCAATAGTCCTAATGTGCTGGACATTCTTCTGTAACATTAGCCAACATGCGTTTACGTTCGCCATTCAACTTGTCACAAATCCCGTTTGAGTGAGGATTTTATGCAGCTGTAAAACGTTGTTTGATACCCAGAAACGTGCTTTCTGATTTGGAGGCAGCAGAGATAAACCCCCTGGCAGAGAGAATGACTTCTGGAAATCCAATTCTTGAGCATATGTGAATAAATACATGTAATATCACTAGAGATAATATTTTTTTTAATAAGTGGACAGCTTCAAGCCATCTAGTACACCGATTGACTATTTCCTTTGTTCGATGTGTGTTTTTATAGGACCTCAAAAATATACTGCAACTAGAGGAATAAAATCACGCTCATTGGTGGCTAGTCAGTCATGAGGCAAACAGACTGTTTTATCAAGATAGTTTAAAACCATAGTGGGAAACTGACCTGTTAGTGGGAACTCTCAACATAATACAAGTATGGCTAGAAGCTAAGGAGGAGACAATAGATGGCCTGGGGAGATGATAACTTGCCAGTCCATGGATTCAATGTATTAAATGCCAAACTGATAATTAAACCACACTGCAGAGCAGACGTGAAATGAACAGTGTGAAAGGAATCATTCACCTGGCTGGGGATGAGTGGACACCTTGACCTAGGAAAATCGCTCAACCTCGAAGGCTTACTGCCTTATGAAACAGACCAAACACATAAGGTGTGAATGTCCAGCTGAATCTGGAATGCCAGAGAGTGTTGGGTATCTGATGGAGGCAATTTAGACTGGTAAATGTTAACCTTGAACCGGACAGCGTGATGCCCCAGGAGATAAGCGTAATTAAGAGAATGAAATAAATAGGCTAGGCTTCGAAGTCTTCAAGTCAGAATAAGTCAGGCATTTGAAAAGGTATGCACCATCTCAATGTTCTTTAGTCATGTGTATGATTTTTATGTTGGCTAAACGTCACTAGTGTTATTTCTTAGTATCTATGCAAGTCTTTTAGAGGACTGACTTTCTGTCGGCCTGTGGCAAACTAGTTCTTTGAAACTATTAGTAGTGAACTTCTATTCTTCAGTTACTGCCTATATCGTATTGCTTTAAGTGTTATACTTTATATACAAGTAGAAACCTTATGTTAGGCAAATGTCGGCTATGTTCTGGCCACACTTTTGACTTTAATTTATCATGTTAAATGTCTGTCAGGTCTACGGAAACTATTAGTTTTTCAGTTGTTTTAGATAATTATATTTATTTTGCATCCATACTACTTACGTAGGAATATCTGTACATGTATAACGTTTAAATATGTGCTGGGTGTCCCAGACTAGACAGTAGGACATAGATGGAGGAGAGGAGGAAGAAGGGGGACAGTGGACGCTGTAGAGCTGGATGAGAGACTCGGCCAGACTGGTAATTTTATATTGGTGTGATAGGTTACATGTATTACTTAGGATTGTACTGACGTAGAACCAGATAATGCACGTGCTTGACTATTTCTTCAAATATCTCAATAAGAGCTCCTAGGTATAGATCCCAAGAACTAGGGACGACCTGTCATCACAGGATTGGCAGGCGTCAGAAGACCAGCAAGCTGATTCTACTGGAGGATGAAGATCTGACCATAGCTACTTAGCTGATCTGGACCACAGATCAAGATAGGAGACAAGTTACATTAAACTTATGTATTCTCTTGTCATCACTATCTATATGTAATGGTAATAGTGTATAAACGTATATAATTTCACCATCATCATCATGATAACCATCCATGACTAATGATAGATAATAAATGTTGTAGTTTGTTTTAAACTCAATGGTATCTGTTATTTCTCCAATCGTACATGCATGCTTGTGTGTGTTCACTGGTGGGGGTGTGGGTGGAGTTACATAGACACCAGGGAGGGGAACAGTCAGGGGAGAAAAGCCTGCACTGGGTTAGTAGTCAATTTGTAGACTTAAATCTAACTCACCTTACCTTCTCCATCTCACTCCTTGCAGAATATCTAGTACAGTTAATTTAACGAGCCACTTGTAGCTGTACTCTTTATATTCTTGGGCGTAATCTGTAGTTTGGCCATATAGATGTTGTCCCTAAGCATTTTTTGACTATTTGGGGTTGCTCGCCAGTGAATAATACATTCAACTAGGCGGTGCCGAGATCTGAGGAGAGACATGAACGCATACGGAAGTTCGTAGGGAATATGGCGATGGCGATCAACCAGGAAAAGATAGTCGCATGCACTTTTAACATACATGTGCAATTACATAGTGTGGTATAAATTATGGTATTGGAGTCTATTTTAAATATTATGATACAACGTCTACCATAGCTGTATACTGTACTTATCGTGATGCAACTTCTGTTTTGCTGTACACCGTACATATGCCATGTAGTTAGAGTAGGTCAAAGTATTATTCAGTACATGTAACCTAGAGTCTTGCACAGTTCAGTGCAGACGTGAAGATTGAGTGGATTGTGAAGAAGTCTAGGGGTATGATTTTTGCTTGGGGTGCGAGAGGTCTCGGGTTCAAATCCCGGACGAGCCTCCATGTTGCCATGAACGAAATGGGTTCACGACTTGGCGATTCTGCTGCCACTGAGCAATTCTGTGTTGCCGATGGATGAGATGATGTCTGAGTTATAGGCTTATTCAATAATCACAGACAACTGCCAATGTGTGTTACTCTTACTGTTACCAGAGAGTTAGGGGCATCTGTAACTGTTCATATTTATTGTGATTCTTATTTGCCCTGGAGTTGATTGGTAGTATATGCCAGTGCTTCACGCTGGTATATGTAAGTGAGTTATTCTCACACTCTGTTTAACTTTCGTCTGGCAAAGAGCATCCTTTTATTCTACTGGCGTGATTCTTAAGTAATTGGTTGTAGTATCACTCTTTCTACCTTCTCTAAATTACCACATATATATCACATAAAAGTAAACACCACGTTAACAAAGACTTATTCATAACACGACAGCTGCATCAGTTTTCACACGGTGTATTAGGTCTTTCCTTTAAAATAATGCCAAATCAATGTCACTAAAACAACAATACTTGCACCCGATCTATGTCATCAATATATGTCGCTCGAACTTTCAACTAACGCCGACACTTGATCACAGCTTCATAAACACTGCATCATCACAAACGTGGCGCTTAGATAGACTTCTGCCATGTGCCATCTTCCTTCCGACCTCTAACGCGGTCCACACGTGAATGAGCTCTCAAGGACCTGTAGTCCGCGCTTGAACCTTCGCTCTGTTTACTTCCGGTCAAGCGTGGTTCACAATCCACTCAATCTTCACGTCTTCACTGAATTGTGCAAGATTCTAGGTTATCTGTACTGAATAATACTTTGACCTATTCCAACTACATGACAAGATATTATGGTAGAACTTCTTGTATTTCTTACTGTTCACTGTGCATACTCTGGTACGACTATTTGTTTTGCTGTCTACTGTACATATTATGTTACTACTTCTTGTACTGTTGTCTACTGTACATATTGTGGTACGCCTTCTTGTATTGATGTTCATTGTGCATAGTGTGCAATGACGTGTAGTTAATAATATAATATGAAATGCTATTACAGTAAGTTTGTGTGTGTGTGTGTGTGTGTGTGTGCGTGTGTGTGTGTGTGTGTGTGTGTGTTTATCAAGTCGATAACATGATAGCTTTAAGTATATTTCAAAGCAAAGTAGAACCGTGGCGTACCAAGATGACATGTCACTGATGCTCTTACATAGTTCAATGTGTGCTATAGTACGTTTTTTTTCTTTTAGCCCCAATATAAACATCCATATCTCAGTAACCAACTGAGGGAAAATTATGAGCTTTAGTATGTAACCTTATTATTATATCCACCCAACAAAAAAATTTTTGTTCTGGAGATTTTACAGCAGATTTCAAAGCTTGTTTATATGCGGTATATAATTTACGGGTCTGAGATGAAATTCATAATTTTAAATGTATTACAGCGTAGCCAGACGACCAGCGCTCAGTGTTGAATGTTGTTCGTTTTTTCACGGGATTGGCCTTATGCCAACTACCCGCGTTGTTTACAACTAGGTCTGTTCATTCAGAGGTGTCTCAAAATGTGTATTATTTCATGAAACCTGATTAATATGTTGTTTTTTTTATTTTTTTATTCTTACCACTTATCGCTAACATTGAAATGTGTGAATATTTTTTAATGGGATTGAATGCGAAATTATACACTTCAAACAATCGCTATGAAGTTGTACACATATTTTTGTCAAGGAGCTGATCGCAGTAAACTGTTTTATACTATTACAAATTCCGAAAAAAGAACAATGCATGCATTGGGTTTGAGTAAACGGTCATTTCGTCAACAGCTTTGGCAAGGATGTCATAAGGCGAGCTATTATAAAAATGCTTTAAAAAGTCGCTTGATATACGACAGGGTCAACTTCATTGCACCGGGTTCTATCCCATATGGCTCGGTCTCTTTCCGGAGCGCGGAAAGCATCGCACAAAGCACGAACTCCGCAGCTCTAGCGACGACCCACAGACATCTCCGAAAAATTTAACTCGTGAACCGAAGGATGCGGCCCGGAATCGAACCCATTACCTTTGCAGTCCGAGTCAAAAGGCTTGACCACTTCGCCACGGAGACTCCTAAAAATATAAAAAATATTTGGATTTTATATCCAGGACTATCCAACATTATGAAAATGCTGGATGCCAAAGAAGCAGTGACTATAAGAAAACTTAGGGTTTGGTTCAGAAAGAACAATAGCATAGAGCTATCCGAAACAACTTTGTGGAAAATTATAAGGACATTATCTTCACTATTTGAAAGTACAAGGGCGGTAGAATTAATCGTTGCGAGCAAAAGCATTTAGGAGCCATGAGAAGCAGATACCTACGTGAAATAAGGGAAATGCGCAAAGAAAATTATGACATAGTGTGTTTGGATGAAATGTGGATCAATGCGCACCACACAAGTAATAAGGAATGGCAATCAGTGGATGGACAGATAAAGCGATATGTGCCCAGTAGTATATGACAGCTTTTGGTCATAGCCCATGCTGGTAATACGCATAATGGCTTACAACAGAATGCTGGGCTCGCGTTCGTATCAACGCATACAGACAATAGGGATTATCATAATAAGATGAATGGTAATGTATTTAGAGATTGGCTCGAGAATATTGTGCTTCCATCCCTAGATAGACCGTCGTGTCCAATTATGGACACTGCATGATATCAATGTTGTTGCCCAAGAAGACAAAATACGTACAACATCGAGCACAAAGGGAGCAATAAAGATATGACTCCGAATGGAGAACATACCATTTCCAGAAACGTATTTCTAGCTAGAATTGTTGTCCCTTGTAAAATAGACGCCAAAAAGCAAGAAATATAAAATCGACAAGTTGATAGAAGAGCATCGTCATGGGTGCTTGAGACTTCCGCCGTACCATTCTTATTTTAACCTTATAGAACTTGTGTGGGCTAAAATTAAAGGACATGTGGCAGCTGACAATACTATATTCAAATTGTCTGACGTGAGGATACTAATCCAGTGCACGCTATTAAATATTGATAAAAGTTACTGGAAAAATGTGAGGACATGTGTTTAAAGAGGACGAGGATTATTGGAGAAAGGATGGAAGAATTTTATGCAAACGAGAGCAGTCATCAACCTACTGGAATAGTCCGACACAGATTAAGGTCTGCGCAGATCGCAGACCTTAATCCACGTGCACACCAACTGGGATATTTTGCTACAAATATTCAGAACAATTGCAGGCCCTAAATATTACAGCATCAGCATAATGTCAATGGCAACAGTTTGTATTCCACAGTGATGAATTTTCAATTCCACAATACCCCCAGCGGTGACAAACAACTGTATTGAAAAAACATAAAAAACCAACCAAAAAAAAAATACACACACACACTAAACGCATTGAATATCAACAGAAGAGTAATATTGCGGTGGAAACTGACATATTGTGGCATAACAAGAAACGTGAGAGCAAACACGTTGTCAAATTAGGGGACAACACACGTACATACAAATCAATCTATAAACTTCAATGAAAAGAGGACCAACATCTTGGTCGTTAAGAAGAAAGCCCACTACAAAGACACTGACAACTATTTTCATAGTGTAAATCAGGTAATCATGTTCCGTCTCTGAACGGTAAACAGCAGAGTAGACAATCTTTCACGAAGACTCAGAGCGGGTCTGTCACCCAAGTGTACGTGTGAACAAACTACACAGGCAGCTGAACAGATCCTTAAAAATTGAAACATGATGACTAAATTGCGGTATCGTTTCTGGTCACTCCATACGCACATTAACGCGCAGCTATTTGGAAGCTTTCACGAACTCAATATAAAAAGCTAACACTAATACTTGTGTACACATTATTAACCAGCAGCTGAAGAAACAAGAAGGAAATGAAAAAAAAAAGTTAAGAAATATATTCCTTCTACTTCCCTGTCAATTTACAAACTATTTACCCCATGCCTCTGTAAATTCTCTGTCTTTACTAATATTACACATTGCACCTCTCTCGGGATACTCCGTTGTGAAGTGGTCAAGCCGTCTGACTCGGGCTCCGAAGGTTGTATGTTCGATTCCGGGCCGCGTCCTTCATTTCACGAGTGCATTTTTTCGGAGACTCCCGAGGGTCGTCGCTGGAGGTACGGGGTTCGCGCTTTCTGTGACGCTTTTCTCGCTGCGAAAAGAAACTGAGCCATATGGGATAAAAAAACGGTGCAATGCAGCCGACCCTGTCGATTTTAGGTTACTTCTTTCATTGCACCCACTCCCATACGAATTCGGATACGCCTTTTGTGTCATCTGAATTGGCGGGGCTTTCATTACTGTAAACATAAATTTGTTAGCGAGAAATCACTAGTTTTTCAGAATCAAAGAAATGTCGCCGCTTTCGATGATTTAAGTTGTTTTTGGACCTATCAAAGACATATTCCTTGGGTCGGGGTAAATATAAGACGGCTGGAAAATTTTCATAACGATGCAACAGACAGTTTTCAAAATAATTGATCGTGAATAAAGGCATTATTTGCGGGACATACTATAGTTGCTTTTCTTAATATACTTAATATAGCAGCACCATTTTTTTCTGCTTTGTTCAATAGTCACCCTGTTTTATCGCAACTTCACAAGAGACGCCAAACTTACTGAATGTCCAACAATACGCATGTACAGAGTGGACGACACAGCTGCGGATATCAGGTGTTTTCCTCAAAATCCGACGAGAAATATAACACTTGAAAGCCGTATAGCACCATACATATGTACCATGCATGTGACAGGAGGTAAGTATGGTTAATGTGAAGATAATAGATTCACAACCAGATATACGTAATGTCGTTTAATAAGCTGACTAGCAACAGTTACGTAACGTCAAAGAACCCGCTTCACGGGATAGGGCACAATGAGAATGTGGTATGTGTTGGCAACGATATGAGCAGTTGCACAGAGACAGATGCAAGAAATGGTGTGAAAGAGTGTGACCCTTTGGACGTGAGTCAAAGTGTAACCTTGTTAAATCTTTAACAAGCAATGTAGGTACACTGAAGTAATACACGAAAACCCACTAACAGGATAGCAGTAAACACCACTAGCAGAAAACTGTCTGGAGTCAGCCCGGTCAAGTGACAGTCACGGGTTGAATAATACAATCAACTAGATGTCAACTATGTTTGATGCCGTGTACACCTGGGGATTACATTGAGCAACATCTCTAGTTAGCCCTTACTACATAGGTGATGTGACGTGGTATAACAGCATTGGTTTCTTTTATATTGTTCCGGAAAAGCCAATTTTAGCTGAACTCTTTTGTAATGAAGCCGAGAGGAAAAAAAAAGAAAAGAATTAGATGAATATAACTTTCTTTCGGTGACATGAGGAAGAGCATGCAACGCTGGCCACGTTCAGGCCAAAGAGGAGTAAAGGAGTAAGAAGAAGAGAGATAACCTTTACTCTCCCCAAACTCACAAGAACAGGAATAGAAAAAGTAAGACGATTATTTCCAGATATCTAGAGACAGGCTGCACTATGGCATACCTACAATCCCAGGTAGAAGATTGTCCTGTAGGGTGTACCAGCACCAGCTAATGCATACGTTAAACTTACATAGACGACACTAACAACTCAGGAACAATACAAATATAATTGTATTTAAGAAACATAAGGGACCACTAATTGTCATAAACACTTAGCATCAATAACAATAGACCAGATAGTATGCTAAGGCTAGTAAAAACATAAGTGACAACAAATGCGATTGTAAAGCGTAGCAGCAATTAATGGCACCAATAAAATATATAAAGACTATTCAAAGATATGCGATAACATTGTAAGTACTAGCGACACGTTGTAATTAACAGCATATGTAATTAACAACGTCTGCAGAAATGCAAAAAAAAAAAAAAAAATTAATTAAGAAACAGCGAAACACCCAGGAAAATCTAAGCCACTCGAATATTCGCTGTTCCTGTAGATAGACATAATCATTTACTGTTCTGTCTGAAATATTAATAAAAATAGAAGCACAACACATTTGTCGAATACTACTTCTAGGCACCCAGTCAACCGTCTTAGTACGATGACGTAACAAGACAACATCAACAGTAATTGAAATTGTCTCTATAAGATTTGTACTGGTAACAATCAAACACTGCAAGATACGTCTTAACACTGATTGGGTTCACCCACATAGTTTCCTAGCATAACTACACTTATCAAGGAACCCATCATAAGGTCATTGCCTACACATTATCAAATATGTTATGCATTAATTCGTATCAAGTCACTGGTATCACACGACAGAACACAGCGTTACCTATTGACTCGTCACTTATTTATTATCTATGTTAACCCCATTCAAGCATATACACAGATATAGATCACCATCTCTGTTTAGTACATAATGTAGCCAGAATCAAACATAATCTACTACTCTATAATCTAATGATCTACATTTCATTATCTGCTGCTACGCACAACACCAACTTGTGTTCAATGTTGGACTTTAGGGTACCCTGATCTAATACAAGGGAAGTGCACATTTATCTTCCTTTCGCTATGATGTACTTCACATATCAATCAATAGTAGTATAGTAGGAGGTTTATCCCCCTTAAATTCCGGATCCTGATTCGGAATATTTCTTTATATAGCTGTATTCGATGTCACAATATACGGTGAAAAAAGGGCTATAACTCATTTCTAGTTTTATTACATCATTTTGTTTTTTGTAATTTAAATATTATTATTATATATTATACGCACCATGTAATACAAACACTAATGAGCAAGAATGCGCGGAATTATACGAAGACATCCATGATGTGCTCAATAAAATAGACAATAGGACATAGTTATGGGGGACTTCAATGCAAGACTAGGACAAAACAGAGTGGGCATAGAAAACCATATGGGAGCATTTGGAGATCAGCGTAATGAAAGAAATTATAACGGAAGTAGACTGATAGAGCTGTGCAGCCAAAACGACCTCTACATAACAAATACATTTTATAAACATAATGACTCACAAGTATACAACTGGTATAAATGGAGCGATCTAGATACTAAATGCCAAATTGATTTCATATTAACAAGAAATAACAGAAAGAGAAATACATTAGATGCAAGGGCATTGAACAATTATTTAATTATAAACACAGATCATAAAGCAATCGTTGCCACAATAAGAACCATCAGAAGAAGGAAGGAAGCAAAGAGCAGGAAATTATATGCCATGCGAATCAGTAAACTTTAAAAAAAAAAAAAACTTAAAGACGGGGTATTAAAGGAAAATTATGAGAAATAACTAACCGAAATCTTTGTAAAATTACCCATAGAAAGAAATAGAGTGGAAGAAGAATGGGAGATGTTCATATCAAGCATTTTAAACACTGCCCAAATAGCATGTAGAACCACGAAAAAACGCAAAACACGGATATAGAAAATAACAAGTTGGTGGGAACGCAGAGGTAAAGAAAGTCGTTAAAGACAAAAAGGAAAAATATAAAAAGTGGTTGAAGAGCAAACAGGAATGTGATTAAAAAGAATAAAGAATAGCGAGAAGACATGTGAATAGAATTGTGGTTGAGTTTAGTTGATTTAAGAACCGACATCACTACACTCAGGACATTCCCATAAGTGCTCAGTCCCCTCGTTCAACAGCCAGCGAAGAGTCCTACTACTAATAGTTCCCATCGCTATCTGATTAAAAGTTCTCCTGGTCTTCCCTCTCAGTTTTGAGATACTTGCAGAACCCCTGCCGATCCCCCGCAATCTCATTATTTCCACATATGGGTTAACAATCTGTTCCTCCGCCTTCTCCACCTGGCCCCACAAGCACACGATCACCTGCTCCTTGTAAACTAATGTTTAATGATCATTAGCGCTAATTACATAAACCATGCATTACACATACTTAACCCAAGGACCACCTAATCACCGATAACCTGCTAAACCGTCTAGCCACTAATAGCTTTAAGAACAACCAATTAAACTTCTGCTTGAAACCGACCCTGCCTATCGCCATCTTAAACGCTAACCATCATCACAACAATGACGTCTCCCGTCATCTCTCCTATACAAATGGTGTTCACCACGCAGTAGTTATGTGTTATATTATATAGTCAACAGGTGTAATATGGGGCTGTGACAGATTGAATGAGGATATATGCGTGAGAGAGAGAGAGAGAGAGAGAGAGAGAGAGAGAGAGAGAGAGAGAGAGAGAGAGACACAGAGACAGAGACAGAGACAGAGACAGAGAGAGTATGCACGTTTGTATAAGTATCCTTTTGTTTGTGAGTTTGTGAGTGAGCGTATGCGTATACTCGAGTGTATGTGTTTAATATGGTATTATGATGCTTGGTTAATACAACCTCATGTGCCATATGTCTTGGCTTAGTCAGATATGACTGAGCTAATGTATGAGAGTAGACGGTGCAGCATGATTTCTGTTAGCGCCGAATGATGGGCGACGCTTTCCAAACCCGACAAACCCACATTGTGCTAACGTCTTCGGCCTGATAAGCGCAGTTGGGAGGGTGCAAGCCTTATACTGGTGCGAGGAAGTGCAACCTAAAAATAAAATATGGCAGGACAGATGAGGCCCTAAGCCTTGGTTGGCAGCTGGTCTAGGATCGTAGCTCCGACTTGCGGACAGTTAGAGCATTACTTTTCTGATCCGGCAGCTTCTGCACCTTGTCTTGATCCAGACGTATTGGGGGTACCTTTCCTCTGGAGTAAACTAGGGAGGCAGAGAGAGAGGGATCATGCTGCATGGGCAACACATTGTCTCTATATTTTAGCCCTGGCTGTGTGATGGATATTAAGTGCAAACTAAAATCACAAATACCGAAGTATCATACAGATCGGGCTGTGTGACAATTTGTTCTATGCTATATGCTATTTTGGATGTAAGGTACATGGCTGCTTCAACATCGTGTTTCGGATAGAGAAAAGAGTATTTAAGATGCATGGCTTACATCAACCCCAGTTCGTAAATAAACAAACATGTATTGTTTTTCGCTCATAGAATCAGAAGACAGAATTATAGACTAAAGAACGCATTAGGCAACATAAGAATTGAAGGCTATATTTACCGACCGAGATTCGATCTTGTCTTATCATATAGTAAATGACGCGTCGCTGTAGAAGGAAGTGTGCTTCAACACATTATCAATTAGACACCTCTAAAAGGTTTCTTCTTTATCCACATCTATCATCATCATGAACCCACAATTATAAATGACTTTGTAAATGTCTTTAGTCAAACAATATATCAAACGTCATGCTATTTTACAGGGCGACTTGTGTCACTGCGTCAACTGGTTAATCAGTCATCTACTTATTTAGGGGAAAGCTGGAACAAAGTCAGGGCCGAGAACGCTGTTGATGGCAACAATATGACGTGCACACGAACAAAATTGCAAACAACATTGCCTTACTTTTATCTGAAATTTGACATGCCAACACAGCTTTACAGAATTCTCATCTTTAACACAAATGGTAAGAACGAATGTTGTGTTCAGTTTTCTTCCAGCATACTTTCATTTTTCCAGACTCAAACCGAGGATAAACTGGGAGAAATTTAGTTAATACAAAGGCAGAATGAAATGCGATAAACACAGTAGATAGATAAGAAGCGGACAGTTATACTTGCGGTATAATGCTAAAACGGTAATCTTGTCCGCAAAAAAGCAATGAAAGCTTACTAGTCAGACATGCGCGAAACGTTCCACTTTTTTAGGTTGGCAACCTCAGAGATCACGGTATAAATCATTATATGTGGGTTATACCGCCCACCTCTTGACGTAGTACAAGCCAACCTCATCTTCAAATATCGCGCTTGTTGGTACTGTACTTCCGGTCCATGTTTACTGTGTGTTTGAAGGGGGTGGAGAGCGGGCACGGGTGGGCTGGCACGAGGTAGGCCGACGTGGGGTAGGAGAGCAGGGGTTGGGATGCAGGGTTTAGGGCACAGGGGTGGGGGCAGTGTGACAGCACGTGAGCTGGGCCGAGGGGGTCAAACCCTCGAGCTGCGATGGGTGTCAGATGAAAACTATAACAAGTAAAATGTAAGTATGGCAGTTACATGATCTGTAGGGTGTCGTAGTGGGTTATACACTATCATCATACAGTTTCAGATCGATAAATAAAAACAATAAAAAGTAAATTTGGTCGATATTATGGGTTGTAGTGGGTATGGCTTACTGTCAGTCGGTGGTAAGGGGTGTATAGTGGTTATTAGTGGTCTCTAATGTACAGGGTTTAACTACTATCATCATACGAGTTACAAATGAAAACCTTAAAAATGTAGAGATGGCTGGTATTATTGGTTGTAGCTGGAATGGCCTAGTGTCATTCGTTGTTATTGTTTAGGTAGCGGTTATTAATGGTCTCTAGTGGACGAGTATGAAAACTATAATCATACTGGTTACAAATGAAAAACTTAAAAAGTTAAAGATGGCTGGCATTATTGGTTGTAGTGGGTATGGCATAGTGTCGTCGTTGACAAAGTGTGGGCGAGAGGAGGAAATACTCGATAAACACTATTATCACAAGGACGTCAGATTGTTAAATGAAAACCTTAAAAAGGAATAATGAAAGTTATAACTGGTTGTATTGGGTATGGCTTAGTGTCATTCGATGTTATGGGGTGGGTGAATAGTGCAGAGGCTAGATAAGTGCCTCCGAACACTATCATCATACGCTTTTAGCTCTTTAAATGAAAATGTTAAAAAAGAATTAAAGATACCCGGTATTATTGGTTGTAGTTGGTATGGCTTAGTGAAATTCGTCGTTAACGTGTGGATTAGTGGAAGCTAAGCTAGATAAGTGCTTCCAAACACTATCAACATACGATTTCAGATCATTAAATGAAAACCTGAACAAGAAAAGATGGCTGGTGTTACTGATTTTAGCAGGTATGGCTTAGTGTCATTCTTTTTTAAGAGGTTGGCGAATAGTGGAGTGGCTAGATAAATACTACGTTCCGTGTTAAGAGAGAGACCATTTGCTAGATAAAGGCTACTATTTGTTGTTAAGGGTTGAGTATAGTGGTCGCAATATGTGTGCATATGCGTGTGAGCGGGTGTGGTAGGGTTACAGTACTCCTCCTCCTCCTGATGGGGGAGTGGCTGTGGGGTGGCTGTATAACGGGATTTCGTTGTTAGATAGGTGGGCTCGTCTATTCACGGAATGGTTGAGGGTGGAACTGGGATGGCGAAGTGGAATACGAGGAGGCCAGCTTGGCAGATGGTATGGCTTGGATAGAGGGGACTCGAACTCAGTGTGGCTGAGTTTATGGCCTAATTGGCTGCGTATCAGTGAGTAAGACACGTATTTTATGTATGGTTCGCTCGATCCTCTCTCTCTCTCTCTCTCTCTCTCTCTCTCTCTCTCTCTCTCTCTCTCTCTCTCTCTCTCTCTCTCTCTCGCTATCTCTCTCTTTCTCTTATGTTGTTTTCGCTCTTGCGTGACAGTCGTGTGATATAAGTACTTATCTGACAATTGATCGTGGGTGTGTATGTGTGTTCTTGACCGTCGGCGTGATTCTGTCCTTCTGTCTATATATCTGGCTACCTGCCTAGCTATATATTTCGCTGCATCTCGTCAGGTACATACTGCATAAATCACACAACGTACGTGAATTAATTAGATAAATCCTTCAAACTGAAATATACACTTCAACGTGAGTAATCCATCCAATCGCTTCACTGTTGTAAATGGAAGGCGACGTTTCAGACATTCAAAACAATGTTTTCCCGTGATGAATTTGAATAACGAAGACACAAACAATAGATTGCACGATTTATTGCCAGGCATATTTCGCTGCATCTCGTCAGGTACATACTGCAGAAATCACACAACTTACGTGAATTAATTAGATAAATCCTTCAAACTGAATTATACACTTCAGCTTGAGTAATCCATCCAATCGCTTCACTGTTGGTAATGGAAGTGATCTATTTGTTCAAGTTCTTATGTTTTCGCAATTTTTAGTTAATTTCGGTAACTTAAAATTGAGGCAGAAAGATTTAGCAGTGTGAAACTGGTGGTTAGCATCCATATTTTGTTTTTAGAAAACGTTTTTGTTGTGATTCAAAATGATTATGGTGATTTGACCTTCAAAATGACAACGCCTTCTGGTTCTTCTTTTACTAAAATTACCCTTTTAAAGAATTTGATATTATAGTTAAAGCCATTTTCTGCCATAAAACGTTCGTCATAATATGTCACAATATGATGGCACATATCGAATTATTAATAAACTAATGGGCCACATTTATGCCCCTAAATTTGTTTTGCCTGTCACAAAGTATTTAAGGAATATTTAAATATTTAAATTTAAAAGAATAATAATTTTAACTAAATATAAAATAGTATTTATATTCTTCTTCCCAGTACAATCTTAATGGTGTGGTACAGACATTTTCCATTTCGTGAGAAAAATATGTGCTTCAAAATATTATGTTTTTATTGTGTTTTATTGGTGAAATGAATCAGTTCTGGTGATATTCTTGATCAAAAGTGGGGTGTGTAACATTATACAGTAAATTAAACAGGATCAACATAAGAGGATAATAAATACAGCCTTGGTAAGTGAAATTTTTTAAAATAATTTTCACCTCTTTAATTTCAATTTTAATTAATAAAACTCTCATTATTGTCATAAAATTTCTAACCCATCAATTAATTATTAACACTATCATGATTCTTGTGCAATCCTCTTTAAATTTATATATAATACGATATATTTCCTCCCATCTTAACAATTTTAAAAGTATTATTGTGACACACCTCTACTTCCCATTTTCTGCCATAAATTTCTATTTAGTCAGGACCACTTCATTTGTGTGGCAGGCAATCAGTTATAAAAAGTAGGAACATTTGTTAGCCAAATGGGAACAATATTGGCCAAGTAAAGATATATATTAATGAAACTTATAAATATCCTAACCAAACTAATAAAGAGTAAGCAAATATTCTAGCAATATTAACAAATAGTTTGACCGAAATAAGAAACTTTACAAACCATCTTATAAAACGTAGGAAAAATTTCATCTCAATCGGATGGATCGTTCGTGAATGCATAAAAAGACACACAGACGCAAACATTATCTTATATATATATATATATATATATATATATATATATATAAATATATATATATATATATATATATATATATATATATATATATATATATATATATATATATATATATATATATATATATATATATATATATATATATCTTGGCCTTTATGTCTAGGACAGTTTGGCGTTGGGAAGATCAATGTCAATGGACAACGTCTCTTTGAATTCTGCAGCCACCATAATCTGTGCGTGACCAACACCTTCTTTGACACGAAACCTCAACACAAGGTGTCATGGAGGCACCCCAGATCAAAGAACTGGCACCAACTCGACCTGGTGCTCACTAAACGCAGCAACCTCCGCAATGTACTGCTGACTCGCAGCTATGATAGTGCTGACTGCGACACCGACCATTCACTCGTCTCCAGCAAGGTGTAGATAAAGCCCAAGAGAATCTACAGAAGCCGAACAGAAGGAAGACCACACATTTACACCAGTGGCACCCAGAATAAAGAGAAGGTCAACAAATTCATGCAGGCT
Organism: Cepaea nemoralis; assembly: GCA_014155875.1. NCBI lineage: Eukaryota > Metazoa > Mollusca > Gastropoda > Stylommatophora > Helicidae > Cepaea > Cepaea nemoralis. The sequence continues at coordinate 611,762 of JACEFZ010022272.1, read as the reverse complement.
CTAGCGGATACTCTGCCTGGCCCCACAAACGGAAATTCCACCGAGAGATGGAGTCATTTTCGCGACACCATCTACAATACAGCACTATCAACATTTGGCAAGAAGCAAACTAAGTCAACCGACTGGTTTAAAGCACACTCTGAAGAGATGCTCCCAGTCCTGGAGATAAAGAAACATGCATTCTCAATGTATAAGACATCACCTTCAGAGAAAACACTGCAGGCATTGCGAAGGCCAGAAATTGAGTACAACAGATGGCAAGAAGATGTGCGAACAGGTACTGGCTACAGCTCTCTGCTCAAATTCAAACTTGTGCAGACACTGGAAATATAAGAGGAATGTACGAGGGCATCAAGCAAGCTGTCGGTCCATCAAAAAATAAGATGGCCCCTTTACGATCAACTGAGGGGGTAATCATAAAAGATCGAGCGAAACAAATGGATCGCTGAGAAAACACTACTCAGAGCTATACTCAGTGGATAACACTGTCAGCGAAGAAGCTCTGGAAGCCATCGATCAACAGTCCGCCATGCATGCCTTGGATAACGAACCATGCCTCACAGAAATCAGCGAAGATAATATTCCACCTGCAATTTTAAAATGTAGCAAAGAAACAATCATCCCAGAACTGTATGCAATATTTCAGCTCTGCTGGAGAGAAAAATCAATACCACAAGATATGAAAGACGCAAACATCGTTACCCTTTATAAAAACAAAGGCGACAGAAGTTACTGCAACAACCTTCGCGGCATTTCCCTACTCAGCATTACAGGCAAGATTTTTGCCAGAGTAATCCTTAAAAGATTACACATTCTTGCTGAAGGAATCTACCCCGAATCGCAGTGCGGATTTAGACCCAACAGGTCCACCATCGATATGATTTTCTCACTCCGGCAGCTCCAAGAGAAGTGCAGAGAACAGAGGAAGCCATTATATATTGCCTTCATCGACCTCACAAAGGCGTTTGACCTCGTGAGCAGAAGCGGCCTTTTTAAGGTCCTTGAAAAGGTTGGATGTCCACCCACCCTTCTTAGTCTCGTGAAATCATTCCACGAAAACATGCAGGGACCATTTTATTTGACGGCTCAACATCCCAGTCATTCAGCATCAGTAGCGGAGTACAGCAGGGCTGCGTGCTTGCTCCTACACTCTTTGGTATCTTCTTCGCTGTTCTCTTAAGGCAGGCATTTGGGACTGCCACTGAAGGCATATACCTCCACACAAGATCTGATGGCAAACTTTTTAACCCATCAAGACTCAAGGCAAAGACCAAGATAAGATCAAGATGCGTAAGATAACTACTTTTTGCAGATGATGCAGCACTGACTACTCATACAGCAGAAAATCTCCAAAGGCTCATAGATCGTTTTGCTGCCGCCTGCAAAGACTTTGGGCTCACCATTAGCATTACAAAAACACAGGTGATGGAACAAGATGCTGGTGCGCCTCCGTCAATCAAAATTTCTAATTACGAATTGAAGGTCGTCCCCGATTTTGTGTATTTGGGGTCGACAATATCAGATAATATTTCATTAGAGACAGAAATCGACGGACGCATTGCACAGGCAGCCACAACATTCTCCAGGCTGGCTAAAAGAGTTTGGGAGAATAATAGACTAACAGAGCGTACAAAAGCTCAAGTATATAAAGCTTGTGTTGTTAGCACACTACTCTATGGGTCTGAATCCTGGACCCTGTACTCAAGACAGGAAAGGAAGTTGAATTCCTTCCACATGAGATGTCTGAGACGTATCCTGGGCATAACATGGAAAGACCACATAACAAACAAACATTTGCTTGAAAGAGCAGATATTACCACAGTGCACACCCTCCTCAAGCAGAGACGCCTCCGGTGGCTGGGCCACGTATCTCGAATGGAGGATGAACGTATTCCCAAAGATCTCCTTTACGGAGAACTAGCCACAGGAAAGAGGCCAACCGGAAGACCCCAAATGCGATATAGGAATGTGTGTAAACAAGATATGAAAACCATTGGAATAGATCCAGACACGTGGGAGAGAGTTGCAACAGACAGATGCTCCTGGAGAAGAGATGTACGAAACGGACTGGTGCTCTTTGAGCGCAATCTGATCCAACATACTGAGGATAGGCGGCACAGGCTCAAAGCGCAGTCACTTACTGCGGGACTTGCCTCGTCTTACAGATGCGGAAACTGTGACAGGGATTGTCACTCTCGCACTGGACTATACAGTCACCAGCGGTGCTGCCAGGCACCTCCCAAGCGGCACAACTCTATAGTCCTTCAGGACTGAAAGAGGCCTACTACTACTATATATATATATATATATATATATATATATATATATATATATATATATATATATATATATATATATATATATATTGGACACCTTGCTGTCTTGACAGACGATAGTTTGTGCTTTAAAAAGGTATAACAACTATTACCTATGGCGGTAGCGAATGTGGCTGATAAGGTCAATTCGCGCTGTAAATGTCCGTTCACAGTGGGTGCATGTGAACACGTGGTCATTTCCACCATCATTCACCATCTTACGTCTCATACGCTCGGTGTGTGACTTATCTGCAATAATGTTCTCCTTTGTCTTTATTCCATTTCTGATCTTTGCCCTCCATGCAACACGTTCAGCGGCGACTTGCTCCCACTGTGCATTATCAATGTCTGTATCAATCGTGTCCCTCTTACACACATATTTGTATCGTAGTAGAGGCCGACCCTGAGATCTCTCACCCATCTCTAATTCACCAAAAAAGATGTTTTTTGGTATTCTACCATCATCCATCCTAATAGGATGTCCTATCCATCTAAGTCTACGAAGACTGAGCATGGAATAAACCGTCACACAACTTGATCTTTCCAATACTTCAGTATTTGTGATTTTGTCTTGCCACTTAGTACCAAGAATTCTTCGCAGACACCGCATATGAAAGCTGTTTAAACGTTTCTCTTGGTGTGATTAAGATGTCCAGGTTTCACTGCCATTAAGAAGAGTACTAAGGACACAGGCTTGATAGACAAGGACTTTTGTTTTGGCAGTAAACTTCCTGTTCTCCCAGACCCTTTTTCTTAACCTGTTCATTGTTGTTGCTGCCTTACCAATCTGGATGTTGATTTCCTGATCTAGGGATAATTTGCTAATTACAACTGATCCTAGACATGTAAAATGGTCTACCATCTCTAGTTCGGCGTCATCAATAAAGATTGATGGCACCTTATGTGCTTCTTGTGACATAGTCTGTGTCGTCTTTTTGCTAATTGTTAAACTAAATTCAGAACAAGCATTGGAGAATGCAGATAGTAGACATTGCAAATCTTCCTCAGAGTGGGTCGTAACTGCAGCATCATCTGCAAAAAGTAACTCTCTGATCAGTACTCTCCTAATTTTGGCCTTGGCTTTCAATCTCTGAGCATTGTAGAGGCCGCCATCTGAGCGTGAGTGAATGAATATACCACCATCCTGATCTCGAAAGGCATATTTCATTATACCCTTATTATACCCTTCATGCCTGTGTGGAACGATTCCACAATGGACAGAAGAGTTGGTAGGCAGCCAATCTTCTTTAGTACCTTGAACAGACCCTCACGACTGATCAAATCGAATGCCTTTGTAAGGTCGATGAAGCATAAACAGTGGTTGATTCTGTCCACGGCATTTTTCTTTCATTTGTCGCAATGAGAATATCATATCAATGGTAGACTGGTTCTGTCGAAAGCCACACCGTGATTCGGGGTAGACTTGATCTCCTAGGACTTGAAGTCTGCGCAGAACAATTCTGGCAAATACTTTTCCAACAATACACAGAAGTGAGATACCCCTATAGTTGTTGCAGTCGCTCCGTTCGCCCTTGTTCTTGTACAGTGTTATGATGCTTGAATCTTTAAAATCCTGTGGGACTTGTCCTTCTCGCTAGCATAGCTCTATTAGCTGGTGGATCTGTAGAGTGAGTGTATCTTGCCCACTCCTTATAACCTCTATTGGAATCCCATCCTTACCTCGAGCCTTGCCAGATGCAAGTTCACTTATAGCACACTTAACTTCTGTTATGGTGGCAAGTGTGTCCAGGTGGTCAAGAGTTGGTAGAGCCTCTATGGCGTTGAGGGCATCACCCGCTAGGATGGTCTCACTTGAGTAAAGCTCCAAAAAGGGCTCTACCCATCTGTCCATCTGCTGATTCTTATCAGTGATGATTTCTCCAGTCTAGGTTTTCAATGGTGCACTTTTTTTTATCACTGGACTACAGGCTTTCTTTATTCCTTCATACATGCCTCTGATGCTTCCCTTATCACTTGCGATTTGAATGGACTCACATAACTTGATCCAATAATCATTTGCACACTGCCTGGCAGCCTTTTGCACATCCTTTCTATCTTGCTTTAGCTCACTCACAGTGTTACGCGTTGGTCTTTCCTTGTTTCTTAAGAGAGCTTTCTTATTCTTATCAATCAAAGGCTGTTTGCCGCAAACCAGTCCTGCCTCTTATGATCCACAGTGCCGTAAACCCCTACGGCAGTTTTATAAAGAGTTTCCTTAAGTTGGCCCCACTTTTCATTTACTGTACAATTTTCTTGTGTATCAGTGAACTTGTCTTCAATTTGCTGTTGAAACTGAAAGCACTTTTCAGGATCATGAGTGTTAATAATATTAATCCTGGGGCTAGATTTGTGTTTAGCTGTGTAGATTCTCTTTGGTCTCTGTCTAACCGTTGCAACAACCAAAGAATGATCCGTATCACAGTCAGCACTGTGGTAACTTCGAGTCAATGATATATTGTTCAGATGTTATCTCAGTGTGATGATGAAGTCCAGCTGGTGGCAATGGCCGGATCTTGAATGTTTCCATGTGACCTTATTGTCGTGAGTAAGCCTTTCTTACTTTAGTGTCGTCCCTGGAGTGAGGGGAATCAACACCCACATGTTTATTAACCTAATAATATTGTCCTAAAGAAACCACTAGACTCCGTCCACAAAACTCCGTCAGTCTGCAGACACCTCTTTCTCACTCTCACTCACCCCTAGATCGTGACCCCTCTCACTCTTCCCCAACACAACATACTCAACAACTCTATCTTTAAGAAATAAATAAAAAATAATTTATTAAAGCAAAGAGTATGTGAGTGAGAAGTGTGTGTGTGTACTGTGTAGAATGTGTGTCTAATATTCTAGTGTGTATGTAGATTCAGAGCAGCAGATCAGGAGCCCAAGTCAGATGGTCATCATAGCAAGGGTACACCACAGCATGATAGCTTAGTACGCAAACATCTCACCGATTGATGCGTCTCTTCTTCCAGACGTTGACTTTCTCCGGGATCCACTGGGTCTACTAGATGCATGATTCACCAAAAATAGTTATTGTATAACCTTAATCATGGATCTGTCACTCACTGTAAAGACTAAGGTCCCTATAACTCAAATAAGTACGGATCGCTGTACCGTGAAAACTAGATTTCAATGTCACATGTCTCACATTTGTTCTAATCCATGTTCATAGATTGTCACACACAAACGGTTCTAAAGTACTTCTTCACTGTACTAAATTATTCCACGAGAACTTCATGTTCAAATGTCTTTCTCTACAAACTGCTGTTCAGTGGTATGTGGTGAAGAAACGAGTATCACCCACCCTGGGTAAATCCCTATTGTAAATGAATCGTTTATAATGTTTTGCTTCACTGAGCCAGTTTCGTATGGACCCTCTGGATCCTAGGCCCAGCATAAATAGTGTTGACTGTACTTTCTTCTGGGTATTTATTCATCTTATAAAATAAAATGAATGTTCATTTGATGTTCTTCTAAATGAGAGTTGACCTCCATCAAACCCAGTGTAGAGCTTCCTCATAGACGTAGGGGAACCTGTTAGAGAAAGAGACCACATCTGGTGAAGGCCGCCTGATACGTATCCCTACTAGCTGAATGTAGGCCTACTGCCTTGCTCAGAGATTTATCAGTGACTAAACTCTGTCAAGGATCAGAGTGGCTCATTCCTCAATATGAATCAGGTTAAGACAAGGAAAGACCAATAGATAGAGTGCAGAACCCCAGTGGGCACCCCACTGAAAGATCCCACTATTGGACACTTCCCCCATCTCCCAACCTATTCTTAAATCTCTCCAAATATCACCCCACTACACGATTCTCACTAGCAGAGCTAATTCCCCCTTCCCTACTCTATTCTCAACTAACAGAGCTAATCATCACTTCACTACTCTAGCTAGTTTTACGAAAGCTACTGCTTATATTAATTAGGATTAATTATACTATCTATTATACCTTAGACAACACAGCAGTTCTTCTAAATCACATCTACATTTTGCCATAACAGGCACGTGTAAAATTAAATCTAATTAATCCCGCACACGGTAGATGTTATTAAAATCCACAACTGCAGTGACAAAGCACGTCTGCTCTAGTCAACGTTTTCTTCAACACTAATGTACACACGCCTTGTTTATGTCCCAGAGCCGGAAGATCTAGTGAAGTCTTTGATGTCAACACATCAGATGATTCCAAGGGAAGACTATCCATTTCCGAATAGGTTCTCTCCCTTGTTTCAACAACCAAAACAAAACACATCAGATGGTCCCAGGGGCAGATTATCCATTTCAGAATAAGTTCTTATCTCCCTTGTTTTAAATCAATGTCCCCAGTTATCTCCTCCTGTCCTGACAACCAAAACAAGCCCGCGTGTTACAACCACATGGTTACAATTTCCTGACTGATGAGGAACTTTCAAAGTAAGGTGTATTGATTGATCTCACCGACCCCCTAGTAAACAACTGCAGCTGTTACTCTGACTGGCCTTGGTATTTTTGACATCTGATTGTAAACTTGGAGTGATTTCACGACACTTATGCAGCTCTTTTGTTTTAAAAAAGGAGTTTGTAATACATAGGTCATTTATGGTGCAATATTCCAGCAGCCTTTGCCCATTTTCATTCATGCGACAGATGTTGTATTTTCCAAGGCACACTGGCCACGAATTCGAGTCCTTGCCCACACGAGCATTGAAATCACCGAGCATATAAAAGTAATCAGATTTTGGAACTGCCTTGATCATGGAGTCTAACTCCTCATAAAACGAATCCTTCACATCATTAGAGAAATCGAGCGTCGGTGCATATGCAGTTATAATGGTGGCAAAACCACAAGAGGTTGCTAAGCGCAGGGATACTAGTATTTCATTAACTCCTGCTGGAATTTCAATCATTCCCAGTAGCGAATTCTTCACTGCAAAGCCCACGCCGTATTGCATTTTATTTTGTATTTTATTTTGTTTTACACACACACACACGCGCACACGCGCATACGCACACACGCGCCCACGCGCACATGCGCGCACACGCATGCACACGTGCGCACACTCGCTCACACGCACGCACACGCTCGCACACGCGCACAAACACACACACACGCGCACACGCGCGCACACGCGCGCAAACACGCACACACACGCGCGCGCGCACGCACGCGCACACACACGCACACACGCACACACACACACGAACATACATGCACACACACACACACACATCTTCTTCAGCATTCCGAGCCATTGAGGTTCTTTGCTGCAGATACAATCCGTCTCCATTCGTCTCTCTGGTTGACCTTCTCTTGCCAGTCGTTGATTCCAAGTGCTCGTAGGTCTGTATGTATATTATCTCTCCACCGTCTTCTTGGTCTACCTCTGGGTATATCATTTTTGCATTAATGCCAAATTCCGTTCATCAGTACAAGACGTCAGAGCCTACTGAGGTGCAGATGTTGGCAGTGATCACAATCTCTGCATTGCCAAACTAAAAATAAAGCTCAAGACTGAACAGATCACCCAGAATTAAGAAAATAAACTCACAATCCCTACTGACTAAAGAACGCCAACTCCCATTCAATTCAGAGGTACAAAGCATCTATGCTAACAAAGAAAGTATATCGAGCAATGCGAATATTAAAAACAACATTGAAGAAAATTGGAATTTCCTAAAAAATACCTTGCTAAATGCTGCAACAAACACAGTCGGCTACGTACAAAGATAGAAGAAGAAGTGGCTAAGCGATAACACATGGACGAAGATACAAGAAAGAAAACAAGCAAAACTAACACTTCTTTCTGCAAAAGACACATCTACATATGAAACCCATAAGCAAAAATACTCCATGTTGGATAAAGAGGTGACATCAAGCGCACGAAAAGACAAACATAACTTTATTCACAGCCTGGTCTCCGACGCCAAAGCAGCTGCTAGAACTGGAAACAACAGATCCGTATTCCATATCATGAAGCAACTATGCAATCACTCACCTACACCAAATATACCCATCAAAGACAAACAAGGCAATCAATTGTTATCCGATGACCTTCAAAAGCAACGATGGGCAGAACATTTCAAAGAAATATTAAATAGACCGCAGCCTGATACTGTTCCAAACCTGGATGGAGAAATTACCATTCCCCCACTAGATGCCTCCTGCGAGTCATTCAACATTGAAGAGATTAAAGCAGCCATTAAAAAATTCAAGAACAACAAAGCTGTTGGCGAAGATGACATCTCAGGAGAATTGCTCAAAGCAGCAGATGAGAACACCTTACAACGTTTGTTACAGCTGATCAATGAAATCTGGCAAAGCGAATTCCCACCACAACAGTGGAAAGATGGTGTAATTTTCAAAATGCCTAAAAAGGCGATATGTCTGATTGCAATAATTGGCGTGGTATCACTCTACTGTCAGTACCAGGAAAACTGTTTTTGTAGCATGTTACTTGACAGATTGAAAAAGGCTATAGACGAAAGGCTCAGAGAAGAACAAGCAGGTTTCAGACCAAAACGGTCATGCATAGACCACATTTTCACCCTCAGAATAATCATTGAAGACTCCGTAGAATTCCAGTAGAAATTAATCATCAACTTTGTCGACTTTCAAAAAGCCTTCGACAGCATCCACCGTCCTTCACTTTGGAATCTACTTAACATCTATGGTTTCCCTACCAAATATACCAACGTCATAAAATCTTTCTACAAACAGACACGTTGCTGCGTAAGAACAGAAACAGGCAACTCGGACTGGTTCTCAGTCGAAACAGGAGTGAAACAGGGTTGTGTCTTATCACCGATGCTCTTTGGAATAGCTATCGATTGGGTCATGAGCAAATGCACATACAACACAAATAGGGGTAACCATTGGGTTGACAAAATTCTAGAAGACCTGGATTTTGCCGACGACTGACATAGTGCCTTTGAGTTCAACACACCCAGATGCCCAAGAGAAAATAAACCATCTCCAAAATGTTTCAGGGCAAATTGGTCTCCAAATTAACACAGCAAAAACAAAGACTATTGACCTTACCAACAGTTCAGATAACACCAAATTAAACAGCTTCGTTCTTGAAAAAGTCAACAGCTTCACATACCTAGGAAGCAAAATAACATCTACAGGGGACTCAACACCAGACATATCATCTAGAATCGCACTGGCATCTGGTGCCTTCAATAAACTGTCAAACATCTGGAAGTCAAAGACACTCAGCAAATACACAAAACTTAACATCTTCAACTATTTTGTGATTCCAGTGTTAACGTATGGATGTGAAAGTTGGAAATCAACGGTATCTTTAGATAAAAAAAATTAGATAATTTTGAGAAAAAATGTCTTAGAAGACTTCTAAACATCCACTGGACAGACTTCAGAACCAATACGCAAATAAGACAAGAGACTAAGCAAGATACAGTATCCAATTTCATAAGAAGACGCCGTTGGAACTACATTGGCCATGTACTCAGAATGGACAACACAAGACTCCCCTACAAAGCCCTCATATGGTCACCGGTAGGGAAAAGAAAACGGGGAAGACCAAGAGAGACCCTGCGTAGAACCATCATCAGAGAAGGCTCATTCAATGGCCAAGTAAATATCCAAGATCTACAAACGGTAGCAGCGAACCGCCAAGCCTGGAGAGTCAGGACTTCTGCCCTATGTACCGCCTTAGGCTCAAGAGGAAAGACTAACTAATCTATATATATATATAATCTCATCATGTTCCTCTTATACATTGCGGTGTCGAGATGAAGTATACACAGCGGGAGAGTGCCCGCTTAAGGTATATATATATATATATATTTTTTTTTTTGTTGTTGCGTATCCTTTACGCGACGTTGCAGTCAACACCAGCATTTTTCAGCTGCTGTTGATGTACTAGGCAAGTGTTACGTTTAGTAGTTTGCCATTGCTTTCTGAACGATCGGCTCCCATACCAGCACGTTACAACACAAGGCGACACGGTCTGCTGTTGATATACTAGGCAAGTGTTACGTTTAGTAGTTTGCCATTGCTTTCTGAACAACCGGCTCCCATACCAGCACGTTACAACACAAGGCGACACGGTCTGCTGCACAAATCGGTCGCAGCTGAGCTTCGAACGCCTGATACCCGGCTCACGAACCGGTGTCGCAAGCCTTTAGCCCGGAGCCGGCTATAAATATATATATAATGTAGTTGTACATGTGTGTGCAGATGAAAGGACTATCCGCAGCATGCATTAGATCACTTGTGATAGTGTTCTGGTAAAGCTTAGCGATTCTACTTCTCCATGTTTGTGTTTCACTCATTGCACTGTCTGCTTTTGTACTACAGACAACAGGTACCGACTGTCAAAGTTCGCATTACAAACGTACGATGATGATGGATACAAGAAAGCCAGCTTTGGTTACATTGATTCATCGCCTCAGCCTTTGTCAGTGTATGACATTCGTCCCAATGTTTATAAACACGTTAGGTTCTTGAAAATCCATACAACCTCTGCATCTGCACATATATACGCCATGTCTCTGTGTGAGGTCCAAGTTTTCGGATGTGAGTTTGCTTTTAATTCAAAACGTGTCTATGTGTTTTGCATGATATACAAAATCGATGTGTATATTTGTGTATGCCGTTGTGCATAATATATTTGAATTGTCATTGCCTATATTATGGAAGAAGATGGTGATAACAGTGTCTGAGTGAAGGAGATCCAGCTTGATGATGATGTGAATAGAACGGGGATTAATGCATGAGCAGTCATGACGTAACAACAGTTCACGAGCGCACGGGCTGTTCAGGCGAAATCATGGAATGTGTAACGGAATGTAACACGGGTCAAATTTGTGATAAAACTGACCGAAAGGAACATAGAATAGCTGCTTACAACATCAACACAGTACGTGTGTACTAAAAATAATAAATTTGACGATGTGTATTTCATGTGTTTGCGAGATCATGTAAAAGTGATCTGATGGAGTATCATGATATAGGATCCACATACAAGCAGCGGGTACCAGGTATCTTATAAGTGGTGACTTCAATGCACGCGCCAAAGAGTGAGACAGGTCCGGAGATTGCTGAGACCTTGTTTGAGTCGGATGTGGTCTGTCTAAATGATGGGACACCATCTAGGCTGGCAATGAGACCGGGGAACCCTGACACGGGCATCGACCTGGCACTTGTATCCCCAAAGGCAGCATCAACATTCAATGGAGTGGCCTTGGGGATCATGGTAGCGACCACCTACCCTGTTCCCTACTGATACCTAAGTCCAGTACAGTCAGGGCTATAAGTACCAGCAGGAAATTCAGTTATGATTGTAATCAGTCTTCATTATTTGGGCGCATTCGATCACAGAGACATTCTACACCGACAAGAAGACTCTTCACCCAATCACCATAGTGGACACCAGAGAAGGAAACATCATGGAAGGAAAAGAGAGTGGCAATAAGGAATTGGCAGAGGCTGCGGAGAGCAACAAATTCACTTACCACAGAAGTGGAGGAGGCGGAAAGGTATAAAAAAAGTACATAAGCAGGAGTTTAAACTCCAGACAGCAGAGTGAAAAAGGATGAAGTGGGAACAGTTTATAAATGAAGTCGGCGGGGATTTGACATTGGGTACACTCTGGAAGCTGCACTGGCAGATGAACAGACAGGCGATGCCTGTTACACATAGTACCGTTTATGATAACAACAGACCTATGACAACTGACGAGGACAATGGGGAGACTCTTCTTGCAAGATTTTTGAAACAGACATCAGTAAGAGAGAGAGAGCGAGAGAGAGAGAGAGAGAGAGAGAGAGAGAGAGAGAGAGAGAGAGAGAGAGAGAGAGAGAGAGAGAGAGAGAGAGAGAGAGAGAAAGGAGAGAGAGAGAGAGCTATTAGAGATATGGTCAGAGAAGCATTGTCACCGGTCACTAGGAAAGAGGACTGTGAGGTTAAAGTGGAGGACATTAGACGTGTATTGAAGAGGGCTAAATACATAGCACCAGTCCCGGACGGGGTGAGGTACACCAATATAAGTAATATGCAGAACGGATACTTGGAGGCTTTTTGTTTGAACCTAAGCATGTATACGGAGGAAATACCCCAGGATTGGCTGCATAACTACGTGGTCCCACTTCCAAAGCCAGGTAAGGATCGCTCCAGCTTAATGGATACCGAATCATAATCCTGCAAAACACCTTTGGCAAAGACCTCGAAAAGATAGAAGCCGCAGGCTCCAGCGACATTTTAAAAAGCCGTAATCTGCTTCCCAAAGGGCTCGGGAGTTACCTGCCTGGGAAGGACACCTGGGCCAATGCGCCTACTTTTGCATTTGATGTCTACGAGGGCTTCCAGGATAAACAGGAGACTCTTGAGAATGGTGGCTTTTGACCTGGAGAATGCATATAACAGGTTTAGGTATGATCGGTTGATATACCCTATGTTGGACATGGAGATTTGCCCTTGCATTGTCAGATGGGTTGCGACAGTCCTTTATGATGGTAAGGTTGCACTGCGCATGGGTTCCTGGACTTCTAATACCTGTACGATTACACCTGGGTTGCCACATGGGTCTTCCTTGTCCCCAGTGCACTTTTATGTCTATGCCAGCAAAGTCGCAGCGATTGAGACCGCAGGTGTTTGTACAATCTTGACATGTGTAGATGAAGAGCTGGTATGCAGACAGGGCAGAGATAGGGAAAGTTTGGCTGCTGATTTACAGGTGGCAGTAAGCAGGGGAACAAATTGGTGCAGGGACGGAATCTGCCGTTATAAATCCAGACAAGGCATCGGTTTTGATGCACCTGGTTTTCCTCATGTTCCTGCAGAACCGTTTGTCTCGACAGAGGGCATTGTACCTGGCTTTCAGATGTTGCCACACATGGCGCAAGCTCTCATTCTCATGCTCGGCTGCTGCTATATACCGTTTCCGAACAGCTTTCCTTTGTCTTCTTCCTTCATCCAGCAACTTCTGCCGCCTTGTCGTCTGCGGGCTATTTGCTTCCTTCATCTCGCTGCTACCAAATAGACGCAGCGAGTGGCGGTATACAATATCTCCGAACTGTTGCAATTTCTCTTGACGCGTGTTTTAGCTCATCCCCTAACACACGGGACAGCGTCTCATCAATGTGGGGTTCTCACGGGCTGAGATACCCTATCGTCTTATTGATATCCCCTTCACGGGAGCGCTGTCGAGCCTCCTGTGACATACTAGAGCTCTTCTTTCGTCCTGCGTGAATTCTCTTTTGCCGGTGAGAGGCGATAATTTTACCATAATCGCATGCTCAGCCAACTCATGGTGGACTGGACGGATAGGGTCATCAACGTGTGGCCACTCGTGGATCCTTCACGCCACCTCCCCCCTACCACTTGGAAATATCTATGTAGCATCTATGTATTCATTAATGATAACCCTTTCGCGGGAGCGCTATCGTGTATCCTGTGACGTACTCTCGCACTTCATTCGTTCGGCGTGAATTCTCATTCCCGGGTAGGAGGCGAAGATTTTATTACAAACGCATGCCCAGCCCGGTCGTTCGGCTGACGTCATTGTCAGCTGGACGGATAGGTCGCCAACGTGTGGTCACTGGTGGATTCTTCATGCTCACCCCCTTTCGGAGGTTCCAAGGGTTCACGGTTCTTCATTGGACACGTTACTGAACAAGAGTTAATAGGTACATATGACAGATACGGACAACCACGGATGACAAGTTAGACATGAGTTAATACGATAGTTGGCTAAACATCACCAAGACGGTTTGCTTAGTTTACACACGACTCGGTGCATTCACGGTTCCCACTATTTGTGTAAGATGGAGAACGGAAGACCTGGTTGTGAGGAAGGGGGCTAGAGCTTGTGGGTGGCGACAAGGATGGTCGAGCTTTAGAAACCGAGTTACGGCTTTTGTGTTTTGTAGGGCATTCATACTAAAAAGAGTTAGCCGGTAGTTAATGTAGTGACTGGATGGTCTTTCGGACTAGGAACTTTTATTTATGTTTTGCGTAACTAACACCCATTTCAATAAAACATTAGTTTAATGTGATGACAACGTTATTTCTGTTCATTTTCGTTACAACCAGTTCGGGTTGGTTTGGGGTGTTAATATTAATAATTGCTGTCAAAAGACAGCGGTTCATTACAGGCAACGTGGGGTATCTCCTAACAGAATTATAGGGACCAGACACCTCATGAACACCGTAAATTTACAGCCATAAACTGAAAAAAGTGATGTCAGACAGTTAGACATAACGAGAACAGTGCTTACAGACAACAGCACCTCACGTACAACGATCGAAGCGTACACCAGCAAGAGAGGAGTTCTTTCAAATCGTGCAGTGAAGTTGACAACAGAAATCTTTTAGAGCTAAATTCTAGATCTGTACAAATATGTGTGAACCCATGATCATAATTATAGTAGATTTTGCAATACTCAGCGTTGTTCACAGAGAGAAGTAACTAATTGTTCAGTATTGTGGTATACAAGTGATTCTCGATTGAAGTTTTGGTGTTTTGTAAAGTAATTTCAAATGCATGTCATTATTTGTGGATATATCATCTACTGCGCAATCGAAAGTAGCTAGTATGTGAAAGAGTGTGCAATGTGCACATATTTTCTGAGAAGATTACTACCGAATTTTGTTGTGATAACTGTATAAATTTGTAAAATATATAGCGCTGTTTACAGAATGTGGGAATTCACATGCCATTATAGTGTAAATTACACACATATTTTGTTACAAATTGTATAAATGTGTACAGTTTTTAGAAAATGTCAAAGATGTCATCGTTAAAAGACCTCGTTGATGTAGGAAAGGAATTCGCATTGACTGGTGAACAGCCGATACAATGAAGCGGAAAATGTATATATAGATATAATGAAAAATAACAACAGTGAATGGAAAGAAAGGAACGTATCAACGAAAGAGAATTAAGAACATTGGAACTAGAGGTTCAAGCTAGAAAAGATTAAGATGAAAAACAAATAATACTTAAAGAGCTTCAATTAGACAGTGAAACTAATATAACGACTTTGAAAATGGAGCTAAAAGAGCAAGAACTAAGTTTCAAGAAATAGCAAGGCATAGATAAAAACTTCTGTGCCGGCGCTAGTACTTCAGCTTGGACCCAGCTCTTTGAAACATTGATGAGCCACCATAAAATACCGCACTAGGACTGGTGTATAATGTATGTGAAGCACTTGGCGTTGGAGCCATTAAAGATAGTTGAAACCTTACCAGATGCGTTTGGAAGCAACTACGAATACGTCAAAACGATCAGGAAGGTTAAAGATTAGAGTTTAAAAATCTTACACCAACATCTAGTCAGACGTTTTTAGATTACATCTCTGAAGTGCAAAAAACGTTTGATCACTTTTACAAGAAAACAGAACTTTTACAGAACTTTTGATGTCCTGCATATGCACATTACACATCTGGGCGTAACTGCTATAGAAGTGTGTTGGAGATGGCCCTAACTGTCATTACATGGCGTCAACATCCAACTAGTTGTTTCTACTAGTGCTACACACTTAAGTTCGTTAACTACATACATTTCTCATGCGTACACATTATACCACAGACACTGGCTTCCCATCACTAAATCTTTGCCGTAGCCGAATGTGTTTCAATATAATTTGAATACGTTTCGTCTTCAAATGGAAACTGCTTGATGTTATTTCTTAAGCATAAAAATCGCAGTTCTTACTTCGTCAATGCCCTGAGCCGCAAGTGGAGTCCAAAATCTTCACGGCTTCTAAGCTGCGTATGTTCAAATCAATTTTCTCGTGAGTCTCTACTTCGGACGTGGCATAATCCACTTGTAGCCCGGACTGAGTTGCACTCAATTACCCCCGGTACCCCTGGGTTAACTCTTGTTTAACAATCTTATTTTGGTTATCTCCCTTACCATAACATTAACTATCTTCATAGGTACTTTGTATTATGGCAAGTGTACTAGTTTAATCTTGGAAACATGTGATTCATCAAGTTAATACAGGTGTAATTCATATTCTTCAGGACGCGAAAGTGACATAATGAACTCATTGTATTAGATATTACTGATGTTGAACATGTTTTAAATTAATTATACCTCTATATTAGTGAAACGAACTATTAATTATCATTAGTATATGTATAGTTATGTGCAGTGGTACCTCGGGTTACGAACCTTATTCGTTCCAGAACTCGGTTCGAAACCCGAAACATTGAAATCAATGACATAAAGACAATCCTTTTCATTATGAAAGAATCGTTCTTTATTATTGGCATCCGGTCGTTTATCTCGCAACACGCAAAGAATACGTGTACTTCACGTTTTAAATAAAGAGAAAGAAAACAACCAAATGAATTAAATGTAAAATAAAAAGAGATGTAGTCTATCTTTATAACCAAAAACTATCATGGGAAATTTGTTACTTTCTTTGTTATTCTGAATCATTAGTTTCAGGAGTATCTTGTCGCTGTTTCTTGGCATCCGACTGGGATTATTTCTGCACCAAGACACTATCAAGGGAAATTTGTCGCTTCCTTTGCTGGAGAATCTTTTTGAAGTGGGTCATCGTGTTATAATTCAGCAGGTTTACTGCCCTGTTAGCAACAAGTTTGTTTGGATGATGGTTCACAATGACGTCTTCGATATCTGCCCATTTACTGCAAATTTCTTTAATCCTGGCAGTTGACAAGGTCACTGACTCCTCATCATCGGGCGACTGCTCCTCCTTTAATGTCTTTAGCTGTTCATTCTGACGATCCACAAGCTCATTTGTAGTACTGTTTGTACTACACGCGATCATTTGTCTCCAACGTTACACCTTGCTCTCTCTCTCTCTCTCTCTCTCTCTCTCTCTCTCTCTCTCTCTCTCTCTCTCTCTCTCTCTCTCTCTCTCTCTCGCTTTTGTTTGTTTGGATGATGGTTCACAATGACGTCTTCGATATCTGCCCATTTACTGCAAATTTCTTTAATCCTGGCAGTTGACAAGGTCACTGACTCCTCATCATCGGGCGACTGCTCCTCCTTTAATGTCTTTAGCTGTTCATTCTGACGATCCACAAGCTCATTTGTAGTACTGTTTGTACTACACGCGATCATTTGTCTCCAACGTTACACCTCGCTCTCTCTCTCTCTCTCTCTCTCTCTCTCTCTCTCTCTCTCTCTCTCTCTCTCTCTCGCTCGCCTTCGTTTGTAACCCGAGGCACTGTTCGTTACCCGAGACATACAATTTTCGAAGTTGTTGTTCGTAACCTGAACTGTTCGTGACCTGAGGCGTTTGTAACTCGAGGTACCACTGTACAGTATTGCATTCTAAGAATCGGCGCTTGTTATCCTGTTGTGATAGGTGGAATAAATTTCACAAGGATACCCAGCGAACGACGCTTAGAAATTAGCATTATAGATAATTGTGAAATGAAAAAGAAATTATGAAAACATTGTAATTGTCATGTACGGAGGTCGAAAATTTGAATCAACAATATATTCTTCATATCATAAGAAAGTCAGTTTTTAAAAAAAAATGAAGAAACTACACCCGCAAACAGAAAGGTCGAAACCATAGAAAACATACATTAAAAACACTCAGTATGGAGAAAATAATGGATGACGATTGTGGAGTATAAAGGTATATCACCAACCGGATAGATGCAGTGATGTTTGGGGATGAGATCAGAGATTGGATATGTCGGTCTTGAGTAGACTGGAAGGCAACCCTCATCTAATGTATTCAAAGCAAGAACGTAGAATCATTAAGCTTACCTCATTGTTTTGAGTGAGGATTTTGTGGTCTGGAGAACGGCGTAAATCCCGGATAATCCTAGAAAGCAAGATTATAGCTTAGTGTCAATGGCATATAACATCTAGGAGATGTGAGGATTATACCTAGCGAAGTATTGTAACAAAGCGAACTCATACAAGATGACTTGACTCAATTGGTTCTTTATAAATGTGGTTTATTCGTCTTGATGACAGCTGGACCTAACATGGCGTCCTTTCGGTTCCAGGCCCTGATCTTGACTCCCCTTAACAACCCACTACGTCACGACTTGAGCATCTCTCCTCCCATTCTCCCCCGATGCTCAATCGTGCTGTAGCCTTTTCCCACCAAATACTAATATCCTACTTCTGTTACAGTATCCACAACATAAGGTTGACAAGTCAACAACGGATGACACGTTAGACATGAGTTAATACGATAGTTTATTAGACATCACCAAGACGGTTTGCTTAGTTTACGCACGACTCGGTGCATGCATGGTGTGCACTATTTGTTTAAGATTGAGAACGGAAGACGTGGTTGTGATGAAGGGAGTTATAGCTTTGGATGGCGATAGGGATGGTTAGACTTTACAAACTTAGTTACAGGTTTTGTGTTTTAAAAGGAGTGATAGACCATAGCCGTGATAGACAGTAGGCTGGCCTCTCGTTATATTTAGAACGGGGAATTGTGGTGCTGTTCTTTGCCGGCAAAATTCCAAAGGAAAATCCCATTTCTACAGCGTTTAACTTCGTCTCGAAAAGTCTGTTCTGGAAGGTTCTTTCTAGTTTGTATGAGCAGACTTAGATGAATTCTACTTTCTCATAGGGAGATCACTAAATACCCGTGAAATTGATGGGCCACGTAAACATGGCAATCGTGTGGGCCCGCGAGATTTGCTAAGAGGTTCCAGTTTGGCTTGACAACATTCAGCAGTTGTGTCTGTGTGCTTCGCTACCGAGACGACGTCTGTCAGGCCACTACTGCTGTATATATAGGAAATAATGTTTCTCGTTAGCCGCTAGAGCCAGCAAGTCAAGTGGTAGTTAGCAAGAAGGTAAATTGATTCACTGTTACATTATCAATGTGTCGAATAGTGCGCGATCCAGGCCGCCGGCGAAGTTAATCAGCGTCGCTGAAGGATAGGTCATGCATTTTAAACATGCATTATTGATAGGGGACAGCCGAAATTAGGACATGTAGTAGATGGCTTTAACATTCATTATTAAAGCGCGTTCTACGCACGGGCATTGGTTATGAGACAGTATGGAAAACGCTTTTCGCAAAAATCGCTCAAACTTACCGGGAGAATATAAAATGGAATATTTTTGAAACCAAAAGGTCAAGGGCCAGGATTGTTTTTAAAATAGTCATAGGTTGAGCGGGAGTGCAGGACCGAATAGTGGCAAGGCCATCCTCTATTGTTGACTAGCAGTCTCTCAGGGAGAGGAGTGCCAAATGTATTGTACCTTTGGGTTCAAGCTGTCAGAGGGACAATGGTGACCTTTAGAGGCAGCATAATTTATGAGTACAGGCGGCATTGGAAGTGACCTTAGGTGTCAGATGGACAACGGCAAACTTTAGAGGCGGCATAATTTATTAGTACAGGCGGCATTGGAAGCGACCTTGGCTGTCAGAATAACGCCATACTCCCAAAATTTATGGGAGCGGGAAAAAGTACATGAACTCAGGACTGGACTTGGCCGTGAACTCCAGCTAGCAATGTTGATTTGGGTTAATGCAGAGTGAGTATGCAAATTAATCAGGGTATGCGAGGTACTGATTGGATGACCTTAGCGAAATGGGAGATGGCATGGTCACGTGATTCAAGAAAGGCGCCAAATCGAGTTGGATTTATACGCGGTACAGCAAACAGTTGGAGAGATAAGCAGATGTGGGACGGCCGAGTGCAGATACTCAAAGGCTGTTGAGACCAATAAGACTGTGGCAACTCTGGTCGGGCAGATAAACCCGAGGACCAAAGAAAGCACGGACTTAAGTGTTGGAAAAAGAACCGCCCTAAAGAAACTATTGATTGCTACTGTCAATTGCAATCATTAAGGAAAGTCACACAAGACTAGAGTGGGCTAAGAGGACACACGTTTGATGGGATCATCCAGAGGACTGCGTCGAACAAAGTTGGAAGGAGCCTGACTTTATTGGAAAGTGGCGAAATCACTCTGAGACGGGCGGTGATCAGACAAAAGCACCCGTAGGCAGGCGAGCAATTATCCACTGGACAGGACTCTTACGTAAGTTGGTTAAGGTTAATTTGTATACCTGTTAGTCTATAGTCGGTCGCGGTAATGGTACTTAGGTTTAGAAAGCAATGGCAAGCTACCGTGGATAAAGTTACCGAGGAATCGTGAGCGGTCAGTGAAAGCTAGGATTGACTGCGACATTCTGTAACGGACCCCGGACCCGTATCTAACTACCTAGCTATAATAACAGGCTAAACCAGGGAGCATTGACAAACTACTAAACATTAACCCGCTAAAAAGGAACCACGACCCGGCAAAGAGCAGGGCTGGATGCGACGTCCTGTAAATGACCTATATTTAAATGGCTGAAATAGAGTGATGGGAGTCATATTAATCGATTAGATTAGCTGAGTGTCGATAAACCATGTACGTATATGTAACCAAGCAATTAGACGTACACAATTAATAAGAACTAGGCGAGTGTAACATGTAAATATCGAACGAAAGGCTACAGCAATAATATAAACACGCCGAGATCGGGTCTAGCAGGCGACTGAGAAGCGACCACTAGGTCAAACCAAACAATGGGACCAGCTGGCTACTGCAATTAAACGGACCCGGAACAGGCCTGTGAGGAAAAGAATGCAGTGTTGTGTAGCAGAGGGGAAATCGGGGTCAGGCTCTGTTATGATTAGCGCGAAAGACAGTATCGCCCTGCGAATTTAAAGTCGCGGGTTCGGATCTTCACGGAAAATCGGGAATAAAAGGTTTAAATGGCTTTAATACTATAAGGCGAGATGGGGAATAGACAGAATAAGGATAGATGGGGAATGGTTGTATACAACTGGAGACTGGACGCGCACTAAGTGAGCTGAAGGGGACAGGAATGCCTTTGGATATAAACGTTGCAGACGGATTGTGAGAATATCTTGGGTAAAGAAAAGGAAACGTGCGTCCATACTTCAAGGACTGAATACTGAAGAAGGTTGGCTAGTAAAGACGATGGACTATACTGCGGGAATGGATGAAGATGCACGTTGATCAATTTTCATGGTTAGGATGTTGTTAGGTGTGATATTAGTCTATGTTGTCAACATGGGTTTGTGTTAATAACTGTGTGGGTTTAGGTAGTCGAGGTTGACAGCCCATAATGATGGTTAATCATGAGTGGACTTATGTACTGCAAAAGACTATAATGATTGTAGGAGTTTTAGCGTAAAAGGGCACTTCATATATGTGATTTTTGGGCAGTATATGTGTCCCACCTTGTTGAGTTATGATTATTGTGGAGGTACCAAGCTGCAATGATATTGTTAATGATGTAGATTTATGTTGTTATTAATAATGGCTATGATATACACAGTGGTGATGAGGCGTAGGGGTTCATGGCTTAGGTTACATATAGACGACGCATGAGGGGAGCTGAAGTCATTATTGATCAATAGCTATGTTTATTATGTGTTGATTGTTTTGTGATTAAGGACAGGGTGGATTTAAGTTGTTGAGAATGTATATATATATAAGTATATATAATATTAATACATGCTGTTGAGGACGACGATGGCGCCAATGATAATGAGACATGGCGCCAGTACGTGTCACTGGCGTAATGTGTTGTCGGCCTCGGGGACAGAAGTGTTGCTGTTGGGGGTTACCTGATGTAGCTGTTGAAATGTGACGTCCAGTTATCAGCTGTTGTGTTATGTGTCTGGCGCGGGGAAACCCGGCCGGTGTGGGCAAGCGGATCAGGAGTTGTTGTTTAGGGTTTTCCCACTGCCGAATTATATGTATCTGTCCACTGGGGAATGACTATCAGTGTCGGCGTGGGTATTGTATAAATATCACCTGATTATGACACATGGTGCAGTGTTTGGGGTGTTATGGGTCGATGTTGGCATCGGGGAACACTGGTTGATGGTGTACGACCGCCCAGGCAGTGATGGAATATCACTGACCCGATGTCAGTACACGTAGCATAAGACGAGGGTGAGTAGCAGGTTAATGACCACCGATGATGCTGTTCACATAGTCAAGGGTGTCTTTTTGCTTAATTTTCAGGTTGTCGCTTGATCGATTGCCTGGGTAAACTAGTGGGTGGTCATTTGACGGTGGTAGTCCGTGTGTGTGCATCCTTATTAGATTCATGTACTTTCTTGTCAGATTTGCGTACTTCCTTATTATATTCACCTGATTGATATGTGACTAGTTGGTGGCTTAGTGGTCATTCCTTAGATTTTATGTTCGGTCAATGGTATTCTCAAGTAGTTAGTTATTTGACAGCATTTTTCCCATATTAATTGGGATTGTTTTCACACGATACTTTGTGTACTTTGTAATTTCTTTTGAGAAGCAAATAAACGTGATTCAGTGTTAGCTTATTCTTCTTAGTGCCTGTACTGTGCTTGTCGGTTAGGATAGTGTTGTATTCGTGACCTGCATACCTGTATACTTGTGAGGTTGGTAGATAAAACCAAGGGTAATCACAAATCAGTGGTTATCTCTACAACCGGAAGACGGACAATCTTTACCTTTCAATCCTTTATTCTTTACACCTCTCTTCCTTCCTCTCTCTGACCTTTATTCTGCTCCTTCTCTCTCTCTCATCTCTCAACTTCGTGCTATCACAGTAAGATATCCAATTAAAACGGGATTTGACTGGCTCGTGGCCGTAAGCCATTTAAGAAGAGTCTATGCATGACCTAGCTTCACGAAATAATTATTTCGGAGAAAGTTTCGGGAGTTATCGGCGCAGCTAACGGCGTGTCGAGTTTACATTCGCCGAGCAAGGTCGAGCACTGGTGAACCGGTCGTGCGACGCGGCACGAGCAGAAAGGAGTCCAACAGTGCTGGTGTAATTGATTTCAACGAGCGATGTGTTGATGGTTCGAAATGGAGCATTGGCCGAAGCGTTTAGCGTTGTTACGCACTAAACCGATACGACGAGGGTCGGCTCCGCAGTGTCGGACGGAATAGCGATCTTCTGACTTCTACTTTCCTGTAATAGTCCTTCCAATAATTAGATCTTACGGATAAGCAATATTAGGGGACCCTCTTTCTCCACAATGGGGGAGAGAGGGAGATTAGAACAGAGGGGTTAGATAGAGAGAGGGAGATGTAGAACAGAGGGGTTAGATATAGAACAGAGGGGGCAGGCAGCCTTCTCAAATGAGCATATGGTTCACAGCGGACAGCCACAACAGTTTAGATAATCATGCCATTATGAATGGGTGATAGAACGGTTATTAAAATGTATCTGCTACATGGAGGAATGAACCATGTATGTATACTTCACTTAACCTTCTAACTCAGAGGGGGCAGGAGTGGAGTATGTGCCCATCTCTCATTTCTTAGTAGAGGAAGGGGCGGATACATTATATTGTTTCTTGATTAGACGGGAGTGAGAACCCTGAGAGAAACTAACTCAGGAGAGAGTCTGAAGATGGTTTGGTCACTAGGACAAATACCCCCTTCCAAGGTGCCTAAGCCACACGAAAACATATATTCTCCACTGTGCTAAATGAAAGGAGTGTGAAAGACTGCGAGTTTTACAGGCGAGTTCCAGTGAACCCCTGAGACTGGCCGACCGGATCTGTCCGAGCTGCCGCCTAGATCTACACTGACCAAGCTGTTCAAGGGAGCTGCCTGACAGATGAGAGTACCCGGCTCACTATAGTGACCACTCTGCAGATGAGGAAGGTCAGGTATAACATATATCTAATGTAATACCTTTGCTGAGGGCTTAGCGACACTGCTTTAGGTTAAGCGACATAGGCTTCTGCTGGATACTACCACTAGGTCCTCTCCTTTGCAGAACCTGCATTCGAGGGTGTTGACGAAGATAGCCTAGGCCCGGAAAGAGACTAAGGGACATGGCGCGACATCAGGACCTACATCTGCGTAAAATCCCCAGGGTTGGAACAGCGCTCGGTCTATCAGCCTGAGACATTCCCGTCAACCAGATTCATAGCCGGCCAGATGTTCCTACGTCAGGTACCTGCAAATTACCGGTCATGTACCACTTATTACCTGCATCGTATGCAACGGTAAAGATGACACATTATGTACCATGTCAGGCCACTGAGGGCCAGAGACTGTGTTGAAGAGCTGAGCCTTAGAGCTCCTATGATAGTTGCCCATTGTTGAACTGTGTGAACTCTACTGACCCAGTCTTTACTGCAGGCACTTTATTGACGCTCAGTGACTATGTTAGTGGTGAGCAGTTTTGATTGGACAACTTGATTCGTGGATCCAGCCCAGTTATGAACTCTGTCATCACAGCCGTCTACTCCCTGGAGAGATTATTGTGGTGTTCTACCAAGAACTGATTGTGTTTCCAGATGGGCGCCTACCCCAGTCAAACAGTACGCCCGTCCGGACCATTCAAAGGAGGATCTGCCAAGACCCAGTGAGATAACTGTAACAGCGGACGTTGTGGACTGTACAGACGCTGCCCAGTGATGATTACCTTGATCCTACACGGCTGATCCTGTGTCTGTCTAGCTTCGTAACTTCCTACCTTGATCTACACCTGTCTCTTTCTGCCCTATTGTATACAATACAGTTGCATCATTATTTTGATTAAACCAGAATTGAGTCATGTCGTCTGGATGGACCCCTTGTGGTTAACACCCCTAGGTTGAAAGATGAGAGAAATCAGGTTCCAGGGACCGAAGGGGTTGGTAGATGGGGTACACCTATCCCTAAGCCAAAAGCATATCCCAAGTCATGGAGTGTAGTAATAGTTCAGCTCACCCCACTGATATTACGACAGGGGTGGTCGGGCTTTAGAAACCTATTTACGGCCTTTGTGTTTTAAAGGGCATTAATACTAAAAAGGGTTAACCGGTATATAGTGTAGTAATTGGGTGGTATTTCGAACTAGGAATTTTGATTTATGTTTTGTGTAACTAACGCCCATATTCAATAAAACATTAGTTTAATGTGATGACAACGTTATTTCTGTCTATTTCCGTTACAACCTGTTCGAGTTGTTTGGGGTGTTAATATTAATACTTTCTGTCGCAAGGTATTGGTTCACGACAAAGGATCATCTATTTGCTCTTTCATTTGACGAGACAAGGACACTTTACGGCATTAAGTGTTGTATGAGGTTATTTTGTGAAATATAGCATAATCCATTCTGGTGGAGAGAAAATAACAACGAAAGGTATCAATTATAAGGGATATAGAGAGATCAAAATTAATCAACGAATATTGGACTGTACCGAACAGAGTGTTACTTGTGAAGTTGAGTGGACGACCTTTTGATGTCAACGCCTATGCACCAACAGCAGACAGCAGTGATGACAGAATCGATGCTTTTATAACGATTTGAAAAAAAATTCCTTCAAGAAATGCAAGAAGTCAAATTTAAATATCTTAATAGGTGAATTGAATGCCAAAGTTGAAAATCAACAGGACAGACTGATAGTAGGCAAGTATGGACTAGGAGAACAGTTTGAAAGAGGTTGCAGACGTGTACAGTGCGCAAAAGTTATATGATTATTGTAGACACCTGGCATAAGCTTCACCCAAGGAGATTATGGACATTGAGGACTACTGATCAGAAGATCAGAATTTAATATGATTACATTCTCATCAACAGAAGATTTCGAAATACCATAATAGTTGCAAACCATTATATCAAGCGCAGACTGCTACCGCTACCATATATTAATCATTAGCAATATACATATACAATAAAGGAAAGTCACATATACACCAAGAAACACACAGTTTGACTTACGGACACTGAAGAGGGTAGAGAATAGATAAATTCAACGTAGAGGTAAAGAACACATGTGATTCATTGTCTGATATGGAAATATTATTTGAATATGCCAACGACCAATATGATATATTAAAGGTATCAGTCAAACAAGCTACAGAAACAACCATACCAAAAATAAACATGATGGAACGTAAGAAATAAATGACGGAAAACATCTTAAAACTCATGAAATAAGAAAAGAAGAAAAAAAGTACTAACACTGTGGCAATAAAGGAACAGTCCCGCATTTGGGTGGTTGCCATACATGGAACGGTGACCGCCACTGTGATTGTCATCGCGTTCCCAGCTTCTATGAATGGATGTGTGAGCAGATGTAAATGTGTCTCATACTTGTTTACTTGTGATTCATCGTATTTCTCATTTGCCACTCTGTTAATTTCCGGCTTCGTGGCTTAGAGGTTAGCGACTTTTCTCCGTAATCTCGTATACTCTCGTAAGTAATGTGATGACGGTGAGAATCAGCAGTGGTTCGAATCGCGTCGTAACTTACGGGGTATGTGAGCCGGCCGCTCAGAAAGCAATGGCAAACTACTGAGCGTATCTTGACAAGAAATCAACAATCAGCTGAAATATGCTGATGTTGACAGTGATGTCCTGTAAAGGATATGCAAACATTTATTTACTATACTCTGTTAATTACATCGGCGGCAAAAGAATCAACGTGTATCGGGGTCTTATTACCTCATATCACAGAGATTACTGTGGTGTTTCTGGACTGTAAAGTCCATTGTTAGTGTGCACAGTTGTCATCGAGAGTTTGATCTACTTACATCACCCCCCCCCCCACACACACACACACACACACGCACACACACACATATATTTTGATATGTCGTTGTGCAACATCTATGTATATAATGTTTTACATCCGCGGCGAAGTGGTCAAGCCGTCTGACTCGGGCTCCGAAGTTTTCTGGTCCTTCGGTTCACGGATCATTTTTGTCGGAGACTCATGGAGGTCGTCGCTGGTTTTACGAAGCTGGTGATTTGTGAGACGATTTCGCCAGTTCCCTGCGGAAAGAGACTGAGCCATTTGGGATAAAAACCCGGTGCAAAGAAGTCGGCCCTGAGGACTTTGAAGCGACTTCTTTTATGTAAATAATTTAATATGCTTTTGTTCAAAATAAATTGTGAAGCAGTTGTTGCTTGTCTGTTATCTTCTTTATCTCAGTGATGCATCTTCATCTGATGTTATCCATGTTCATAGATGGCATAGATTCAAACTAGGGCTCATTTTCTCACTTTCTACGGCTACTGTATTTATAATTTACTGTAGACCCTTCTGACTTGTTGCTATTTTCGGTGTCATCAGCATAGCGTAAGTTATGTATATTCTGTCCACAACCAGGATACCCGGCATATTTTCTGTAGATATCATTATGTATTCACTGTACAATGAAAACACACCAGGAGACAATACACAGCCTTGTCTGACGTGAGAGCTATAAAGATGGATTTTAACAGGTCACTAGGAATGTACCCACAAGTGTTGATATACTTTAGGCAATTTGTCAATATTTGGATTTCAAAATGACCTCGAACCTCAAAGTTCTGCAATGTAATGTTATTTGGACCGGGTGCATTTCCTTTCTTCATGCGATGTAGAGCATCTTCATCTTCCTCTGCAAGTATTGATGGGCCCTCACAATTTTCTTTTTTTACATTTACATCCCGTCCCCTATCATCATACAGTCCGTCCAGATATTCCGTACGTCTATTGACTATATGGATTTGTCCTATCAACAATGCACCGTTCCTGGATTTTAAACATCCATTGGTATTTCCTATTTTCCTACCTGTTATTGCATTTAGTTGTTGATACATGGAATGCGAGTATCTTCCATCCATCCATCCATCATGTGCCATGCCGGTAAGCGTGGGCGGTCATGTTCTGCCATCTCACTCGATCACCAGAGTCGTGGATCAGCTCCGTGTTTCTGTCTCGACCATGCCACAAGGCCAAGCCATCCAGGTACTTGCTTCTAGGTCTTCCAATTGGTCTGTTCCCCTGGATCTTACCAGTCGTCACCAAATTCTCCAATCCATTTCTTCTCATAACATGCCCAAAAAATTTTGACTGCCTACGTCTAATTTCTCTAATCAATTTACGATCTTCATTTGTTTCTTGAAGAACTTATTCATTGGTCTTTCTGGCTGTCCATGGTATTCTTTGCATTTTCCTCAGAAACCACATCTCTACAGCCATCAGATGTTTTTCAGCCTGACTGCTCATTGTCCAAGCTTCACATCCATATAAAAGTACAGGTTCTATGTAGCATCTCAACACTCTTTTTCTCGTTTCAATTGACATCATTTTATTGGTCAGTATGTTTTTTATCTTGCTAAAGGCTACTTTTGCCATGGCGATTCTTGTTCTAATCTCTTCAAGGCATCTTCCATCAGATGTTATTACTGTTCCGAGATCTTCCATAGGTTGTCCCAATTTCCAGACACTGATAATTCTGCCATCCTTCTTTAGCCACTCTGCATTTATTTACTATTTCATTATATGTTATATTATATGTTATATTATATGTTATATTATATGTTATATTATATGTTATATTATATTTTTCTTTATCTCGCTTATTTTTCTACTTTTGTCCATCATCTGCAACACTTCACCTGTCATCCATATCTGTTTTGCTGTGTCGTGTATATTTGGAATTATTTCTTTTTGATGTCTGTTGGATTGATTGCCGCAACATGCCCCATTGTTCACCAATAGTCTGTATTATCACCATGACATTATATCTGTTCTTTACAGTAGCATTGTACATATCTCAAATTTCTTTGTCTGTTTTAATTAATGCTAGATCTAACTTGATGTTCTTTGGTCTTTGTTTATATGTGTAGGTCTTAACCTTACCTTTCCCATAACTGGCACATTGCCACAATGTCCCTCGGCTACTGGTCTAGTTTGCTCCTACTAAACTTCTTCTGAATCTCTTTGGAATCAGTATGTAGTCAATTTGATTAAGAATATTATCTCCATGGCTTTTCCACGTATATATTCTTCGAGGATGTTGTTTGAACCAGGTGTTATGTACTACCATTTCATGGTAGTATGCCCGTGTTATTAATCTCTCACCTCTCTAATTCCTGTCACCTAAGCCTCTGCCACAATTTACACCCCTCACCTTTCCGTTGCCTTCCGAGTATGACAGTCATTTCAAAATGCATACACTGTTCAAGCGTCGTGATTAGAAATAATTTGTGCTCTGACGCCCGGTAGTCTGTTCAAGCGTCGTGGAGAGAAATAATTTACGCTCTGGCGCCCGGTAGACGGCACTGGATAGTGTCATTCCGTGTGATTGTACAATGTCTTTGATGTCGTCAATCCATTTTCTTCTTGGACGTCCTCTTGGTCTCATCGCAGATGATCTTTGATGTAAAGCCAGTCATGGTAGTTGCTGGTGTTGTATTCTAAGGACATGGCAAAACCTCTTGATCTTAAGTCGTTCAATAAATGTGGCGCAAGGTGTTGATCCCACATTCTGTCTGATAGTAGCATTTCTTACTCAGTCTCGGATTGTTAAGTTGGCAGCCCTCCTCAGGCATCTCATGTCGCAGGTGTTGATTTTGCGAAAATGTGATTTGAATAAAGTCCAAGTTTGAGATTGGTAGCATAGGGTTGGTGTGAATATGCTGTTTATTATCTGTCGTTTTGCGGTCATGGGTATATGTGGATGGTTAAACATTTTTACATACACGTGTGTGAGTGTATCACTGTATGCGTGTGTATGTGTGTGTTTCTTCTTTACAGTCTGATGTTGGTGCATATAAGCGTAGAATGTTAGAATGTTAATATTCCGAGGTTTGCCATGGAGTTTCACGAATAATATTATTTCTGAGATTGTTTAACCTCCTTTAACTGTCCTTGCACTCTTTTGATCCAAAATTATGCCGACGCCCCTATTGATGTCCTCCAATCCTGAGTAAATAATTATATACTTATCTAAATACTCTCCCTTTGCCAACGCACCTGGCCATCAGCTTTCACTAATCCCTAATATTTGTATCTTCTTTCTTTCCATTGCTTTCTTGATATCATCTTAGTTTCCATTCTGACTAAGTAACATTCTGACATTCCATGTACCAACATTTAGTGTGTTTTTAACATTTACTTTGTATTCAGTAACACGTTGCTCCAAACACAACGACAGTACTCCGCTGGAATATCCTTTAACGTCATTATGTTGATCAATTGTTTTTTCGAAGCATGATTAGTTTGCTGAAATACGGCGGTAGTTGCCCCTTGATTTCCGAAGCTTTATATTTTCCGACGTACTGGTTAAACAAATAGTGGGGAAGTACACAGTCTTGACGGACTCCTTGCTTGATGTCAAACCAATCTCATGTCTCACCATCTATTCTAACCGCTGCTTGTTGGACTAGATATAACATTTTCATGAGTTTTGCTACATGTGTTGGGAAACCCATTTTTCTAACGATTTCCCAAAGTTTCTGATGCTAGTCACAGTGTCATGCTTTTGAATAATCAACAAAACATGAGAATAGGTAATGATACATTAAATTATCTACACTCCTTTATTATTGAACACATGTTGAGTATATAATCTCGTGTTCCTCTTCCCTGACTAAATCCAGATTGAACCACATTAATCGCTTCCACCGTTTTCTTATGAAGTCTTCCTATTATGACTTTTAGAACTTTCAGGTTCTGTCTCTCCTGTCATTGGTTCATGTATCTCATTCATTTACTCACATTCATTCATATCATACACTCCACATGTAAATACTGCTTGTAAATTCTACTGTAAATATTACATGTAAATAAATGCCTGAATATGTGGTTAAAATATTGTATGATTTGTAATTGTTAGAAATCTACATGGACCACTGTCCACTTCCTCTTGTCTGTCCTCTAGACAAAGCATGTCCATGGACCACATATGGAGAACACTGTCAACATCCGTGTCCCTGCAGTAAAGATGTGACATGCAGTCTGACTACTGGAGCTTGTTTTCATACGCCAGTCGCCTACTGTCCTGTAGGCAGATATGGAGAAATGTGTGAGTCCCCGTGCCCGGTACACTGCCAGTATGGTGTATGTGAGGGGCACTCTGGTCGTTGTTTCCAGTGCATCCCTGGCTACGTTGGAGAGTTTTGCGACCAAGGTAAAAATATCACAAGTTCACATTGTACGAAATGTTATATGTAGATATCCGTCCGAATAACAAACAGCTAAATTTCTCACACATGTCATTCTTTATATTCAAGCATTCATATACAGAATTGTGATAGGAGCGATGACATTCAGAATGAAATAGAATTCTAAATATTAACCTAGTAGGTATATGTGAGACCAGATGGGGAGGAATGGGCATTATAACATCTGAGGAATATAAAACAATATATTATGGTTTGGAGAAACAACAGCGAGGAGTAGCAATTATAATGGATACAGAGAGATCAAAATCGATCACCGGTTATTGGACTGTATCAGACAGAGTGTTACTGGTGAAGTTGAGTGGAAGACCTTTTGATGTCAAGGTCATACAAGTTTATGCATCAATATCAGACAGTAGTGATGACAGCATCGATGAATTTTATAATAATTTAGAGAAAGTCTTCAAGACATGTACGAACTCTGAAGTAACTATCATAATGGGTGACTTGAATGCCAAAGTTGGAAATCAACAGGACGGATGCATAGTTGGCAAGTATGGACTAGGGGAACAGAATGTAAGAGGTTGCAGACTTGTACAGTGGCCAAAAGGGCATGATGTGATTATCGGAAACACCTGGTGTAAACAGCACGCAAGGAGATTATTGACATGCAGGAGTCCTGCATCAAAAACCAGATTGATTACATTCGCATCAATAGAAAATTTCGAAATGCCTTAAAAGTCACAAAAACCATGCCAAGCGCAGACTGCTACAGCAACCATAGATTAATCTAACGCAATATACATATACAATTAAAGAAAATCAAATATACACCAAGAAGCAAACAATTTGATCTGCGGGCACAGAAGAGTGAGGAGATAAAAGATACATTCAACGTAGAGGTAAAGAACAGATGTAATGCATTGTCCGACATAGAAGTATTATTTCAAGATGTCAACTTCCAATGGGACATATTAAAGAAATCAGTCAACCGGGCTTCAGAAACAACCATCCCAAAAATAAAGATTATAGGACGCAACAAATGTATGACGGAAAACATCTTAAAACTCATTGAAATAAGAAGAAATAACAAAAATAACAAGGACAAATATGAAGAGCTTTACGGTAAAATTAGAATGCTATGCAAAGAGGCAAAAGAAACATTTTTTAAAAAAGTAAAAAAATGTTGCGTATCCGTTACGGGACGTTGCAGTCAACACCAGAATTTTCAGCTGCTGTTGGTGTACTAGGCAAGTGTTATATTCAGTAGGTTGCCATTGCTTTCTGAACTACCAGCCCCTATACCTTTTTCGAAAAAACCAGCACCGCTGTTTTTCGAACCCGGGTATACGGGCTCACAAACCGCGTAGCTTGAGTAAAATTGCAAGGAAATTGAAAACTAACGCAACACCCGGAATACCAAATTAATGCAGAAAAGAATTAATAACATCACTAACAAAAGAACACACACATCAACGTGTTGCCTAAAAACCAAAGATGGCAAAATCATAATAGAAAAAGATCAGATTTTACATGCGTGGTCAGATTATGTGAAAGGTCTTTATGATGATACAAGAGAAGAACAATATGATCATCGGAATAATATTGAAGGACCATCTCAAGTTTGAAGATGGAAGTACAGAAAGAAAACAGGACTTCCGGTCCTCAGCATGGCGGTTAGGCATTGAACCGCTACGGTCTCTGGAGTATTTATCTGTGTGCCTGCGGTTAGTATTTCGCATTTTCCTAATTTTGGACTGGTAGTATATGGTTCCGTCGCCCTGCTACTGAGTGAGTGCATGGCGCAACTCTGATATTCACGGGAAGTGCATTGACATGTCCGCTTGTGTTTGTACAGTGACCTGCTTGTTCGGAACAATGGCTACCGGCTGTTGCTGAACTGATTGACTTGCCTTTTCGGTTCACGAGTGCATGTTTCAAGAGACTCCTGGGAGACGGCGATGAAGCTACGGAGTGCGTGCTTTATGCGACGCTTCCGGCGGGTCGCCCTGCGGAAAGAGACCGAGCCATGTGAGAAAACATGGGTCAATGAGGTCTTTCTGGTGACTGCCGATTCCTTCGACAAGGAACTGTGGTTTTTGTGAATGACCTTTGTGTTGGCACTCGGGCGCGGCATTATGCACAGTGTACCTGTGCGGGCTGTTGGATTGCCGAGGCTCCTGTCTGTTCCATTTTCAACAATTTACAGTGAGGAGCATTTTGTTTGATATTCACTGGCACAGGAACGGAGCATTATGGGGATGACCCGTTGCCGTGATGTTGGAACCTCGACTAACTAACTAACTAAATAGTTCAGAATGCTCTTAACCATATGAAACCTGGCAAGACCCCGGGTACAGAAAACATCACAATGGAAATTATCAATACGTTAGAAGAATATGGAATAGACCAAGACACCAGACTGCTGAACGCAATATACGACACTGGAGAAATCACGAGCCTTGGAATGTGATCAACATCGAACAATTAGTATAATGAGCCACATCACAAAGATTCTGCTTAGAATTACCACGCAAAGACTTAGGAAGCAGATACAACGCGAAATAGAAGAAGAACAATGTGGGTTTGTAGAAGGAAAGGGCACAGTAAATGCTGTGTATATGCTGAGAACATTAATTGAACGTTCTATAGAAGTAAACACAGATCTATATCGTTGCTTTATTGACTACACAAAATTAGCACAAGCAAAACAGAGGTAATGACTATAACTAAAGAAGAACAAACAGCAACAATTCACCTAAACGAACATCCCTTGAAACAAGTAAAGAGCTTCAAGTACCTAGGAAGTATAATATCATCAAATGGCAGATCAGAAGACGAGATCGAAAATAGGTGCAATAAGGCAAATCAACTCATTGGACAAATGGCACCAATACTAAAGAACAAACATGTATCAATAACTACTAAGAAAGCACTTTACAACACAATCTTCCTACCAACTCTCTGCTACCAATGCCAAACCTGGACAATGACAGAAAAAGAGAAAAGAAAAATCACAACAACAGAAATGAGGTTTCTGAGAAGAATACTCAACGTATCAAGAAGAGATAAGATCAGAAATGAAGAAATCAGGACTAAAGTAGGGGTTAAAGCTGCTCTAGATTTTATTAGAAAGCAGCAAGTCAAATGGTTTGGCCATGCAAGTAGGCTACCAGTCAACAGCATGCCACAACAAGCAATGATGTACAGACCAGATGGAAACAGAGGAAGAGGCCGACCACGTAAACGTTGGACTGAGGGAATAACAGAATCCATGGGAATGTCGATATACGAAGCCCATAACCGGGCACTCTCACGAAGTTTATACTTCACCTCGACACCGCAAGGTACAAGAGGAACATGATGAGATGAGATGAGATTGACTACACAAAGGAATTCGATAAAGTGAGACATGCCGACATGATAAGGATGCTTGAAGATCTACAAATTGATACCAAAAAAAAAGACCTTAGACTTGTAAAAAAAGATATTGGAAACAACAAGCTGCCATCAGAATTGATAAAGATGTAGTCAATATCAGCCTATTAAAAGAAGTATGAGACAGGGATGTGTAATGTCTCCAGATCTTTTGTCCATGTACAGTGAACATATTTTCAGAAATATAGTAGATATGGAAGGAATCAACATTGGGGGAAGATACATCAATAATATTAGATATGCAGGCGATACAGTCTTGATTGCAGACAATGAACAGACCTGCGATATTTGGTAGATGCGATTGTTGCACACAGTGAGCAACTCAAGTTAGAATTGAATAGTATGAAGACACAGATTATGGTCGTCACTGGGAAGAAGGAAATACCACAATGTGATATACGAGTAAATGGGCATAGTCTAAAGCAAGTTAATTGGTTCAGTTATCTCAGAACAGTCATAACATCTGATGGGAGATGCCTTGAAGAGATTAGAACAAGTATTCCCATAGCGAAGGTAGCCTTTTGCAAGATGAAAACCATACTGTCCAATAAACAGATATCAATTGAAACGAGAAAAAGAGTGTTGAAGTGCTACATAGAACCTATACTTTTGTATGGATGTGAAACGTGGAAAATAAACAGTCAAGCTGAAAAACAGCTGATGGCTGCGGAAATGTGGTTTCTGAGGAAAATGCAAAGAATACCATGGACAGACAGAAAAAACAATGAACAAGTCCTTCAGGAAACAAATGAAGTTCGTAATCTGATTAAAGACATTAGATGTAGACAGTCAAAATTTTTTGGGAGAAGAAATGAATTGGAGAACTTGGTGACAACTCGAAAGATCGAAGGGAAGAGACCAAGGGGAAGACCAAGAAGTAAATACCTGGATCGCTTGGCCATGTGGCATGGTTGAAACAGGAAAACGGATTTGATCCACGACTCTGGTGATCTAACGAGATGGCACAACATGACCGCCCACGCTTATCGGCATGGCACATGATGGATGGATGTTGTTTCCAATATATGTTTTCTTGTGAGTCTACGATCTTTTCACCGGATGACTTATCCCAATGTAGCGAAGTAATGATGAGAGAGATCAAAGAGACTCCAGGAATACTAAATCTAAAACAGGTCAAAATATAAATAATATGCAGATGACATAGTATTGGTGGCGGACAGTTCAACAGACCTACACCAAATGTTTGACATTGTAATAACAGAGAGTGCAAAAAATTGACTCTACTTGAATATCAATAAAACAGTAATAATGGTGATATCAAAGTAAATGGTGACACCAAAATGTGACATACAAATAGAAGGGAACATTCTTAACCAAGTGGATAATTTTAAATACTTACGGGCACGTATAACATCATATGGAAGATGTACAACAGAGATTAAGAGCAGAATAGAACAAGCAAATGCCGCATTTCAGAAAATAAAGAATAGCTTATGCAATAAGTCACTATCACTAAATGTAAAAATAAGAGTGCTGAAGTGCTATATGGAACAAGTTTTGCTGTATGGCAGTGAATCTTGGAATGTAAATGAACAAATTAAGAAGAAATTAGAAGCAACAGAGATGTGGCTCCTGAGACGACTGTTGCGACTTCCTTGGACTGCCATAGTCACTAACAACGACTGCCTGAAACAGGCTAATGAAACTAGAACACTATATACAAACAGCTTTCTTCGGTCATGTGATGAGAAGAGAGTTACTGGAGAACATCGTAACAATTGGACAGATCTAGGGGAACAGAGGCAGAGACAGTTTAAGAGAAATGATGCTGGACGGACTGAGACGGTGGCATGGAGGAATATCATCAGTAGAGTTGATCCAGAACACCAAATGCCAAGATCTGTGGAGAGCCATGAACGCCTACGCCAGCTGGCAGGGCACTTGATGATGATGATGAAGGTCGTCCG
Organism: Cepaea nemoralis; assembly: GCA_014155875.1. NCBI lineage: Eukaryota > Metazoa > Mollusca > Gastropoda > Stylommatophora > Helicidae > Cepaea > Cepaea nemoralis. The sequence continues at coordinate 575,249 of JACEFZ010022272.1, read as the reverse complement.
TCCCCATCAGTATGTACATCTGCACGGGTCTCCTTCGAGTTGAGATGTCGTACTTTATCGAAAGCCTTTGTGTAGTTTTGTCTATGTATATCACGTTAGGAAGTTCTTGCATATTCCTTACAGTCAACACCAACATGTGTTGGCTGTTCGTAATTCATAGGGAAGTTTACGTTCAGTAGTTTCCATATTACTATAACAACAGAATAAATTGTGGAGAGGGACAGATTCATCCATCCATCCATCATGTGCCATGCCGGTAAGCGTTGGCGGTCATGTTCTGCCATCTCACTCGATCACCAGAGTCGTTTATCAGCTCCGTGTTTCTGTCTCGACCATGCCACAAGGCCAAGCCATCCAGGTACTTGCTTCTAGGTCTTCCCCTTGGTCTGTTCCCCTCGATCTTACCAGTTGTCACCAAGTTCTCCAAATCATTTCTTTTCATAACATGCCCAAAATAATTGTGACTGTCTACGTCTAATGTCTCTAATTGTCACATAATAGACCAACGTGATTTAACCAGTGATGAGAATAAAAGGTGTTCTGATTAGCGGCATGTTCGAGGCACAGGTTGTTTCAACAAATCCAGAAAAAAAACAGTCTGGGTTGCAGTTGCACGTGTATACATCTGGTCGACAGATTAGGAACATTCGGTGGTGAGTGAGATAAATCCCTGCATCGCTTTGACAGTTTATCAACATTCGAATACAGATAGAACCCGTCAGATCCTGGTTACAATCAGATGTCAACCATCACTGGTCGGGAAAAGGTAACAGCTGCAGATGTGTAGGGGAAGTGAGTGAGATGACTCAATACACCACTTTGATAGTTTATCAACAGGCCGGATCAACGTGGAATTGCCAGCTAGGGACATGTAATAGTCCCGTCTGTCATTTAGAGTTTCCGGACATCACGCGGATTGGCGGCGTGTTGTGGAAGCTTGTTGTTGGGATCGTACAGGAACTCGCTGGATTGTTTTGGGAGTCAAAACAAGTGATGATAACTCTGACAGTGACTAAGCCAGGGGAGATGGATTCCTGACAAGGGATGATCGGCCCAAAATAAAACCTGTGTGCACATATAAAATAACGTCACGTGACCATTTTTAGGCGGTTGCCAAAAACCAGATTTGGGGACAACTAGTTAGTTAGTTAGTTAGTTAGTTAGTAGACAGATCATCCTCGTTGCACATCACCATTCAGTCCATAAGTGCTCGGATCCCCTCCTTAGCAAATCCCGCAGCGTGTAGCGGCTAACGACGCCAGTTCTGTGTTGGTTTATCAATCTTCTTTGGCTTCCTGCGTAGTGTTCTTGTTTGGCCACCCCACTTTTAATTTGCTGCTCCCGCAGTCTGGCCATTGTTGTAGATTCACAGTCATCACTTGGTTCTCGCAAAAGTCTCACTTCTCGTAGAGCATTCAGAATGTCAGCCTGGTCCATGGCGCGTCCGCCCTCCACAGTAGCCTCACCTGCGAGCTTGTCAGCCCGCTCATTTCCTTGTACTCCCGCATGACCTGGCACGAAGATGAAACTAATCTTTGCCAGCCGAGACCGCTTCAGAGGCAGCAACCATTCTCTTCGGATCGACCCCTCCTCTATCCTCTTGATCATGTTCATTGAGTCGCTAAGGAAACAAGCCCTAGTGAATGTCTGTGTCTCGAGCCATGTTATTGCTTTACTTACTGCCATGACTTCCATGGTCAGGCTACTTGTGGTTTCAGTGAAAGCACCAGAGTCCTCCTTCACAATTCTCCCTCCGGCCCGAGCTGTAAAGGCCCATGAGCTTCTCACATGTCAGACGACCGACCCGTCTGTGTAGATGACCGCGTCACCGTCTAGCGAATTCTCGAAAATCAACGCTTGTACTTCAGCCTCCACAGCAGCCGGATTTTCTTGTCTGCATTTTCTATCTAGTTGGATGCAAACTGAAAAGGATGTGCAGAAGTCTGTTGGCACTTGCACCCACTCCACGCCAGGTTCTAAGTCCTCAAGTGAACACACCTGTTGAAGAATGTCTTCGGCTTGACCCATCCACGACCGTCCTCTTTTTAACCTGCTGCCCTTCACCTTCATAATTTCACTATGCAGTGGATGTTGTGTGTTTGCGTTAATTCTGAGGTAGGCGCGTGCCCTGCAAACTTGTATTCTCTCTTCAATGGTTGGAAAATCAAGAAGGTAGCGCATCGCCCTGCATGCTGTATCTCTTGTACATCCAAGAATAATGCGCATAGCTTCATTCTGTATCCTTTCCATCCTTTCTATCTGCTTATGGCTGAGAGTCAGGATTGCCATTGCATACTCCAAAACAGACATGACCAGCCCCTCGTACAGAAGACATAGATGGCGCTGCTCACAGTTTGCTGCCACCATCACCCGCATCACTGCCAAACCCCGCTTGGCCTTTGTTATCACCTGGTCTATGTGCACATTATAAGCAAGGCTTCGATCAAACCGTATCCCCAGGTAATTCATTGCCTGCGTTCTTTCCACCGTCTCTGAACACAGCATTACAGTTGGTGTTGGATTGTTGACAATATGATTATTCAACGAGAACCAAGTCACTGTTGCCTTTGTTGGGTTGACCATTGCCCCAGCTTCATCACACCAAGTACTTATGCGATTGAGTTCGGTTTGTAGTTCCACAGCAACCTCCTCTCTATCCTTACCCTGACGATACACTAAAACATCATCGGCATACGACAATGTCCTGCCAGGTCCAGTGATCTGCTCACTGGTGATTCTCACTGTGTAGGCGTTGAACAGTACCGGAGATAATGGTGATCCCTGTGGTAGGCCAGGATATATTGTTGTTGGTTCCGAAGTCCAACTGCCACATCTTAAAACTACTTTCCGTTGGTAGAGGGCTGCAGCGATCCAACTAAGGAGGAATGGACTTACGTTTAGTTCAAGAGGACAACTAGTGTAACTCGAAACGTCGATCTAGGAAGACGTGATTTGGCACTACGGTTAGGGAGTTAAGAACATCTAACGTGTGCGGGATATATCATATTTATTTTACACGTGCCTGTCATGGCAAACTTAGATGTGATTGAGTAAAAACTGCAGTGCCGTATAAGGTAGAACCTATTATAATTAGTTCTAATTAATATAGGTTGTAGCCTTGTTAAAACTAGAGTGTGATGATTAGCACTGTTAGTGGAAAACTAGCTAGAGTAGGGAAGTGATACTTTTCTCTGTTAGTTGAAAATAGATTAGTGTAGTGTTGATAAGCTCTACTAGTTGAGAATTGAGTAATGGGGGATAATTGGGATCTTCCAGTGGGTGCTCCCTGGTGGGGGGGGGGGGGGGGGGTCCGCACGCTGTTGGTTGTTTTTTTTTTCTTCTTGTCTTGGCCTGATGAAAACCTATGTGTTCAGTTCATCTGTCCCTGACAGAGTTAGGTTCATTGTATTTTGCTGAGCAAGGGCCAATGGCCACGATCATCTAATAGAGATCAGTGACGGGGAGGCTATCACCATTTGTATGATCTATTTTACAGGTTCCCTCTGGTCGGGATGAAGAACACAGAAGAATTGTAAAATCCGATCCCGGATAAATAAATTATGATGCAAAGAGAGATTGGCCAGCAACTTTCTAAATGGGTCTATGCTAGAAGAAGCTGATAAACATTGCTCAGTGGAGCTGAATGGTAGAAGTATCCTACAGGATAAGTACTGAATGAGTTGTAGGTCATACCAGTCTTTAACACACCAGTAGTGATGGATGTTCAGTCCACGTATGACGAGAACAGTAGCGACTGATGTTCACATTGGAGGAAAGATAACATTTAAGTGTAGTTGTTCCACATATCAAGGAAATTATAACGTTAAGACAATAACGAGAAAACAAGAAAACTATAGAACATTTCGCAAGAAGAAGACAACGTCATGTTCATAGGACAGTGTTCCATGTTTTTTTTTTCATTGCGCAGGAATTATGAAGTCTGAGTTTCTATAAACTAATAGGAACAGTTGTTTTAGGAACAATAATAGTATTTTTTCAACGGATTATATAGTTGAATGGGATTCAGATCTCATGGTCATCAGAGCTCCTGGAGGAGGACATGTCTGGAGAGAAGGACACGACTTCGGTGAGGTCCATTGTGCTGATTCTTGTGATGTCGTGTAATCCTTGCCATGATGAGTGGACTCTGAACATGAACTCTGTGGTCTGACCTATACATTTACATTAGAATACACGACACACATTTTCTTCGCATACACGTCTCATATACGTTACACTTTTCTTTTAATAAATTAATCTTTATTAATTTTTAGAAGCAAGAGTTGTTGAATATGTTGCGGGGGCATAGTACGACAGTGAGAGAGAGAGGAAAAGGTGTCCACGGGCTGAGGGAGTGTGTTGGACGGAAGCTTGTGGATTCTCCAGGATATGGATAGGGAAGAAAAATGATAATGTGGGTGTTGACTCCCCTCACTCCAGGGACGACACTTTAAAGGAAGACACGACACTAATCAGTTTACGATCTTCATTTGTTTCTTGAAGGACTTGTTCATTGGTCTTTCTGGCTGTCCATGGTATTCTTTGCATTTTCCACAGAAACCACATTTCTACAGCCATCAGATGTTTTCAGCCCGAATGCTCATAGTCGAAGCTTCACATCCATATAAAAGTACAGGTTCTATGTAGCATCTCAACACTCTTTTTCTCGTTTCAATTGCCATCTTTTTATTGGTCAGTATGTTTTTCACCTTGCTAAAGGCTACTTTTGCCATGGCAATTCTTGTTCTAATCTCTTCAAGGCATCTCTCATCAGATGTTATTACTGTTCTGAGGGACAGATAGAACTACAAAATTCTGATTTTTTAGAGCGTATATCTTTCCCATTGCAACTTACGCCTGTGAGACCTGGAAACCTACTAAACAAGCTGAACAGCGCATACATGCCTTAGACTATAAATGCTATAGACGAGTTCTAAGAATATCTTGTATAAAGAAAAAAAAAACGAATGCATCCATACGCCAAGAAATGAATATTGAAGATGGCTGGCTGTTGAAGACGATAAAACAAAGACAATTGAATGGAGGGGTATATGCCTGGGAAGAGATGAAGAGGAAAACCAATGAGAAAATGGATGCAGGATGTGATGATTGATCTCCAGATGGGTTTATCGGACGCGGAACATCTTGCTTATGTTTGAGAGGTTTTCCGGAATGTTGTTATGGGAGTGAGGTTCTGCAAAGGACATGCTACTGAGTGAATGAATGAATGAGTTTGCATATGCTTTCTGAACGACCGGCACCCGTACCATTTCATTAAAAAAAAAAAGACAGGGTAAAGCGGTCTGCCACCAAATCGCCCACAGATGTGTTTCAAACGTGGGTATGCGGGATTACAATCTGCGTTAGTAACTCCTGCTCCACCAAGCTGACCCCGTTAAATTACATAATGCTATTAATTACATGTTTTCGTATACTAGTTTGTCCGCCAGGGACGTTTGGAATGAATTGCAGCCTCGAATGCTCGGAGAACTGTGCCGAGCCGTGTCATCACATCACTGGAGTCTGTAGCTGTGTGGGAGGACATACTGGAGACCTTTGCACAGGTACAATCTCTATCAACGTACGTTATTGTCCAAGTTTGGTGAATGTGCATGGTTTGCTAAAGTTTTTATTTGTCGTGTGTTATTGTCTCGTCTTTGTAAATGTACTTGGTTTGCTAAAGTCATTATTTGTCGTGTGTTATTTCTAGTCTTGGTAATTGCACATGGTTTGTTAAGGCTTTATGTATGGTGTGATATTGTCGAATAGTAACCTGCGCGAGAATCGGTTGGTAACTTAGGGGGTATGTGAGCAGGTCGCCCAGAAAGCAATGGCAAACTACTGAGCGTAATCTTGCCTAGTACATCAACAGCAGCTGAATAATGCTGATTTTGACTGCAACGTCTTGTAAGGGATATGGAAACCAAAAACCAAAAAAAAAATGGTCTAATATTGGTAACTGTACATGGTTTGCTATCTTTATGAGTCGTAAGTTATCATGGAGTCTTGGTAACCGTATATTGTTTTAATTATATATATATATATATATATATATATATATATATATATATATATATATATATATATATATATATATATATATATATATATATATATATATATATATATGGGGTTGGGTAAAGAGAGAGGGATAGTACCTCACGTTGAGTGGAGCCATATCCAAAGGGATGGACCAGGATCCTATTTGGTTCCCATCTCTTTACCTAGCTCATGTATGGCTGCATGAATACCACTTTTGTACGGCGGTGGCCACACCACGGGAACCAGTATTGGCTGACTGGCTAAACTACATGAGTCAAAAAAAAAAAAAACAACGTTTTTGTGTATCCCTTACGGGACGTTGCAGTCAACACCAGCATTTTTCAGCTGTTGTTGATGTACTAGGCAAGTGTTACGTTCAGTAGTTTACCATTGCTTTCTGAACGACCGGCTCCCATACCAGCACGTTATAACGCAACGCGACACGGTCTGTTGCACAAATCGGTCGCAACTGAGTTTCGAATGCCAGGTACCCGCCTCACGAACAGCGTTCGCAAGGGGTAAATAGGGGTAATATCATACTAAGGGAATGTCCATCCCTAGCACACGAAGACTGGGACGGTGGAGAAGGCGGATGAATCTTAATAGATCAACGGCTTCGAAAGCGAAACAGCCGAGTGTGTGGCACACATGAATGTGTGTTCAAGACACGATAGTGAACATGGCTGGTCCTCGTGGAAGAGATTGGGACCTCACCATGTAATATCGCAAAGACAAGAAAAAAGAGATACCTGTAATTCTTGGCCCCCTGGAGATGAGCCTATTGTAAATATTCACAGGGAAGAGACAACTCCTATGGTGAATAAGGAAGTGCATAATGACGACTGCATCCCAAACTCTTTTGAAATTGTGTATTCTGATAATACCTACCTGAAAAGTAGAAGGAGAAGTCAGAATTGGTACACGGAACTTACACACCTTATATCAAGCATTGGAGTTTGATAACCTTATTTCAGAGCCAAAAAAAAAAAAACACACACACATGAATTTAGATATCGTATGTGTATCTGAAACACGATGGACAGATACAAGTTATATAAGGAGAGAAGATTCCGTATTCATTACTTCAGGAGGAGATCATCACGAGAGAGGAGTGGGAATTTTAGTTAAACCAGATGTAGAGAAACATATTAGAGAATGTTGGACTCACAAAGATAGGATGATACTTCTCTTAATTAAGGCAAGACCATTCAACATAGTAATTCTTAAGACATATGTTCCAAAAACTGATTATAGTGATGAACAGCTAGAAGAATACTACAAAGACCTACAACAAACACTGAAAGTTGTTAAATCATCAGAGGTCTAATTGTCATGGGAGACATGAACGCAAACGTTGGAAACAATAAATCTAAGCAGATAGTTGGGCAATATGGTATGGGAACCAGAAACGACAGAAGAGATCGGCTGATACAGTTCTGTGAAGAAAACAATCTTATTGTTTGCAACACATTTTCCCAACATAACCCTAAGAAACTATATACATGGAAAAGCCTTGGGGATAGAACAAGAAACGAAACTAACAACATTATGATTAGAAATAGATTTTTAAACAATGCTAAAAATGCCAGAGCATACCCTGGTGCTGATATCAACTCTGACCATAATCCTGTAGTTTTAAAATTACAAATACAACTTAAAAACCCAGGAATAAGGAAATCGGAGACATCTCAAGTAGATATATTGGCATTGAAACAACCAGAAATAAGTCAACTATACCTAATTGAAGTCAAAAATAGTTATGATGGGCTAATCATTGAAAGTATGGAACAATATCGACGTCAAAATCCCGAGGATAAAATTAATACAAAATGGGAAAGTATAAAAGCCAGTATTCAGATTGCAAATACCAACTTGCCAGTGAAGATTAATAAGAAAAACCATTTATGGATAACCATGCAATCTTGAGTAAAATGTCTCAAATAAAGAAAGCAAAGAACTCTCCAGAGTATATCGTAATAGAGAGAGAAATACGTCACATGTGCAGAGTTGCTAAAGAAGAGTGGCTGCAGAAGCATTGCAAAGAAATAGAGGATCTGAAAATAAAACACAACTCGAAAGAATTACATGAATATATAAAAAGATTTACAAAGAAGGAAAATAATATAACAGAAAACGGTTGTATCAGAGGACATAATGGAGAAATTATAATTAATAACACTGACATAATAAAAAGATGGACAGAGTACACAGAAGATTTATTCTGGGGCAACAGGGCCAATAGACCAACATTATGTAATACTCAATCAATCAATCATGTGCCATGCCGGAAAGCGTGGGCGGTCGTGACTCACCATTTCACTAGATCACCAGAGTCGTGGATCAGCTGAGTGTTCCTGTCTCGTCCATGCCATGTGGCCAAGCCATCCAGATATTTTCCTCTCGGTCTTCTTCTTGGTCTCTTCCCTTCGATCTCGCCAGTTGTCACTAAGTTCTCCATTCCATTTATTCTCATAACATGTCCAAAAAAGTTTGACTGTCTACGTCTAATTTCTCTAATCAGTCTACGATTTTAATTTGTCTCCTGTAGTACTTGGTCATTGGTGTTTCTATCTGTCCATGGTACACTTTGGATTTTCCTCAGAAACCACATTTCTGTAGCCATCAAATGTTTTTCAGCTTGACTGCACATTGTCCAAGTTTCACATCCATACAAAAGAACAGGCTCTATATACCCCATCAACACTCTTTTTCTCGTTTCAATTGACATCATTTTATTGGTCAGAATGATTTTCATCTCGCTAAAGGCTACTTTCGCCATGGCGGTTCTTGTTCTAATCTCTACAAGGCATCTACCATCAGATGTTTTGACTGTTCCGAGTTAATTGTACCGATTCACTTGCTGAAGAATATTCCCATTTACTTGTATATTACATTGTGGTACTTCGTTCTTTCTAGTGACGACCATAACCTGTGTCTTCTTACAATTCAATTCCAACCCCAGCTGCTCACTGTGTACAACAACAGCTATAATAATTGTTGCAGATCCTGTGCTAGTTTAGTTTAGTCGTTTAGTCGTTGGATCAACATCACGGCACACTGTTTAACCCATAAGTGCTCCGTTTTCCTCCTAACTCAAACCTGAGTCTGGAGAAACTCAGCTCAATGCACGAACTCCGCTGCATCGGCGAGGATCCTGAAATACTTTGGGTAGATTTTTAACACGAAATTTTGCCCTGGCAGCGCCGTTAGGCTACTCTTTTTCGATTTCCAACTGCCAAGGGATTTTTTACGTGCGCAACAATACACACTTGCGTCCGATCTCACTACCTAGAGACCAGGGGAAATTTTATTGCTGGAATTCCAGGTGGATTTATTAAATAAATCCCGGTCCTCGCCGGAGCCCGAACACGGGACCTCCAGCACTCGAGGCAGACACCATACCTCGAGACCACTCAGCCCCCTTTGTACAACGATCCTGTGCATTGTCTGCAATCAATACTGTATCATCTGCATATCTAATATTATTGATGTTTCGTCCTCAAATTCCGATTCCATTTATATCTTCTACATTTCTGAAAATAATTTCAATGTATAGGGAAAAAAAGATCTGGAGACATTACACATCCCTGCCTAACACCTCTCTTAATAGGCTGATATTGTCCCACTTCATTATCAATCCTTATGGCAGCTTGTTGTTTCCAATATATGTTTTTTATAAGTCTAATGTCTTTCCCATCAATTTGTAGATCTGCAAGCATATCCACCATGTTGACATGTCTAACTCTATCAAAAGCCTTTGTGTAGTCAATAAAGCAAAGATGTATATCCGTGTTTACTTCTATAGCACGTTCAATAAATGTTTGCAGCATATATACATCATTTACTGTACCATTTCCTTCTACAAATACACATTGTTCTTCCCCTATTTCAGGTTGTATTTTCTTCCTCACTCTTTGCATGATAATTCTTAGCAAAATCTTTGTGATGTGACTCATTATACTAACTGTTCTATGTTGATCACATTCCAAGGTTCCTGATTTCTTTGGGATTGCAATAAATACAGAATTGCATAATTCAGAAGGTATATCTCCAGTATCATATAATGTGTTCAGCAGTCTGGTGACTTGCTCTAATCCAAAATCTTCTAAAGTTTTAATCATTTCTGTTGTGATGTTATCTGCATCGGGGGCCTTGCCAGCTTAAGAACATTTTGAACCTCCATATTTAAAATTGGTGGTCCTTCATTATTAAATCAAATATCATATTGTTCCTCTCTGTTATCATCATAGAGGTTTTTTATATAATCTGTCCATACTTGTAGAATCTGACCTTTTTCTATTATGATTTTGCCATCTTTAGTTTTTAGACAGCCTGTTGATGTACTTGTTCTTTTATTAGTAAGTTCCTGAATTCTTTTGTGCACTAATTTGGTATTTTGACTGTTGTGTTGTTTTTCAATTTCTAAGCACTTTCCCTTAAGCTATGATTCTTTTGCCTTCATACATAATATTCTGACTTGTCTGTGAATTTCTTCATGTTTGGCAGGATTATTTTTGTTGAGTCTTCTTGTTTCCATTAGGTGTACAATTTCTTTAGTTATCCATTTCTTACGACCCACCTTCTTTAATTTTGGAATAGTTGTTTCTGCAGCCAATCTGATTGAATTCTTTAACATTTCCTATTGATCATTCACATCCTGGAATAATATCTCTAGATCAGACAATATATCAAATCTGTTCTGTACTTCTATGTTGAATTTATTTTGTATTTCCTTGTCATTACTCAATGTACACAAATCATATTTAGTGTTTCCTGTTATATACTTGACTTTCTTCAACTTTATCCTCAATGTTCCTGTAAGTAGTCTGTGGTCACAATAACAATCAGAAATGGAAACTGTTTTTGCTACTGTTAGTGCGTTTCTAAATCTTTTGCTAATCAGAATGTAGTCAATCTGGTTTCTGATCCTGCTATCAGGACTCCTCCATGTCCATAATCTTCTAGGGTGTTGCTTAAACCAGGTGTTTCCTGCAATCATTTCCTTTTCTTTTGCTCACTTTACGAGTCCGTATCCTCTTCCATGTTTCTCTCCTAAACCATAGTCTCCTACTGTCTATCTATCACCTTGATTTCCTACTTTTGCATTGAAGTCTCCTATTATGATGTTTATTTCTGAATTTTTACATTTCTTTAAGGCAGACTCTATGTCATTATAAAATTCCTCTACACTATCTTCACTGGACTCTCCTGTTGGGGCATATACTTGAATAACATTTATGCTAAAAGGTCTGCCACTCAATTTAACTAGTAGAACTCTGTCCGACACGGCCCAATATCCTATTAAGGATTAATTCGCAGACATATCTACAGACAGGTTAGGTTACAACTCTTAGTAATCTAACTTAAATCCATTAGAATGTGACCATAAATCTCATACATAATATATATAAAGACAAGACCCATTCACGAGGATTGCAGACTTCCATACCTCACAAGGAGATCATCAAGTGTTATAGCGTGGAACGTCTTTCTTAACAATCACAGTCTGTCTCGTCTGAAATAGTAGATAAGCATATCAGTATACCTGAGGCAAGAACTCTCCATCACCTCCAAGGTTGCTGGAAGATGCTCAGGCTGCACTGGTAAACCTACCCTGAAATACTGATTTACAGACAAACAACAGAAGAATTTTATGTTCTTGTGTTTGTCGCTTTCTACCTTTCTTCCTCGGATACGTGAATAGTCTGATATATATATATATATATATATATATATATATATATATATATATATATATACACACACACACACACACACACACACACACACACACACACACACACACACACACACACACATAATACAGACAATGACCACATAAACAAATTCATTTGACCATCTAGGAATTGTGTAGAGTCAACCACCCAGAAAAATCTGGTTCCGATAAAAGTACAGAAAAAGTAGAAAGTTAGACCAGCCTGACAAAATGTCCCATTGTTATCGAAGGAAGTGTGTCCGATAACACTGATGAAAAAAACAAGGGTTACATAATATGGGTGTCTTCCCACCGCTTATAATAGCCCAAGGTTAGATAGACCTAATAGGTGTGAAGTTATCTTTTCCCCCTTGACTACATCCAGTTAAATAAGAACAGGCCCTGTGTCAATAATCACGTCACAGCTTATAGCCCTTCAACATATCTGGGTTTTCTCCTTGACGAGAATGCTATAAATGCCATAGACGAGTTCTAAGAATATCTAGGATAAAGAAAAGAAGAAATCATCCATACTTCAAGAGCTTAATATTGAAGAAGTCTGGCTGTTAAAGATGATAAAACAATGAAAATTGAAATATTTTGGTGACTTGAAACGTCACGAACATTTGGAGAGAAGAATAATGTAGGGGTATGTGCCTGTGTAGAGAGGAAGAGGAAGGCCAAAGAGAAGATGGGTGCAGGATGTTGTGATTGATCTCCAGATTTGTGTATCGGACGCGGGACATCTTGCTTATGATCGAGAGGTTTTCCGGAAAGTTCGAGGGATCGAGGTTCTGCAAAGGACATTAATGAATGAATGTATGAATGAATGATTGAATTTGCATATGCTTTCTGAACGACCGGCACCCATACCATTTCATTAAAAAAAGGGTAAGGCGGTCTGCAGCCAAATCGCCCGTAGCTGTGTTTCGAACGCGGGTATGCGGGGTTACGACCTGCGTTAGTAACTCTTTTGCCGAGCTGGCCCCGTTAAGTTACATACATTCTATTAATTACATATTTTCGTATACTAGTTTGTGCGCCAGAGACTTTTGGAATCAATTGCAGCCTCGAATGCTCGGAGAACTGTGCTGAACCGTGTCACCACATCACTGGAGACTGTAGTTGTGTGGAGGGATTTACTGGAGACCTTTGCGCAGGTACAGTCTCTATTATAACAACAACAACAAAATTAAACGGAAGACTTTTTAAAATAAATGTCATTCAAGTATATGCCCCAACATGTGAATGCAGTGAAGAAAGTATAGAGGAATTTTATAATGACATGGAATCTGCTTTGAAGAACTGAAAAAATCGGGAAAAAATATCATGTCATAATAGGTCATGTCAACGCAAAAATAGGAAAGCAAGGCGATGGATGCAGTGTAAGCAACCGTGGTTTGTGAGAGAGAAATGAAAGAGGATACGGACTCGTAGAATGGGCAAAATAACCAAAACTGGTTGTAGCAAACATCTGGTGTAACAGCATCCTAGAAGATTATGGACATGGAGGAGTCCAGACAGCAGGATTAGCAAAAGGTTTCGAAATGAGTTAAAAGTCGTAAAAACAGTTCCAAATGCAGATTGTTACAGTGATCACAGATTAATTACAGGCACATTGAGGGTAAAGTTAAAGAAAGTCAAGTATAAAGCAGGAAGCCCTAAATATGACTTTTGCAAATTGAAAACTGACAAAGAAATACAAGATAATTTCAACATAGAAGTAAAGAACAAATCTGATTTATTGTCTGATCTAGAGATCCTATTTCAAGATGTAGATGATTAATGGGAAATGCTGAAGAATTAAATAAGTTGTGCAGCAGAAAAAACTATTCCAAGATTAAAGAAAGTGGGCCGTAAGACATGGATGACTGATGTAATTTTACAACTAACAGAAACAAGAAGACGGAACAAAAGCAATCCTGCCAAATATGAAGAAATTCACAGAAAAGTCAGAACCTTATGTAAGATGGCAAAGGAAACATGGCTTGAGAAAAATTGCAGAGAAATTGAAAAACAACACAACAGTAAAAATGCGAAACTAATGCACAAAAGAATTCAGGAGCTTACTAATCAATGAACACTTACATCAGCAGGCTGCCTAAAGACAAAAGATGGCAGAGTCATAATATAAAAAGATCAGATCTTACATGCATGGTCAGAGTACGTGAAAAACCTTTATGATGATAACAGAGACGAACAGTATGATGTTCAAAATAATAATGAAGGACCAGCAATTTTGAAGATGGATGTTCAGAATGCTCTTAACCATACGAAATCTGGCAAGACCCCAGGCTCAGACAGCGCCACAACAGAAATGATTAATGCTTTAGAAGAATAAAGAATAGATAAAGTTACCAGTCTGCTTAATGCAATATATGATACTGGAAATATACCTGATGAATTATGTAATTCTGTATTTATAGCAATCCCAAAGAAATCAGGAACCTTGGAATGTGATCAACATGAACATTAGTATAATAAGTCACATCACAAAGGTTTTGCTAAGAATTATCATGCAAAGAGTTAGAAGGAAAATATAACCTGAAATAGGAGAAGAACAATGTGGGTTTGTAGAAGGCAAGGGTACTGTAAATGATGTGTATATACTGAGAACCGTAATCGAACGTTCTATAGGAGTAAACACAGATCTACAATCAATCAATCATGTGCCATGCTGGAAAGAGTGGGCAGTCATGACTCGCCATTTCACTCGATCACCAGAGTCGTGGATCAGCTCAGTGTTCCTGTCTCATCCATACCATGTGGCCAAGCCATCCAGGTATTTTCCTCTCGGTCTTCCTCTTGGTCTGTTCCCTTCGATCTTGCCAGTTATCACCAAGTTCTCCAATCCATTTCTTCTCATAACATGTCCAAAACATTCGACTGTCTACGTCTAATTTCTCTAATCAGTTTACGATGTTCATTTGTCTCCTGTAGTACTTGGTCATTGGATTTTCTATCTGTACATGGTATTCTTTGCATGTTCCACAGAAACCACATTTCTGCAGCCATCATTTTTCGGCATGACTGCTCATTGTCCAAGTGTCACATCCATACAAACAAACAGGCTCTATGTATCCCATCAACACTCTTTGACTTGTTTAAATTGACATCTTTTTATTGGTCAGAATGTTTTTCATCTTGCTAAAAGCTACTTTCGCCATGGCGATTCTTGTTCTAATCTCTTCAAAGCATCGCCCATCAGATGTCATGACAGTTCCGAGATAATTGTACCGATTCACGTGTTGAAGAATATTCCCATTTACTTGTATATTACATTGTGGTACTTCATTCTTCCTAGTGACGACCTAACCTGTGTCTTTTTAAAATTTAATTATAACCCCAGTTGCTCACTGTGTACAACAACCGCATCTACTAATTGTTCCAAATCCTGTGCATTGTCTGCAATCAAGACTGTATCATCGGCATATCTAATGTTATAGATGTTTCGTACTCCAATGCTGATTCCATTTATTTATATCTTCTACATTTCTGAAAATATTTTCATTGTATAGGGAAAAAAGATCTGGAGCATCAATTTGTAGGTCTGCAAGCATATCCACCATGTTGACATGTCTAACTCTATCAAAAGCCGTTGTGTAGTCAATAAAGCAAAGATGTATATCCGTGTTTACTTCTATAGCACGTTCAATAAATGTTCGCAGCATATATACATCATTTACTGTACCCTTTCCTTCTACAAACCCACATTGTTCTTCCCATATTTCAGGTTGTATTTTCCTCCTCACTCTTAGCAAGATAATTCGTAGCAAATTCTTTGTGATGTAACTCATTATACTAATTGTTCCATGTTGATCACATTCCAAGGCTCCTTATTTTCTTGCGATTGCAATAAATACAGAGTTA
Source organism: Cepaea nemoralis (assembly GCA_014155875.1). Taxonomy (NCBI): domain Eukaryota; kingdom Metazoa; phylum Mollusca; class Gastropoda; order Stylommatophora; family Helicidae; genus Cepaea; species Cepaea nemoralis. Next base: position 559,621 of record JACEFZ010022272.1, on the reverse strand, counting down.
CATAATTCAGAAGGTATAATTCCAGTATCATATAATGTGTTCAGCAGTCTGGTGATATTATCTAGTCCATATTCTTCTAAAGCTGTAATCATTTATGTTGTGATGTTATCTGCACCGGGGGTCTTGATAGATTTCATATGCTTATGAACATTTCGAACCACCATCTTGAAAATTGGCGTCCCTTTATCATTACATCTAATATCATATTGTTCCTCTCTGTTATCATAATAAAGGTGTTTTACTTAATCTGTCCATACATGTAGAATCTGATCTTTTTCTATTATGATTTTGCCATCTTTAGTTTTTAGACAGCCTGTTGATGTACTTGTTCTTTTATTAGTAAGTTCCTGAATTATTGTGTGCCATAATGTGGTATTTTGACTGCTGTGTTGTTTTTCGATTTCTAAGCACGTTTTCTCAAGCCATGCTTCTTTTGTCTCCTTACATAATATTCTGACTTGTCTGTGAATTTCTTCATATTTGGTAGAATTATTTTTGTTGAGTCTTCTTGTTTCCATTAGGTGTAAGATGTCTTCAGTCATCCATCTCTTACGACCCACCTTCTTTAATTTTGGAATAGTTGTTTCTGCAGCCAAACTGAATTCTTCAACATTTCCCATTGATCATCCACATCCTGTAATAGGATCTCTAGATCAGACAATTTATCAAATCAGTTCTGCACTTCTAAGTTGAATTTGTTTTTTATTTCCTTGTCATTACTCAATGTACACAAATCATGTTTAGTGTGTCCTGATATATACTTGACTTTCTTCAACTTTATCCTCAATGTTCCAGTAAGTAATCTGTGGTCACTATAACAATCAGCACTGGAAAATGTTTGTGCTATTGTCAACGCGTTTCTGAATCTTTTGCTAATCAGAATATAGTCAATCTGGTTTCTAATCCTGCTATCAGGACTCCTCCATGTCCATAATCTTCTAGGGTGTTTTCTAGGGTTATTTCCTGTTCTTTTGCCCACTTTACTAGTCTGTATCCTCTTTCATTTCTCTCTCCTAAACCATAGTTTCCTACTGTGTATCTATCACCTTGATTTTCTTATTTTGCACTGAAGTCCCCTATTATGATGTTTATTTCTGAATTTTTACATTTCTTTAAGGCAGACTCTAAGTCATTTTAAAATTCATCTACACTATCTTCAGTGGATTCTCCTGTTGGGGCATATACTTGAATAACATTTATGTTAAAAGGTCTGCCACTGAAATTTAAATAGTAGAACTCTGTCCGACACGACCCAATATCGTTGAACAGATTTTGATGGTTTCTGGTCCAAAATAATTGCCACTTGCCTTTGTTGATATTCACCTCCAGAATAAATAATCTTAAAATTGTTATCTATCTTGATACCTGCTCCTGTCCTCTCGTTTCGCACATCCCTAAAATATTATTTTTTTCTCTTTCCATTTCTTGTTTTATGTTCTCTAATTTTTCGTCGTCCTTTAACGTCGTAACGTTCCATGTTGCTAATTTTAATGCCTCTGTATTTGTCTTGCGATGATCAGTTTTTAGGCGAATCATAATGTACTAGACACGTTTAAAGAGGTAGTTTGCCATTGCTTTCTTCTATAGCAGTGACAATACTGGCCGGGTGACCGCAGCCATTGTCTCGCGAACGAGATCCTCTACCTGCCGTTGCGAAACTTGTGACCATAACCAACAAATATCTGTCGGCTGCCCTCAAATTTTCATCCACCGCCTGCCTTCCGTGGCTTCCTTTGAACACTTCCAATAAATGAATACGAAATAACACCACATAATCCACAGGAAAACACTAAACATTGCCTCCCGAAGAATAAACGCATCGCTTCGTCCCCATTTGTACCGGAAGTTCACCTTTGCTTTATTGACTACACAAAGGCTTTCGATAAAGTGAGACATGTCGACATGATATGGATGCTTGAAGATCTACAAATTGATGGAAAAGACCTTATACTTGAAAAAAACAAACATATATGAGAAACAAAAAGCTGCCATAAGAGTTAATAATGAAGTAGACCAATATCAGCTTACTAAGAGAGGTGTGAGCTGTATCAGGTATTAGTCAGATATGACTGAGCTACCGTATAACAGGAGACGGTACTACCTGCTTTCTGTTAGCGCTGAGCGTTGGGTGGCAGTTACCAAACCCAACACCCCACATTGTGCCAACGGATTCGAGCGGAAGAGCGCAATTTGGAGGGTACAAGTCTTACGCTGGTGCGAAGAAATGAAAGCTAAAAACAAAATGTCATGGCAGGGCAGACCATGGCGGCTGGTCTAGGATCGAAGCGCCGAAAGGCGGACAGTTAGAGCATTGCTTTGCTGATCCGGCAGCTTCTGCAGCTTGTCTTGTTCCAGATGTAGGGGTGTTACCTTTCCTCTGGAGTGAACTAATCAGGCCGAGAGAGGGATCATGCTGCATGGGCAACACATGATCTCTATATTTTAGCCCAGGCTTTGTGCTATGGAGAGGCAATAACTCCATCCCTGGTCTTAACTGGTCTCGGAATCAAAGCGAGAGGCAACTGTTACGGGTTATAAGTCCCTGTCAATTGGCGTAGACATGCGGCGCCACGCGTTGCCTCTGACGGTGGGAGACACCTACAGGTGTCACTGATCAGTTACCGCCCGCCTCAAGCTGGGCAGCCCCCGGCCAATTGGGTGCTGATTCGCCACAGCCTGCCTGCTTCAATAGGTGCTTGGGGCTAGGACAAAATCTGTAATCGAAGGCTATAAAACCAATGCACCAGGTAAACATAAAAATAGAAACCTTAAGCTACGGATTGCAATCTCGAACTTGAGAACCGTGTGTCCAGGATTTTCCACTGACTTGATCAATATTGACGATATTAACTTACTCACACTAAGAGAAACATTTAAGCAGCTTTCATATGCAGTGTCTGCGAAGAATTCTTGGTATTAAGTGGCAAGACAAAATCACAAATACTGAAGTATTGGAAAGACCAGGTTGTGTGACGTTTTATTCCATGCTCAGTCTTCGTAGACTTAGATGGATAGGACATCTTAGGAGGATAGATGATGGTAGAATACCAAAGGACATCATTTTTGGTGAATTCAGATGGTTAAAAGTTCTCAGGGTCAGCCTCTACTACGATACAAAGATGTGTGTAAGCGGGACATGATTGATACAGGCATTGATAATGCACATTGGGAGCAAATCGCCGCTGAACGTGTTGTATGGTGGGCAAACATCAGAAATGGAATAAAGACAAAGGAGAAAATTATTGCAGATAAGTCACACACCGAGCGTGTGAGACTTAAGATGGTGCATGATGGTGGAAATGACCACGTGTTCACACGCACCCACTGTGAACGGACACTTACAGCGCGATTTGGCCTTATCAGTCACATTCACTACCGCCTTTTTTAAAGCACAAAACTATCGTCTGTCAAGACAGCAAGGTGCCAAGGTGCCAAGGTGGGGGATATATAGATATACACACACACACGCACACACACAAACACACACACGTGCGAGTCAATAAGTAAGTCACACAGTTCTGTGGGATGACAGGTAAATGTAGTTGGTGTTTCCTAAAGGTGTCATTGGGTAGCAGAAACATACAGCTTTATATTTCCTTTTGTCAGATGGCGCTAGGTGTCTCATGCGCATGCGCAGCGCAGAAACAAATTAGTCGACTGTACTTACGGAGATTACAACCAAAGAGCAACGTGCTGTTGTGCGTTTTTTTGTGGGCAAAAGGACTGCCAGCAAAGGACATTCATAAGGAAATGCTTACTGTTTATCCTGACAACTGTTTGTTCCAGTAAAGCAGTGCATAGCTGGGTAGAAAATGTTTTCAAGGACGATCTAAAATTGTTGATGAAATCCAATCTGGTCGTCCTGGTGAGATTGCATCAGAAGCATCCGTGCAGCGGGTGGAGGAGATGATTAGAGGTAACAGACGAGTAACGATATACTCTATGGCATCTGCAATAGGGAGCTCACATGGTTCAGCATAAAGCATAATGCATGATTGATTGCATTTAAGAAAGTGTGCTCAAGGTGGGTGCCCAGACAATTGAAGGAGGAAACCAAAATGAACTTATTTGGACTGTCCTTGCATCATCTCTATCGATACGAATATGAAGGAGAAGACATGCTGAACAGGATTGTTACTGGGGACGAATCATGGGTGCATCATCACCAGCCCGAATCAAACCGTTCTTTAATGCAATGGAAACATTCTTCTTCGCCTTATGTCCAAAAATTCAAAGTTACTCCATCAGCAGTGAGGGTTATGCTTACAGTGTTCTGGGATTGTAAATGAGTGCTTTTAACCAATTTCAAGAAGAAATGTGGCAATGTGAATTCTGAATCGTAGAGTGAAGTTCTATCCATGATTCATGATGCAGTTCGAAGAACACGTCCATTACTGCTGACTAGAATAGTGTTGCTTTTCCATGACAATACCAGACCACATACGGCTCGATTAACTCAAGAGAAAATTATCCAACTAAGATGGGAAGTTCTGGAACATCCACCTTACAGCCCCGACGTAGCCCCTAGCGAATTCTACATTTTTGGTCCACTGAAAATCCACCTTCGAGGGAGACATTTCGTGAATGACGCCGAAGTTGAATGTGAAGTGAAAACCATGGTTTAGAAAACGACGCACGAAGTGCTATGCCGCCGGTTTGGGAGGTCTGATGAAACGATGGGATAAGTGCATGAATGTTGGTGGAAATTATGTTGAAAAATAAAGGGACAATGTATGTATAAAAATAAACTGGTTTCAAGTTTTTATAACGTTCAATTAGTTTTCTACAGCCATTTGTGACTTGCTTATTGACTTTCCCTCGTGTGTGTACACACACACACACACACACAGACACACACACACACTCACACACACACACACACACACACACACATATATATATATATATATATATATATATATATATATATATATATATATATATATATATATATATATATATATACACACACACGTGATTTGTTTATGTTTATGTAGTGGTTGCTCCAGTGTAATATTCATTCCCGATATCTGAACGTTGTCACTCGACATACATAAATGCCAAAGATTTTGACGGTGGCTGGCACAGGTGTAGGTGCCTGGGACCTTTATTCCAATACAATTCATTATAGTTGCCAGCTTGGCACATATTCCTTTCTCCCGTTTGGCTAATAGATTAGACTGATTTTGCTAAGTATAGCCCTGGCAGGCTGTGTTGTCTAAGAGGCGTGGTGTTGGCTGTTAGAAACATGTAGGCAATGAAATTATGTGTGTGTGTGTGTTTTTATTTTTCCAGAATGTGCATCAGGATGGTATGGTGACAACTGTACACATAAATGCTCAGATTTATGTTATATGAACAGATGTGATGCGCTCACTGGCGAATGTGAAACTTGCATTGATAAACACACAGGATTTGTCTGTGAAGGTAGGTGTTATTTCACATATCCCAACACTTGAACGTCATTTGTCTAGAAGAACCCTTAGTGTAAAGGAAATAAATAGTGCGATAAGAACACACACGAAAAGGAATTACGGGCAGCGATGCAGAAAAGGGGAGATCACCGAGGGAAGTGCAAAACAGCTTCGGATATACGCAATGGGAGACGAAGAACAGAAGGAGCAGGTAAAGAGTGAAACGTCATTATAATGTAACGACACTGTGAAATGATAGTAGTTTAACATGATACCAGTGGCGTCACTGGGGTTGGTGTCACCCAGTGCGGATAACTCTTGGTGTCACCCCTCTAGACTTTCACCATGTATCATGATGATACAGCGCATTATAAAATGCTAATCTAATAGTCGTGTACGGTTTGCGCGGCGCATTGTATTTGTAATGTGCTCATCACAAGTCTTGTAGTATGACCGACTTCTATTGGAACACATAGAATAATGTAACTACATTGGCCCGATGAACTTATAGCGTTATCACATTGTGTGGACATGAGAACAAAGAGGGATAGCTGGCCAATCTTACCCTCACTTTGGAAGGCGATAAGCCCAGGCATCGACCTGCCGCGTCCTGCCGAGCTCATCACATTACCATGACACGTACTTCTATAAGAAGTAAACACAATATATTTTGGCTTACGGTCAAGATGGCGATGGACGGTCATGTTGTTTTGTGACCGTTAACTTTTTCGCGCAAGAGATGGATGTTTTCATCTCTTGCATGTAATGTGTGTGCCTGGATGTAAAACCAGGAGTTTCCACTCAAGATCTGAGCCGATGCCACGGAGTTTCGTGCATCGAGCGAAGCAATCCTTGAGTGAATATTTCTCAGCGTGTGTGGTTCTGTTGTGTGTTTTGTTTTTCAACATGGCGGAACAACGTGTTTTCTCCTAGCGTTGGGCAGTCAACCTAACAAGGTGACGTTGGCGCAGGGCAGGCCGCAATCGACAAGGTAAGCGTGGTGGTTTAAGGCGTTTTAGACTCAAGTGTGACCGTCTCGGCCTCAGGAATATCCGTATTCTATATTGGAACAGCGCCAGCGTAAAACAACGGGGCCCTATTCTAAAAAACCTGGTTTACAGGAATGACATTGCAACGCTGCAGAAGACGAGACTGGGTGATCAGCTACTCCGAAATGCCGGCTTCAAATGTTTCTACAACAGACGACATCTGGGAACGGCGATTCTCATCCGCGACAGTATGGTGGCGTCAGAGCTAGACATGTCCAGTTGGGACAGTGACGACATACAAATACAGGCGGTAAGAGTTCAATCAGGTCTACTATTCGTGTTGGTTAATGTGTATGCCCGTAACGCGAGTATGGATTCCCAGAAGTGGCAGTGCTTAAGCGATATATTAGGTCACGAGAGAAATGTTATTTTCTGTGGCGATTTAAACTCTAAAGGCAGATCATGAGGAAACATTTCTTCTAACACACAGGGGGAGGGGTTCGAGACTGCACTTGAAACCATTGACCTAGTTTGTATCAACAGTGGCAGTGTCACCAGGACGGCAAGCCGTCCAGGTGATGAGGACAAAGCTATTGACCTGGCGCTGGTTTCTCCTTCACTCACTACAGTGTGTAGATGGGGTGTCCTAGGGAACCATGGCACCGACCACCACCCTTGCAGCATATTGGTGGAGAAAGGCAGAACCAGGCAGCACAAGTTAAGGGTCAAGACTTTCCAGTATGACAGTACAGGGCAAGATGTGGTGAGTAAAGTATGACGTGACAAGCACAGAAAGCTTCCGGGCAGGAAAAAAAAAGCTGAGAGCAGCAACCGTGGTGGAATTTCGAGGTGGAGAAGGCCTTTGTGGATTAGCGCAGTGCTGTAAGGAGATGGCAAAATGCCAAGAAGAACAGAGCTGGCCATCCTAGTCCCTGCATGCACATAGAAAGAGAGATGCACACATATATAAGCTATTTTAGAAAAACTGATTAAGGTGATTAAAAGTGCAAAATTGGCAGAGGTATGTCAAAGAGTAAGCACAGACAAGTCACTGACATTGTTCTGGTCACTACATAAAAGCATGAGTGGTGTAGTCAAGAATAAGAGCATTTCTGACTTCCAAGGTGCTGACCTCATCAGGCAGAGGACTGACGAGGACAAGGGCAAAGCCCTCTTTGAACACTATCTAGAGCAGAGCAACGAGACAGACACGGGAGGCCGAAATCTTGCCAAGGGGATCTCCTCCGACAAGTGCAAGGCCCTGAACATTTCGGATGCAGACACAGTGACAGTGAAAGAAATCAAGGCTGTGCTTCGACGATTAAAAAAAAAAGCGCTCCGGGGCCAGATGGCATAAGATATGACGACATCAATAGGTGTACCGACAACGAGCTAGAGAAACTAGCAGACATGTACAACAACAGTATAGGGTGTGCTAGCATCAAGGAGGAATGGTTACACAGCTATCTGATTCCCTTGCCGAAGCCTGGCAAAGACCAAACAAAAATTCAGGGATATCGATTTATAACCATGGAGAATACAATAGACAAGCTGCTGGAGAAGTTAATTGCCAGAAAAATATCAAGCCAGCTAGAGGCGCTAGGTGTTTTCCCACCTACCCTGGTGTGTACAGTCCAAAAAGAGAAACCTGGACAATGCAGCAGATTTTGCCCATGATGTCTATGCAGGTTTCCACTCAGGCATTGAAACCTTTGCTGCAGCGACATACACAATAGAGCACCATTGAATTTGTTAATGCTTCAGCTTCTTGAACTCAAACTAAGTCCATTCCTCCTTAGTTGGATCGCTGCAGCCCTCTTCCAACTGAAAGTAGTTTTTAGATGTGACAGTTGGACTTCGGAACCAACAACAATCAATGTATCCTTTCCTACCACAGGGATCTCCATTATCTCCGGTACACGTCAACGGCTACACTGTGAGAATCACCAGCTAGCAGATCAATGTACCGGGGAGGACACTGACATAACCGACGATGTTTTAGTGTATGGTCAGGTGAAGGTTATGTATCAGGTTGCTGTGGAACTACAAACCGAACTCAATCGCTTAAGTACTTTTTGTGTTGAAGCTGGGGCAATGGTCAACCCAACAAAGGCAACAGTGACATGGTTCTCGTTGAATAATCATATTGTCAACACTCCAACACCAATTGTTAATATGTTGCTTGCTTTCTTGCTTGTGTTCGTTGGCTTGAGCTCCAACGTGAAGTCCTGTATGTCGGATGAAGACATCATGGTGTCCAACATCAGTGTGATGTCATACAGGACCTGAGTTTTGCGTGAGTATCCGTTGTCCCATGTCTGGTTTATTGGTGTGCAGACTGGTGGTTCCTCGCCGTACAGGCAGACACTCTCCGACTTCGGAGGAATGTTAATATGTGTTCAGAGACGGTGGAAAGAACGCAGGCAATGAATTACCTGGGGATACGTTTTCATCGAAGCCTTGCTTATAATGACCACATAGACCAAGTGATAACAAAGGCCATGCGGGGTCTGGCTGCGATGCGGGTGATGGCGGCAGCAAACTGTGAGCAGCGCCATCTATGACTTCTATACGAGGGGCTGGTAATGTCTATTTTTGAGTATGTAATGGCAATCCTGACTCTCAGCCGTAAGCAGATAGAAGGGATGGAAAGGATACAGAATGAAGCTATGAGAATTATTCTTGGATGTACAAGAGATACAGCATGCTACCTTCTTGATTTTCCAAGACAGAATACACATTTTCAGAGCACGCGCCTACCTCAGAGTTAACGAAAACACACAACATCCATTGTATAGTGAAATTATGAAGGTAAAGGGCAACAAGTTAAAAATAGGACGGTCGTGGATGGGTCGAGACGAAGACATTCTTCAACAGGTGTGTTCACTTGAGGACTTAGAACCTGGCGAGGAGTGGGTACCCGTGCCAACATATTTCTGTACGTCCTTTTCAGTCTGCAACCAACTAAACAGAAAATGCCGACAAGAAAATTCGGCTGCGGTGGAGGCGGAAGAACAAGCGTTGATTTTCGAGAATTCGCTAGACGGTGATGCTGTCATTTACATAGATGGGTCGGTCGTCCGACATGTGAGAAGCTCATGGGCCTCTACTGCTCAGGCCGGAGGGAGAATTGTGAAGGAGGTGCTTTTTCTGAGATCACAGGTAGCCTGACTGTTGAAGTCATGGTAGTAAGTAAAGCAATAACATGGCTCGAGACACAGACATTCACTAGGGCATGTTTCCTTAGCGACACAATGAGCATGCTCAAGAGGATAGAGATGGGGTGGATCCGAAAGAATGGCTGCTGTCTCTGGAGCGATCTCGGCTGGCAAATATTAGTTTCATCTTCATGCCAGGGCATGCGGGAGTACAAGGAAATGAGCGGGCTTACAAACTCGCAGGTAACGCTACTGTGGAGGGCGGATTCGCCATGGATTAGGCTATTTTGAATGCTCTACGAGAAGTTAGCCTTTTGCGAAAACCAAGTGGTGACTGTTAATGTACAACCATGGCTAGACTGCGAGAACAGCAAATTAAAAGAGGGGTGACCAAATAAGAACACTACGCAGGAAGCCAAGGAAGATTGATAAACCAACACAGAACTGGTGTCGCTACACGCTGCGGGATTTGCTGAGGAGGGGATCCGAGCACTTATGGACTGAATGGTTTGATGTGCAATGAGGATGATCTGTCGACTAACTAACACAATATATCGATGTTCATTCTCCTCTAACCACTGATGAGTTGAGTTGAGTTGAGCTATGAACCGACATCACTGCATTCAGGACATTCCTATATGTGCACCGTCCCCTTGTTCAACAGCCAGCGAAGAGTCACACTACTAATCGATCTCACCGCTATCGGATTGAACGTTCTTCTGGTTTCCCCTCTCAGGTTTGAGATTCTACCAGAAACCCTGCCAATCCCACGCAATCTCACCCTTTCCACGTACGGGTTCTCAATCTGTTCCTCCAATAGGCCCCACAGGCGCACGACCACATCTCCCGTGTCCGTAGATAATCGACCACCAAGATGTGCATTTCCTGCCAGATTATCAGCTTGTTAATCCCCCGAACGTCCGCATGGCCAGGGTAACAAATCCATACAATTATTACAATCTGTGGCCTCTGAAGCGAGGTGAGCCATTCCACACGAAACATGTCTTTCTCCACTTTACTAAGCATACTCATTGAGACCATGATGAAGACAGTGTGTGTTGCGGTGGCCTCCTCTAACCAACGGGATGCCGCTGTGACTGCTTCCACATCTGAATTCTCATCCTGGAGGTCGTAGCCCCATATACCATACTCTCCTTTTTTTTTCAAGAATCGTCCATAAGCCTTTGAAATGAAATCCCAACAAATGCGCCAGTTTCACACGACTGAACCATCAGTGTAGATCACTATGTCACCTTGTGTGTATTACTTTGGATCAGTTGTTGCACCTCAATCTCTGTGCGGCTCGCTGCCCATTGTCCGCACTCATTGTACAGTGTTATTATTACATTGTTCCATGTCTGTCGGTACTTCAACCCACTCTTCACGATTGATGGTCTCTAATTCACATTCCTGACGTATCGATATTTCCACCTGTGTCATCCAGGACCTGCATCGTCTTAGTCTATGACCCTTGACCATATCCATCATGGCTTCACACAGGGGGCGATCAATATCTCCATTGTTGGTAGCGCCAGGATATGCCTCATGCATAACTAAACCTAACCAAGTCCTTCACATCTTCGTTATTGGTGATTAGTGACTAGTCAGGATCATCATCATCATCATCATCATCACACCAGTCAGGTACATTTGTGCTCCGATCACTTACCTAAACATTTCATCTTCGCCAGCGTGTACGACTGATCGTACCAGTTCTGTACTTGTCATAAAATGTTCGTGTCTGACGGCTCCCCCCTTTACTACAGTCCCCCTCACTCTGGACAATGAGTCCCAGGTTTCCATAGATATCCGTTCAAACAGCATCTCTTATAACTCTGATGAGGTCTGGTCCATCCATTGCATTTCCCATTTCGATCATTGCAATGTTCGCCAAATTCTCGGCTCGCCCATTGCCTGTCATGCACGAGTATCCGAGTACATAGATAGAAGTTAGCTTAATTAAGTGTCATGTGTCAGGCCACTCATGAAGTTGAGGCCAGTCTGGATCTTCTTGAGCATGTTAATGTCATTAAGATATGAAAGCAAAAGATGAAAATCGCCAGTGTGCTCTAGTTATGACCCTTGTAAACAGTATACACAGATATTTCATATTACACTTGCGCACATATCAAATATTGATTGCATTATTATCAATATCTCTTATGTAATTGTCAATTTTCAGAATGTGACACGGGCTGGTTTGGTGACAACTGCACAAAGACATGTCCAAAGATATGTCCTAGAAATCTGTGTAACAACATTACAGGGGATTGCATGTCGTGCATTGGCAACCGCACCGGGCCAAAGTGTGAGGGTAAAATGATCATGTTTTGTTGACCATGTCAAACATTATACATATCAGCTTCAATAATGTCAATGGAACATTGATAATTCACAATAATTTCCTTGATCGTGTATAACCATTTGTTTACAATTTTGTTTGTTTGCATACGTATATTCATTAGGTAAAGCTCACTAAATGATATAGGAATTGGTCGAACAACATTCGCATTCAGAAGACAGCATCATCTTCAAAGACGGGTCGGTAAAGCGCATGTCAATGTTAACATGGGATAGAGAGCACAAAGTATGAGGTAAACAGTCAAAGAGGATCGCGGGGCATACCTGACAATTACAGCAAGTATAACTACGGAAATCATCGCTGCCTCTAGAACACATGCATAGGCAAGGGGAAAAGAAGCCACGCACGTGATCACCATATCAGTCTCCATGGGCAACGGGACAAGAAGCCACTCACGTGATCGCTATATCAGACTTCATGAACATGAAAATTACAAACGGCAGTCTCCGCGGTGAATTAGTAGACAGCATTCCAAAGTCACGCCTCATATCACTCTCCTGGGTGTACGCACTCGGACACGAACGAACGAACGAACTTTATTTTAAAAGGGTAACAAATTGGGCAAGCAGGCCCATCTTACATTCGGCCCTTTCGATCACTCATCTTTCATTCATCAAATGTGAATGTTACATTTACATAGGGAAAAAACAATTGTCAAATTGTTTTTGTAAGCATAAACAATGCATATTACGCATGATACATTCACATGGGGAAATAAACATTGTCAAATGAAAGTTGTAAACATAAACAGTGCATATTGCAATGTTGTGAGACACATCCCCCATCCACCCTCACACCCCGCAGCCACTCACACATCCCTCAGCCACCCACACATCCCCCACCCACCACACCCCCACCCACCCACACATACCTCCACGTACTCACACAGACTCAGGCAAACATACACGCCGCCACCCACCCAATGATTCCCCACCCACACACATTTCCCCACCCATACATACATCCTCCACCTATCCCATAGCCGACACGCACACACCCACCCACATATTCTCCACCACCCGCCCACACACCCGCAACCAACCAGCAAAACACACATCACAAAACCACACACACATTCCCACGTCAACCCACACATCCCGCCCCTATCCATACATACATCCTGCACCCTCACAATTTTTCCCCACCACGTTGGCGAAAAGAGTAAACAATGTGTGGATCAGCTAACAAAGAATGCACAGACACAAGTAGGAAGAAGCGAGCACAGGGCCCATACCACCAATGCAGTACGGACCCAGTAGACCAATGGCGACGCACCTCTAACACTATGAACTGGAAACATTTAGGCATATTTTGCTCCTGCGAAAAGAAGAGACATACTAAACACAGACACAATGCACATTCACATACCTTACAAGGAAATCCATCGTACACAGGTGGAAAACAAAGTGTGACATCCAAAATCATAAGCAATCAATAAATATATAAAATTAAATAATAAAATAACAAATATGTACAATAGGACAGCAAAGGACGGCCGATGTTTCGATTCTGAGAATCGTTGTCAAGGACAGGACAACACAAATGGACAAACAAACGAAAAAGACATACAATAAATTGACAACTACTAATAAGGTGGGTGAACCCGTTTACAATGGCGCTCTTATGGCTGCAGAGTTTACGTACAGTTAGGCTGCTAGACGACCAGATACGATTTGCGTAAGCCAAAGGTATGTGAACAGTCCCATATGAATATATAGAGATGTGTAGACAGTTAGGTATGAATATATAGTGGGAGGACATCATAGTTATAAACAGTGTAAAAAGTTTGATATGAATAAATAGAGGCATCTTAACAATTGGATATGAATATATAGAGGGAAGATGGAATAGTGATACAGTAGCATCCACAACAATATTGATACCTACTGGATGGAAACATCCCAGAGAGTTTAATAATTTGTTTTCAATTTTGAATGTTATGGAGCTATTGGAGAAGCAAGGTTTACATGCAGTAACACATACATCGTCGACTCCATTATGGTTAGAAGAATTAACATGATTGGGGACAGTTTTGTCAGCGTCCTGGTTAATATCTCTATGGTGTTCCCTAAAGCGTTCGGCAAGGCGTCTGCCAATTTGACTAATATATTTCTTGTTACATCGTTTGCAGATGATAACATATATGAGATTGCTGGATGTACAAGTAAAAGAATCTTTCAAGGAGAAGGTGTTTAAAGGGAATGCAATCGCCGGTGTCTGAGAAACGTGTGGACGTGTCAGAAAATTCATACGGTGGCATTTAAGAGTGCCCACAGATAAAGCATCTGTGGGGAGGCTACTATGCACAAGGTGGTCCCTGAGGCGTTTGTTGCGGCGGAAAATTACCCTAGGGCCATTAGAGAACACCCCACGAGTGGTTGGATCGGATTCTAAGATAGACCAGCGTCGGAGAAAACACACTACCCCTTAATATTTTGCAATCATCAACTAAATCCCGTTCGACATGGACCCCACTTCCGGAGTTTACAACGCTCTTGACCTATACATACTCCACCTATACTCCACGTTATTAAGCAACTCTCTTTCCCTCGCCTGAAACGCTCCAATCTATCCCGTCCCGAATGGCGTGCCTTTTCCCAACTACAGCGCTGACAGGGCATAGTCATCAAACCTGCGGATAAGGGAGTTGCGGTGGTTGTTTGGCGTAAATAATCCATATGTCGAGGAAGTCATGTCCCAACTTAATAAACCTAATAATTATTCCGCCTGCGCCGAAGACCTCTCTCTCTCTTTCTCTCTCTCTCTCTCTCTCTCTCTCTCTCTCTCTCTCTCTCTCTCTCTCTCTCTCTCTCTCTCTCTCTCTCTCTCTCTCTCTCTCTCTCTCTCTGATAACCGGAAGATTCATGATACCATCAAACAGTTCATGCGTGAGAATGCCTTACCACCCAGTGCCTCTTCACTTCACATCCATGAGTCCAACCTGGGCAAACCCATCCTTTATATGCTGCCCAAAATACTTAAACTTAACAAACCTGGACGTCCGATAGTTTCAGCCTGCTCATGCCCGACTAAACAGATCTCAGCGTTTCTTGACATCATCTTCCAATCTCTAGTTGCGAATGAGATAGAGAGAGAGAGTGACAGAGTATGTATGAGTGAGTGAGTGAGAGAGACAGAGAGAGAGAGAGAGAGAGAGAGAGAGAGAGAGAGAGAGAGAGAGAGAGAGAGAGAGAGAGGAAGAGAGAGAGAGTTGAGCGCACGCGTGCCATGTGACATGCTATTCCATATTTTTTCTGTATCCTCATCTTCCATATTTGCATTTTTAGTGCCATCTGAATTTAACATGTACCATATGCACTGCTTATTTTATCGTGTTTATGTCGATTCCAGGAATTATTTTATTGAATTGCATTTTACGTTACACTATGTATAACACATTTTTGTCATTTTTACATTATTTTCCCTAGTTTTTCAATGTTTTCCAAACTTGCCCCAATTTTAATTAATTAATTAATTTTTTTTTTATTTTTGGTGTGATGATGCTCACGATAGTCCTCAGTGTATGGGTGTAAAATGTGTGGAAGTTTGTTCATATTATTTTCAGTGAGTACGTGAGACATCATGTTTGTGTCTAGATATGAGGGTGTGTGTGCTTGTGTGTGTATGTGTGTGTGTGGGGATGTGTGTGTGTGTGTGTGGGATGTATATGTGTTTGGGGTATGTGTTGTGATTGTGTATGTATTGTGGATGTTAAGATGTGTGTGTGGGTTGAGAGATGGGTGTGTTGGTGGAGGATTATGTGGGTGGGGTGTGTGTGTGGGTGGGGGTGTGTGTGTGGGTGGGGGATGTATGAATATGGGTGGGGGATGTGTGTAGGTCGGTGGGGGATGTGTGTGTGTGTGTTTGGGGGGATGTGTGTGTTGCAGGTGTGTGTGGGGGGATGTGTGTGTGGTGGGGTATGTGTAGGGGTGAAGGAAGATGTGTGTGTGGGATATGAGATAGGTGTGTTGGTGGCAGTTGTGTGTGGGTGGGGGGGGGGTGCGGGTGGGGGATGTGTGTATGTGAGTGGGGAATGTGTGTGCAGGTGGGGATGTGTTGGTGGGTTTGTTAAGTGTGGGTGGTTAGGATATGTGTGGGTGAGTTATATATGTATTGGGGAATACGAGCTTGGGTGGGAAAATGTGCGGGTGGGTCCGGATATGTGTGAGGTTGTGTGTGGATCAGGGATGTGTGGGTGGGGGAATGTGTGTGTGGGTAGGTGTTTGGGTTACTGGGGGTGTGTGGGAGTTGGTGGGTAGTGAGATACGTGGGTGTGTGTGAATGGGTGTATGGGTGGGGGATGTGTGTGTATGTGAGTTTGAAATGTGTGTGTTTGAGTGGGGATGTGTGTCTGTGTGGGTGAGTCGGAGATGTGTGTGTGGGTGGGAGGTGTGTGTTGGTGAATGAGGGATGTGTTTGCCGGTGGGGAGATGGGTGTGTGGGTGGGGATGTGTGTGTGGTGGATGTGTGTATGGGTGGGTAGATGTATGTATGCATGGGGTGTTTCGCTGGGGCGAGGTTGGAGGATGTGTGGGCGGGTGAGTATGTGTAGGTTAAGGGATAGATGGGAGATGTGTGTGGGTGAGTGTTGTAGATTGTGTGGGTGGTAGAATGTGTGTAAGTTGGGATATGTTGGGGTGCGGCAAGTGTCTGTGTAGGTGCGGATGTGTGGGTTGACGGGGAGATTTGTGTGTGGGTTTGGGAATGTGTGTTTGGCTAGGTGGTGGGGATATGTGGGTGGGTGAGTGTGTGTGTGGATGTGGGATGGGTTGGGAGATGCGTGTAGGTGGAGAGATTTCTGTAGGTCGGGGGATGTGTGTGGCTGGAGGATGGGTGGGTTGATGCATGTATGGGTGTCTTGGGTGTGTGTGGGGATGTGGATGGTGGATGTGTGTGGGTGGAAGTGTGTGGGTGATGGATGGGTGGATGAGTGGGGTCATGTGTGTGTGACCTGGGAGTTGTGTGGGTGGGTAGGGATGTGTGTGTGGGGGATTTGTTGTGGGTGGGGTTGTATGGATAGGTGGTGGATGTGTGTGGGCTGGGGACTGATGGGTTGATGCATGTATGGGTGCCTGGGTGTTTGTGTGGGTGGGTTTGGTATGTGTGTGGGTGAATGTGTGTTTGGTGGATGGGTGGATGGGTGGAGTCAGGTATGTGTGGCCTGGGGGATGTGTGGATGGGTAGGCGATGTGTGTGTGTGTTTGTGTGTGTGGGAGATTTGTGGTGTGAGGGTGGTGTGTGTATAGGTTGGGGGATGTGTGTAAAATGCATTGTTTATGTTTACAACATTCATTTGACAAAGTGGTTTTTTTTTCTTTGTGAATGTATCATACACTATTGATACACGAAAGATTAGTGATTGGAAGGGCCGAATGTAAGACAGGCCTGCGTGCCCAATTTGTTACCCTTTAAAATAAAGTTTGTACGTTCGTTCGTTCTCCCGTCATACATCAAATATACAATTCATGCCTTACTTTCATTCATCTCTCTCCAACTGACTCGTGGGAACACATACAGGCTATTCTTAATGGATGTATGTTCTCTCTATACCTCCATTCCTCATGCTGATGGCCTCATGGTGCTACAATTCTATCTGGATGAACACACAGATCAAGCCATCCCTACTCGTACACTTGTGAGACTCTCTTAATTGGTCCTCAAAAATAATTCCTTTGCGTTCAATGGCCACTTCTTTGAACAAATCAGCGGTGTTGCCATGGGCACTAAAATGAGACCCAGCTACGTGTGCTTATTTATGGGGCATTTGGAACACCCGATTGAACTCAGCTATGATGGTCTTCACCCTTCCTTTTACCGACGCTGCATTGATGACGGCATCGGTCTCACTGACATGACGGAGAGGAACTGAACCGCTTCATCAGTTATGTCAAGAACTTCCATCCGAGGATCAAATTCACCACAGAAATGTCCACCACTTCTGTTAATTTCCTTTACACCACTATTAAAATAAATCCTATAGGCCTCGCGACCCCCGTGTACTTCAAACATACTGATGCTCACGGTTTCCTCCTATACAGCTCATCCCACCCCAAAAGCTGCAAAAATTCCATCCCATATTCCCAGATACTCCGTCTTCGTCGTATCTGTCAGTATGATACTGACTTGGTCGAGAAAGCCCATGAAATGCTTGACTTGTTCCGCAGACGGGCCTACCCTAGAACATCTTGTTCATAGCTCTCTGTCGCATAACCCAAGTCTCGCGTGAAAAGTCCCTTGTTATCCCCACCTTCCATCCACATACCTATGCCATCAAACATATTTTTCTGGAACACTGGTCTATCCTGGAATCTGATCCAAACACTCGTAAGGTGTTCTCTAATGGCCCTAGGGTAATTTTCCACTGCGACAAGAGCCTCAGGGACAATCCTGTGCATAGTCGCCTGCGCACAAATACTTCATCTGTGGGCACTTTTAAATGAAACCGTAAGAATTGTCGACATACCCATACGTTTCTCTGACATCAGCGATTGTATTCTCTCTAGGCACCTTCTCCTTAAAAGATTCTTTCACTTGTACATCCCGCAATCTCATATATGTTATCATCTGCAAACGATGTAACAAGAAATATATTGGTCAAATTGGCAGACTCCTTGCCGACCGCTTTAGGGAACACGTCAGAGATATTAACCAGGACGCTGACACACATGTCGCCAATCATTTTAATTCTTCTAACCATAATGGAGTCGACGATGTATGTGTTAATGCACTGAAATAGACTCATTAGACTCAAGATTGAAAACCAATTAATAAACTCTCTGGGATGTTTCCATCCAGTAGGTATCAATACTGTTGTGGATGCTACTGTATAACTAGGCCATCTTCCCTCTATATATGCATATCCAACTGTTCATGTGCCTCTATTTATTCATATATAACTGTTTACACTGTTTATAACTATGCTGTCCTCCCACTATATATTCATACCTAACTGTCTACACACCTCTATATATTTATATCGGACTGTTCACATACCTTTGGCTTACACAAATCCTATCTGGCCCTCTGGCAGCCTAACTATACGTAAACTCTGCAGCCATAGGAGCGCCATTGTAAACCGGTTCAAACCACCTTAGTAGTTGTCAATTTATTTTGTGTCTTTTTCGTTTGTTTATCTGTTTGTGTTGTCCTGTCCTTGACAATGATTCTCAGAATCGAAACGTCGGCGTCCTTTATTGTCCTATTGTATTTATTTGTTATTTTATTATTTCATTTTATATATTTATTGATTGCTTCTGATTTTGGATAAGTCACACTTTGTTTTTTACCTGTGTACGATGGATGTCCTTGTAAGGTATGTGAATGCGCATTGTGTCTGTGTTTAGTATGTCTCTTCTTTTCGCAGGAGCAAAATATGCCTAATTGTTTCTGGTTCATATTGTTATATCCTGCTGCAGCCGCTGCTTTTTCTTTTGTTCCTCTAACTCTAGTTCAGTTACACACACTGGGAGTGAAGTCTGGCCACACATACCAATGTAGTCTTCTAGGTCGAGCGAGGACCCTTTACCAATAACTCCGAATGGGGACAGTGAGTAAAGATACTTAACTGATTAAGTGCCATGGGATGATTAATCGTCTTAAGCAGCTTCCCGTATCAGCCGTGGGCTTATATATCGCCGAAATATTGTTATTGAGTAATAATGCAACATATCTTCTACCATATTAACAACATTTGAGTCACAACAGTGACGCACGCCTACTTCCCATTTCCTGAGATCCATTTTTGTATAGTCCCTACCTACATTTTTGTGTGGCACTCAATCTGTTAACGATGGTTGCTGCATCGGGGGACACAACATGCTTCGGAATACTCAGTGTGCCATGGTGTCGACCGTGATAACATAACATAACATAACATAAGATAACATTACATTAGGTAATGCACATAACTATTAAGGTGTATTTTTGTGTAATACGTTGACCACATAGGCACCACACAATCATGTCTATTCTTAAAATGTTCATTATATACAGAAAAAAGTATTACTGTCTGCTGTGTTTGTGTCTTTTTTTTACCTGTTCTTTGTTGATGTACAATTCTGAGACCAGCGGTGTTACCTTGGTGGTCAGACATTAATTGCATTCATATTCCATAGCCGTGCGTTCAGATGGTTCTGGCTAGTGAAGGCTCCTTTCTTGGGGTGCCTATATGGCCAAGAGTCGAGGTACAATTGATATGTAGCGAGGTACTCTCGTCACTTGGAGGTGCCAGGTTCGAATCACTGCACGGCAACATTAGCTGTTAGTGTTTATGTTGTCTGGTGTATTCTCTATGTCTTTCCTTTAATTCATTGATCGCCATACAATACCTGTGAAATTAATCATTTAGTAATGAAAGCGCCGAATACTAAATGCGACAATTAGTGTATAATTTATTCGTATACTGCGGCTATCAAACATTTAGATAAGTCATTGTAATATTGTTTATGTATGCATGAATGCATGTGTCTGTGTGTATGTATATTATATGTATATCTGTTTCGCGTGTGTATGTATATATTTTATATATGCGTATGTGTACCTATAAGTGTGTACTTAAGTGACTGCATGCGTAAGTGTGTGAATATGTGTACGCATGTGTGTGGGTACATATGTGCGTGAATGTATACATGCATATGCATGTATGTGTATGTATGTAAATATGAGAGAATGAGTTCGTGTGTGAGAGAGTGTTTATTTATGAGTGAGTATATGTGTTAGAGAGAAAATGTATGTTTTTGTAAATATGCATGTGCGGAGGAAAGTATGTGTAAGAATGTTAGTATACTTGATTGTGTGAATCAGTGTGTGCGTGTTTATGTACGAGGAGTATGTATGCGCACGTGTGAGAGAGACTATATAAGCATGCAATGTATAACATATATACGAATAAGTTAATGTTTGTCTGTGTGTTTGTGATAGCGAATGGATGTGTGAGTGTGAGTCAGTGCATGTGGGTGTATGATTGTAAGGAGGTTGTGCTTGTATACGTCTGTGTAGTTATGTGTTGATTGTGTGAGTCAGCGTGTTTAAACACATTATCGCGGTCTGAGTCAGTGTAGATTCCGCCACGATTCGTGTTGTTTGTTGATTTCCCTATATTATTCAAGCCGACGACCTTATTTCACGCCTTGAATAACCTACATGGCTAGCATGTTCTGTATTCCAAATTTCATCATAATTATAATTGACTATATATTAATTGCCGGCTTCCTAGCCTAGAGGTTAGCGACTTTTCTCCGTAATCTCGTATACTCTCGTAAGTAACGTGACGACGGCGAGAATCAGCAGTGGTTCGAATCGCGTCGGTAACTTACGGGGTATGTGAGCCGGCCGCTCAGAAAGCAATGGCAAACTACTGAGCGTAATCTTGCCAAGAAATCAACAATCAGCTGAAAGATGCTGATGTTGACAGCGATGTCCTGTAAAGGATATGCAAAACAATATATTAATTATTTTTAAAAAAAATACAGAAGCAATCGATAAGCGAATAAGTTGTACATATCCATTGAATGAATGTTTTCTTTCTATCATCCCAGATTGTCCTGTGGGATATTACGGAGCATTGTGTGACACCCGCTGCTCTGTCTATTGCAAGAACAGATCATGTGACGAAGTGGGCGGGGTTTGCTATTCTTGTGTAGACGGTTACCGTGGAGAATACTGCCATATAGGTAATATTTGCTGAACTGAAAGAAATCAATATAGATCTTAAAACAGAGAAATATGTAGTGTTGAGGAGGAAATAGAAGCAATGATTAGCATGTTATTATTCCACAGAGCTTTTAACAGTCCAACAGGTGATCGATACTTTGGTTGATTCAGACTCTGAGGAGTCAGAATTTCATCAAGAATGCGTTTCTAGTTCAGTGACACAGAGAGTGAGAGCTCGAGTGATGAGGAGAATCTTGAACCTGATAGATCTAGAGCTAGATCGATAGTAAGAGAAGGGGGGGGGCGTACAAAGACATTCCACTCAAGAAGGTGAAGAGCAACAACATATGGTGCTCACTTTGCAAGAAGTACCTCTGTGTGAAACAAAGTTCAACCTGCTGGGTGGATTGGCACACAAAGGTGGACTATTGGCGCTAGATGAAAGGTAGACCTATTTTCTGCAATGTCTCCAAGCTCCATCGTATTCTAAGAACATGTGTTCATGTAACTAACAGTTTTCTCTATCATGTAGGTTTTTTCACTTTAATGCTCAGGAGCCAAGGTATAGGGGACAGTTAGGTTCAGGGCCTCAGGTCTGGTATGGTTAAGGTCTCTGAAGACAAAGCTCCTTGCAGTACCTACATTGTTGCTTACCGGCACCAGACAAGATGCAGTGAAATATGCCAGGCAATAAATCTTGCAACATATTGTTTGTGACTTCTGTGTTTACATTCACCGAGGGAATACAATGTTTTGAAACTCTTGAAATTCTATCTCCATCACTGTTTGTTGAAAGCCAGAGAGTTTCTTTTCATCTCATGACTCTGTTTGCTGAAACTCATTGACTTTGCTTCAGGCTTGACAAAACTGCTCTGAATGCTTTCACGCCTTCAGTCAACTTTTATAATGCTCAGGATACATTTGTTGTTGAATACTCCTGGAAGCAGCTTCCAAAGATAGTATTCTATGGGAAGCTTGAATCAGGGTAGTTAGCTCATGATGATCAACAAGAATCATGCAGTGACACTCTGAAAGCCTCGATGAAGAACTGGTATTGACCTTGAAGACTGGTAGAACATTACTGCTGATTGCTCTGCGTGGCATAGTTCACTGTCTGCCAGCGGTGACTAGAACAGCACTCCATTGGGGAAGTATGCCACATGAAAATCAAACGTTCTGTAACCTGTATTAGATCGAAGTTAACAATGGTCTGCCCTCATTGTAACAGATATTTGCTGATTTAGATTGTACTGTTAGCCGCTTCCGAACCCACACTCAGGTACCACTAGTCTCCTTTAGTAACGAGGTCTAGGCAGGAGTAACATAATAATTAGTACACACACTCACTAAAATGTGGGCTTAGAATGGTTCCCCCGGGAAGGTTAACCCGGTCAACAAATGCCCGCAGAAGTCGGATGTGTCGGCCTAACGGCGCAAGAACGCAGCTCTGCTGTAAACAGGCACAACGCAATCACATCCGAAAAAAAACTCCGGATGAACGAAGAAGAAGAAGAAGAAGAAGAATGGTTCAATTGTGTCCTGATCTTGGTCAGTCAAGCCTAACCCAATGGGCACCAGAGATATTTAGGGAATTTAAAGTGGCATGGCTATGAAGTGTGCAGGTCACCTGACCTCTTAGTGACCTGACCTGGTGAAGGTTTAACATCTTATACCCATATAGATGTATCTGCCCTGGAGTAACTCTTACAAACGAACAAATCAAAGCGGAACAAGGTAATTGTTATTGGCTTATGCAAAGATATTCTTTGACATAACTGCATTGTGTCTTTGTGTATATAATTGCACTAGGTATCATGCATCTCCGCTATTTGTAGGAGTAGATGAGTGGTTTTGACCACACATCAGGCTTATAAAGACCAAGTTCGTCTCATGATATATTCAGATAAGACAAGAGTGGCAAGTATTCCCCAGGGTGGTTGTCTATATATGGGGGGAGGAGGGAGGGGGGAGGACTGCGTGGTGTCGAGGTAGGGTGTCCTCCTCGAGTGCTGGAGGTCCCGGGTTCAAGCCCCGGTGATGATCGGGATTTTTTTTTCATGTGGACTTCTAGTAATAAAATGTCCCCTGCTCTCTGGGTAGTGAGATTGGACGCCCTTGTGTATTGTAGCGCAAGTTAAAAAATCACTTGGCAGTTGGAAATCGAAAAAGAGTAGCCTAAGGGCGCTGCCCGGGCAAAATTTCGAGTTAAAAATCTACCCAAAGTATTTCAGGATCCTCGCCGGTGCTACGGAGTTAGGGCACTCAGATGAGTATGTCCAGACTCAGGTTTGAGTTAGGAGGAGAAAGGAGCACTTATGGGTTACACCCGTGTGCCGTGATGTTGATCTATCGACTAAACTAGACTATTCCACAGATTATTGGCATGCCATTCTTCTGGAGTTTGTTGAATGACATGTATAAACAATCGATACCTGTTTGCATGCTGTCTTATCTATTATGACATGACATTTCCTACATCTACTAATTGCGTAAATTCAGGTTTTATTTCTAGTTATCATCATATGTCTTGCCAATTGGCGTTATCATCAGCAGCATGTGCCATGTCCTTAAGCGGGGGCGGTCATGTTTTGCCTTCTCACTCAGCTCAGTGTTCATGTCTCAACCATATCACATGGCAAAGTCATCCAGGATTTACTTCTCTGTCCTCCTCTTGTTCTCTTCTATTAGATCTTGCCAATTTTCACCAAGATGTCCAATTTATTTCTTCTCATAACTTGACCAAAATATGGTGACTGTCTACGTATAATTTCTCAAATCACTTTACGGGTTTCATTCGTTTCTTGTAGGGCCTGATCATTTGTTTTTATTTGTATCGGTCTGCCCACGGTATTCTTTACATTTTCCTCAGGAACCACATTTCCACAGTCATCATATGTTTTTCAGCATGTGTGTTCATTGTCCACGCTTCACATCCATACACAATTACAGGGTCTATGTAGCACCTCCAAACTCTTTTTCTCGTTGCAAAACTGGCGTAGGTGACTTGCTTCTTCATGTCTCGCGATACCCAGTACAATGTATCAATATGTGTGCTGACATGTGTTCATGACTTGAAAGGGGTTGCAATATGTGTGCTGACATGTGTTCATGACTTGAAAGGGGTTGTCAGGCATTATTTCTAGCTATGTTCCTTTCACTATCTCCATACAAATTTCTAGATGTTACAAAGGGATGCATTTTCCCCTTTCTCAAAGCAAGACCACATTGTCAGCTGCTGGGACATATTCTTGAGTGATGTTGACAGCAAAGCAAGACCACATTGTCAGCTGCTGGGACATATTCTTGAGTGATGTTGACAGCAAAGCAAGACCACATTGTCAGCTGCTGGGACATATTCTTGAGTGATGTTGACAGCAAAGCAAGACCACATTGTCAGCTGCTGGGACATATTCTTGAGTGATGTTGACAGCAAAGCAAGACCACATTGTCAGCTGCTGGGACATATTCTTGAGTGATGTTGACAGCAAAGCAAGACCACATTGTCAGCTGCTGGGACATATTCTTGAGTGATGTTGACAGCAAAGGTTCTGCTGGTTTTTAATCTTTCTAGAACCACCATACTTCCTGTACTTCTCGCTGTTTCTTTCCGCTCAATGGATACGTTAAAAATCCCCATATGCCATCAATGCATTCCCTTGCCATCATCAAGTCTAACACATTCACAGGACATGCCTATTCTGTCTTCTTACTTCATATCAAACATAGTCCTATATGCCATCAATGCATTCCCTTGCCATCATCAAGTCTAACACATTCACAGGACATGCCTATTCTGTCTTCTTACTTCATATCAAACATAGTCCTATATGCCATCCCCTCACACGCTGCAGCTCTCCATGTACCCAATTTAGGCGATGATAATTCTGTGCACTCAGTAGCATGCTGTCGGTCTGCAGTCACTTGATGCACGAGTCTTTGCCCACCGGACGAGACTGCTCCTATAGAGCACACATTTACGCCGTTTATCTCGTTGTGTTGTGAACTGAGGAATGGCGAGCAATGCAACTGAAAAGACCGTAGTCTATATTTGATTTCCTTCACAGACGTGACAATAATTTTCAATGACTGAAACCACTACATCTACCAAGATATCTTTCGCCCACCTTGGCGAACGTAAGGTCCTAACGAACAACTATCTGGCAGCTGTTCTAAAGTTCAATCCACCATCTGCTCGATGGTGTCGTGTTACCCAGGTTATGGACCTAACCAGGTGTCCCACCTTGTCCAATAATGTCCCGTCTGCTAGCGGTGTGAAGAAGGCGTCTTCTTTGGTAGATGGTACTGTTACCCTGCTACCCAAAGAACAGAACAAAGCACGCAGACAACTCATAAATGAAGAACATCTTATGGAATAAATCCTTGTCATTGGACTATAGAGAACAATAATTCTTGAATGTTCAACAGGATCAGTTTTACATTTTTAGTTTTTCGATCCTGCACTTCCATATCAATAACAACATGGATGGTTAGTTTACAGCCGTACTTCCATGAGAACAGAATCCTGGACAATTATACACTTCAGAGAGATGGTTTTACAGAAGAATGCTAATCATCTCTTAGACAATCAGAACGAGTAAATGTTTTGAAAGCTGCAACGACACAACGACAACTGATCACATACATCGGTACTAGACAGTCATCATTGTTGGGCCACATTATGACACACACATACACACACATATTAGAACTGAGTGGGGCAAATGGGAATATTCCTAGACAGAGAGATAAAGGAAGTACACTTTGAGAGGCTTTTGTCGTGGCAGGGAAGGGCGTCAGCGCAAGAACTGATGCATGTTGTTTGAGATTGCAGGATGCGGAGAGAATGATCGCCTGCTCCAATTGGCGTGGTACTTGACGCTGATGAACTTGGTCGTGTAGGTGAGGACTAATAAATCCTATCATTATGGACATGATCCTGGTGTTTGAGTGTGAACTATACATGTATATTGTTATGTATATTCACCTGAAGGCATGAGTGTAAACAAGCCATTCCTATTGTTAGATATATTCACATCAAGGCATGCGTGGAAACAAACCGTTCATATTGCTAGATCTATTCTCATGGAAGTACGGCTGTAAACTAACCATCCCTGTTGTTATTGACATGGAAGTACAGTGTTAGTGTGAACTATCCATTCATATTGTTAGATATATTCACCAGATATCATTGGTGTGAACTAACCATTCCTATTCTTATGGACGCCGGCTTCGTGTCTTAGAGGTTAGCGACTTTTCTCCGTAATCTCGTATACTCTCGTGGGTAACGTGATGACGGTGAGAATCAGCGGTGTTTCGAATCGCATCGGTAACTTACGGGGTATGTGAGCCGGCCGCTCAGAAAACAATGGCAAACTACTGAGCGTAATCTTGCCAAGAAATCAACATACAGCTGAAAGATGCTGGTGTTGACAGCGATGTTCTGTAAAGGATATGCAACAACCAAAAAAAAAAATTCTTATGGACACTTTCTCCGTAATCCCGTTTATCCACGAAGGGTAACGCAGAGCGCGAGAATTCGAAGCCGTTTTCGCCGCGTTGGTAACTTAAGGAGTAAATGAGCCGGCCGCTCAATGGCAAACTATTGCCAAGAAATCAACCATCAGCTGAAAGATGCTGATGTTGACAGCGATGTCCTGTAAAGGATATGCGGGGAACAAATTCTTATGGATGCCGTCTTCTTGGCGATGGACTTACGAACGCGGTTCGTAACCCCGTGTACTCGTTTTCGAAACACAGCTGCGCGCAATTTGCCAGCAGACCTCTTCGGGTTGGGTTTGTCTCGGTATTGGTCCCTGTCGTTCAGAAAGCAATGATAAACTACTGAACGTAAACTTGTCAAGAGATCACAGCGGCAGAAATGCTGGTGTTGACTGCGATATCCTGTAAAAAGGATATGAAAACACACATTGTTATGGACATGAACGTGCAATGAGAGTGCGAGCTCTGTATGTGAAGGAAGGAGAACATCACAGAGATAAAATAATTATTGATTATGTGGCTGTTTCGGGATTTGAAATTTAAATATTGAGCACAACCCACTACTAGCAACGCCGATCACATTCTGGTATGAACCTAAGGCCTATCCACGTCAATATGGAAGCACTATACTCGAGTTTCGCCCTCATTTGAGCTCGTCAGTAGTGCATATCCCTGACCGGATCCGGAAACAGTCCCGGATCACGCGTGTGAAGCGGGTGTGTAACCACGCGGCACACACTGGACACACCAAATTATCACAACAGAACATCACAACGCTACCCATCGTAGGCTATGCTCAAGATTGCCCAATCGCCGCGACCGACGTCCGTCAATCGATGGGACCCGAACGATCAGGACTTCTCACTGGCAAGGAACACCAGGCCTCCTACATCCAGTGAGCAATAATCAATTGATTATGTGGTTGTTTCGGGATTTGAAATTTAAATATTGAGCACAACCCACTACTGGCAACGCCGATCACATTCTGGTATGAACCTAAGGCCTATCCACGTCAATATGGAAGCACTATACTCGAGTTTCGCCCTCATTTGAGCTCGTCAGTAGTGCATATCCCTGACCGGATCCGGAAACAGTCCCGGATCACGCGTGTGAAGTGGGTGTGTAACCACGCGGCACACACTGGACACACCAAATTATCACAACAGAACATCACAACGCTACCCATCGTAGGCTATGCTCAAGATTGCCCAATCGCCGCCACCGACGTCCGTCAATCGATGGGACCCGAACGATCAGGACTTCTCACTGGCAAGGAACACCAGGCCTCCTACATCCAGTGAGCAATAATCAATTGATTATGTGGTTGTTTCGGGATTTGAAATTTAAATATTGAGCACAACCCACTACTGGCAACGTTTTAGGAACCGACATCACAGCATTAGGGGCATTCCCATAAGAGCTCCGTCCCCATCCTCAGCAGCCAGCGAATGGTTCCTACACCAATAGTACCAGTTGATTTAAATTAATTATTGTCTGATATTACAAGAATGCCCACTCACAGACATTGTAAGAAAAACATGAACGTTTCTGTCTCTAAACTGCTGTACATTTCTTGCAGAAATCGAACAAAGTTACCCACCTATGTGGCTGTTGCCTCTGCTTATCCCAGCCTTGGTGCTGTTTCTGCTCTGTTTCACGGTGGGCGGTGGTGATGTACGTTATGAAGAACATTAAAATGGCCACATCAGTAAATCCAGATCCAGTCGAAACACAAGAGCCTTAGAATGTCTTTGCACTCGCCTGAATCATATTAGTTTATGTTGTTTTATATTATTTCATATTTATTTTACTATTAAATCCTAGCAGAAAGTTAATGATAATTATTATAGTATAGATGTGTTATGTCAGGTCTTAGTCAGATTGATTGACTGATTGATTGATTGATTGATTGATTGACTGATTGATTGTTTTAGGAACCGACATCACAGCATTAGGGGCATTCCCATAAGAGCTCCGTCCCCATCCTCAGCAGCCAGCGAAAGGTTCCAACACCAATAGTACCAGTAGTAATATGATTATATGTCCGTCTCGAGTTTCCTCTGAGCGTGGAGCGTCGGCCAGATCCTCTCGTCACTCCTCGCTACCTCATTCTTTCCAGTCTATGGTGACCCATTTGCTCCTCCGAGGTGTACACGTGCTCCCTGAAGGCCGCAACCACGTCTGCCTTGTCATGCATAAGTACTCCACCAAGTATTGCAGAGCCAGCAAATCTATCCGTCTGTTCATTCTCCAGCACACCGGCATGCCCCAGAGAAAAGATCCAGGCGATGCTTGCCACACGTGTCCTCTCAAACGAAGCAAGCCACTCTGCCCGAAGCGTGCCTGTCCTCACCTTTCTCAGCATGCTTTCTGAGTCAGTTACAATCACTATGTGTGCGCGTGTGTGTGTGTGTGTTTGTTGTGTGTATCGTAATCACAATCCAGCGGAAAGCTGCACTAACCGCCTCCACCTCAATTCTTAAGCTAGATGTTGTGGTAACATATGCCAGGCTCTCCTGCACCAAACGTCAACCATTAGCTTTTGATAAGAACGCCCAGGCACTTCTCCTACCCCTCAACACCGACCCATCTGTGTAGATAATCACATCACCCGAGCGAGCATTATCCTGAATTAGCTGCTGGATTTCCAAATCCGTGGGCCCTGCTGGCCACTTCCTGCACTCCCGGCTCAATGTGATTATAACTCTGCACAAGTCTGACTGCTCCGGTGGCACTCTGACCCACTCCTTTCCTCGCCTAATGTTCTCAATGTTCTCCTGTCTGATCGTATCCTCCGCCTGAGCCATCCATAATTTCCCTCTTATCAGTCGCTGACCCTTGACGGCGTCCAGCGCCTCATGTAACGGGTGATCTGTGTCTGCAGCTACTCTGAGATATGCCTTCGCCTGCATCACCTTGAGCCTACCAGCAACAGTCGGCAGACCAAGGATGTAGCGCATACACACTACTGGGGTGTCTCTGGTGCATCCCAGAATGACCCGCATAGCCTCGTTCTGTATGCGCTCTAATTTTACCAGCTGACTCTTTGAGACAGTGAGCAGTCCTAGTCCAAAATCAATTACTGAAAGGATCAAGTGCTGGTATAGTGTTAATAGCATTCTCTGCTCTGTGTCCATTGCAGTCATAGTTTTAAGTGCATTGTGTCCCTTTTGTGCCTTGAAGGACAGGCTCCTGTCAAATGTGATTCCCAGATACTTCATTGTGTTCTCTCTGTTGATGCTTCTACCATCTATCGCGAGGCTTGGGACATTAGCTCTCATAATCCTGTTTTACAGAGAACACCACAAAGCAGCCGCCTTTTCATGGTGGATGAAAGTACTCATTTCAGTGCACCAGTCAATGACTAGGTGTACTGTCGCCTGTAGCTCCTGGGCTGTTTGATCCCTATCTCTTCTCTGCCTATATGCAAGAATATCATCTGCAAATGTTAGAATCCTTCCAACCCCTGGTGCTTCTAGGTTTGCAATCTTGCTCGTATACATGTTAAAGAGCACCGGTGAGATAGCAGATCCCCGTGGCAGTCCCGGGTTAAAATATGTGGCTCTAAGGTGCATGCACCTAGACGGAGAGCAACCCGACGAGAATGCAGGGCGGCTGCTTTCCAGTTCACCAACCAGGGATTTACCCCCTTCTCCATCAGAAAATATCACATCAAACTCTATTGTATGCATCCTCGAGATCAAGCGCTGCCGCCATCGTTTCTAATCTACTCTGAAACCCCTCATAAACATCAAAGGTAAAAGTTGCTGCATTTGACCATGTATCTTTTCGTAGCCTGTAGCTCCCCAGGCTTCTTGGAAAAATCTTCCCCTTTCCAAAAACTCTTGCAGCTTGACAGCGACTACCGTATCTAGAACCTTCCCAAATGTATTTTGATCCTATGGCCGTTAAGCTTTGAGTGATCCTTGAATGGTTTTGGTTGATGCTGATGCTGTCCTAATGCTCTGGTTAAAGCAGTCGGTCATTTCCTTCAGGTCTACATCTCTCAAACCCTTCATGTGGCCATAACTGACCCCATCGGGCCCTGGTGCCGTGTCGTTTGCCTTTTTCAAAATATGGTCAACATCTTCAACCCGTATGATGTCTTCATAATGCATATTCTTCATGATGTCACATAATTCCTCTCTAACTGCATCCCTGGTGTCCGCATCATTATGATTGGCCTGCTCTAAAATTCTCTGGAGAGACGCCTCCCCTTTCTCTTTATCTGTTGTCACGCTCACACAATCATCTCTATAAATTGTTCCCACTTTCATAGGCCGATCTCAATTCTTTGCATTTGTCTGTGCAGTTTCCTGAATTTTCGCAGTGTTTTATCACCTCCAGTCTCCTGCATGAAACATTCCCATTTTGCGTGTCTTGGCCTCTGCAGCACAGCGCTTGAAAACCTCCACCTTGTCTTTCTTGACATTTTCCGCGGTGTCCACTTCCTCTCGTGAGCTTCGGGGTGTCTGTCGTACTTTCCTTAGCTGCTTCACTGCAACTCTCTTTGCTTTGCAAGCATGTCTACTTCTGGGGTCCACCACGGGGGATGCAAAAAACAAGTTTAAACAGTCCTGTTGCAAGCCCTTGTCTGAGGCGTCCAAGAAGGCTATAGGTCCACTCATGCCGGAAGGTCTTGCGCGCTCTCCAAGCCTTTCCTGGATTTAGAGATCAGGACTGAGCATGGCATGTGATCACTCCCATGGTCATTCAGTCAGATATGTCAGATTAGTCAGATATGACTGAGCTACCGTATGACAGTAGACGGTACTACCTGCTTTCTGTTAGTACCGAATGTTGGGCGGTGACAACCAAACCCGACACCCCACATTGTGCCAACGGCTTCTGTCCTCCCAATGGAAGGGTACAAGCTTTACCCTAGTGCACAGAA
The DNA here is from genome assembly GCA_014155875.1 of Cepaea nemoralis. NCBI lineage: Eukaryota > Metazoa > Mollusca > Gastropoda > Stylommatophora > Helicidae > Cepaea > Cepaea nemoralis. The sequence goes on along the minus strand of JACEFZ010022272.1, from coordinate 527,654 downwards.
ATGCAACCCAAAGACTAAATGTCAAGGCAGAGCAGATCAGGCCGTAAGCTTTGGTCGGCAGCTGGTCTAAGATCAAAGCACCGATAGGCGGACATTAGCGCATTGCTATGCTCATCTGGCAGCTTCTGCAGCTTGTCTCGTTCTAGATATATTGGGGTTAGTTTTTTTCTCTGGCGTATACCAGGAAGGCCGAGAGAGGGATCATGCTGCATGGACAACACATGGTCTGTATAATTCAGCCCAGGCTTTGTGTTATGGAGAGGTACAACTCCATTTTACAAAATATCGTCTATCAAGACGGCAAGGTGCCAGTCAGTGTTATAACAATGTGGACATATTCCAGAACTAAGAACAACGATTACACACATTTTAAAATGGGTGAGTCGCTACAAATGTCTGAGAACAATGAAAACATTTGGTGTAAGGTGACTTGTAAACATTATAGCAAGGCATATTATGGGAAGCAAACAGAGATAAACCAGATCCCATGGTTGTATGGTATAATATGGACAAGATCACATAATCGAGCCTGTGGTAATCACATAACTGAGCCTGTGGTTATCACATAACTGAGCCTGTGGTAATCACATAAATGAGCCTGTGGTTATCACATAACTGAGCCTGTGGTAATCACATAACTGAGCCTGTGGTAATCACATAACTGAGCCTGTGGTTATCACATAACTGAGCCTGTGGTAATCACATAACTGAGCCTGTGGTAATCACATAACTGAGCCTGTGGTAATCACATAACTGAGCCTGCGGTTATTACATAACTGAGCCTGTGATTATCGACTTAAGCCTTGCTAAGGGCATAACACAGTGTGATGATGATGATGATGATGATGATGATGATGACGGTTGTTGTGGTGCTGATGATGATGATGATGATGATGATGACGATGATGATGATGATGATGATGGTGGTGATGGTTGTTGTGGTGCTGATGTTGATGGTGGTGGTTGTTGTGGTGATGATGATGATGATGATGATGATGGTGACGGTTGTTGTTGTGGTGATGATGATGATGATGATGATGATGATGATGATGATGATGGTGGTGATGATGATGATGATGATGATGATGGTGATGATGATGATGATGATGATGCTGATGCTGATGCAGATGCTGATGATGATGATGATGATGATGGTGATGATGATGATGATGATGATGATGATGATGATGATGATGATGGTGATGGTGATGATGGTGATGACGATGATGATGTTGATGGTGATGGTTGTTGTGGTGCTAATGTTGATGGTGGTGGTTGTTGTGGTGGTGATGATGATTATTGTGATGATGATGATGATAATGATGATGATGATGATGATTATGCTGCTGGTGGTTGCTGTGGTGATGGTGATTATTATGGTGATGATGATGATGATGATGATGATGATGATGATGATGATGATGATGATGATGATGATGATGATGATCATGATGATGATGATGGTGGTGGTTGTTGTGGTGATGATGATGATGATGATGATGATGATGATGATGACGACGATGGTGGTGGTTGTTTTGGTGATGATGATCATGATGATGGTGATGGTTGTTGTGGCGGTGATGATGATGGTGGTGGTGATGACGATGGTGGTGGTGATGATGATGGTGGTGGTGATGACGATGGTGGTGGTGATGATGATGATGATGGTGGTGGTTGTTTTGGTGATGATGATCATGATGATGGTGATGGTTGTTGTGGCGGTGATGATGATGGTGGTGGTGATGACGATGGTGGTGGTGATGACGATGGTGGTGGTTGTTGTAGTGATGATGTTGGTGGTGGTGATGATGATGATGACGTCGATGATGATGATGATGATGATGATGATGATGATGATGATGATGATGATGATGATGATGACGATGATGATGATGATGGTGATGATGATGATGATGATGATGATGATGATGATGATGATGATTTATTAGCCAACCATCCAGATTAGAACATGTCTAGTCATACTGTGTTGGCATCATTGTGTGGCTACAACGATATCGATCAGGTGAATGGACCTACACATTTCTGTTTGTCTGAACTATTTCAGTAATGATGTCAGACAACATACCCGGGCTTCTAACTTTTATTCTACTACACATTTGAAAGGTATGGGTGTCAGAAGGTGTGCACTTGTTAGAGAGGCAAGCGCGACTGTGTTCACGTTTATTTCATTAAATGTCTTGTTTTATTGCTACAATGTTGACATGGGTGAGTTTGTTACTTCATCATTGTTGCACTACGTAAACTGTGTACACTTCAACCCCTTAACCGGTCAGCTGAACTAAAATATTGGTTGCTCGTTGTTGACTTGGGGACGTAAACTACAAGTACCTCTGAAGTCCTAGTGGGTTCGCCTGACGGCGAGGGCCACTGATAATCAATCAATCCATCATGTGTCATGCCGGAAAGCGTGGGCGGTCATGACGCGCCATTTCACTTGATCACCAGAGTCGTGGATCAGCTCAGTGTTCCTGTCTCGTCCATGCCATGTGGCGAAGCCATCCAGGTATTTTCCTCTCGGTCTTCTTCTTGGTCTGTTCCCTTCGATCTTGTCAGTTGTCACTAAGTTCTCTAATCCATTTCTTCGTATAATATGTGCAGAACATTTTGACAGTCTACGTCTAATTTTTCTAATCAATTTACAATTTTCATTTGTCTTTGTAGTACTTGGTCATTGGTTTTTCTATTTGTCCATGGTATTCTTTGCATTTTCCTCAGAAACCACATTTCTGCAGCCATCAGATGTTTTTCAAGTTGACTGCACATTGCCCAAGTGTCACATCCATTCAAAAGAATAGGCTCTATGCATCCCCTCAACACTCTTTTTCTTGTTTCAATTGACATCTTTATATTGGTCAGAATGTTTTTCATCTGCTAAAGGCTACTTTCGCCATGGCGATTCGTGTTCTAATATCTTTAAGGCATCTCCCATCAGATGTTATTACTGTTCCGAGATAATTGTACCGATTCACTTGTTGAAGAATATGCCCATTTACTTATATATTACATTGTGGTACTTCGTTCTTCCTAGTGACGACCATAACCTGTGTCTTTTTACAATTTACTTCTAACCCCAGTTGCTCACTGTGTACGACAACTGCGTCTAATAATTGTTGCAGATCCTGCGCATTGTCTGCAATCAATACTAACATGGAAATTAGTGAAGAACAGTATGGATTTGTGGAAGGAATGGGTACAAACAATGCAACATATACATTACGGACATTATTAGAAAGATCAATAAAGAAACAGAAAGACAAATATTTGTGCTTCACAGATTATACTATGGCATATGAAAAAGTAAAACATGATGAAACGATTAAAATGTTGGTAGGCATTAAAAATAATATTTACTGGAACCAAGTAGCAGCAATTAAAATGGGGAAAAAGAAGAAAATTATGAACACATATGGCTCGGAGTACGACAGAGATGTGTTTTGTCGCCGGATCTCTTTTCCCTCCATAGCGATGTAATAATGAGAGAGATCAAAGAGAAGCCAGAAATATTATTCTGATGTTATAATATAAACATTATACGCTATGCAGATGATACAGTACTGATGGCGAATAATGCAAATGATTTACAACATTGGCTGACGTGGGGGACCGTTAGGGATGTCTGCCAATGTGCTGTTAGGGGTAGTTCCAGCTAACACTGATAGTTCTCTATGTATGTACTTGAGAGAATGAGTCAACAACAGTTATGTCCAAGATTGGTAGTGAGCAAAAATATTTATTGATCAACATCAGAGTCTGGTGACGTCGGCACAATCAAGCCTCTGCACGTCCCTACCAGCACCCAACCTGCTACACCCCCCATTTTGTCGTCAGGACTCTCACGCCCATATCCTCTGCACACACTGTTTCTAACTGTTTTTCTTCTCTAACGTCTACTTACTGTCCTGGGGCTCGAAGTTACCTCCGGTCAGCACAGGCCTGTTGACCCGTCGAACAACACAGATGTGACTTGCTCAATTCTCCTGTTCAAACTCCGTTCAAACGCCAGGTAGCCGTGGCGTAATTGTTTGCCATTATATACAACTGGTGGCAGTATAAACTTTCATGACGCATTCTGAACAGGCTTTCATGGTGTATCAACTCTGTTGTTCTATATTTCTATGCTGGCTTGTCGTTTCTTCGATGTTAACCTCACAGCGATTCCCAGCCCATCTACTTCTCGTCTCCTCCCTGACCGCACTCGCCAACACATCAAGTGGCCTCACCCTCGCGATCCCATTGTTTCCTTTAATTTAACCATCTGTTTCTTAGTGGCTAGTCGTCCCTATTAACAACTATTCTCTGAGTTGTTATCGGTCTGTTTCCCTTGCACGTAGACTCATGGCAATTATTATGTCCAAACTTTCATGACTTTTCAAGTTACCAAAATAGATCAATTTTCTTTGTTTTATCGTCTTTAATAGCCAACCCTTTTCAGTATTCAGCTCTTGAAGTATGGATGCATTTGTTCTTTTCTTTACCAAAGATATTCTTAGAACCCGTCTATAACATTTATATTCAATGTCATTTTACAAAGTGGATAGTGTTAAATTGTATTTTTGTGCATTTCCCCAGAAACCACATTTCTACTGCCATTAAATGTGTTTCAGCTTGTGTGCTCATCCACGTTTCACATCCATACAAAAATAAAGGTCCTATACAGCATTTCTGCACTCTCTTTCTCATTGCAATTGGCATTGTGTAATGGTCAGAATGTTTACCATTTGGCAAAAGATCTCATTTGAGGTAACGATTCTTGTTATACTCTCTTCAAGGCACCTCCCATCAGATTCTATGACCGTTCCGAAATAATTATACCGATTCACGTGTTGAAGAATATCCCCACGTATTTGTATACTACATTGTGGTATTTCTTTCTTCTTAGAGGCATCCATGATCTCTGTATAGGCAAAACGATCTGCAGACATTATACATACCTGCCGTACACTTCTCTTGATATTCTGAAATTGACCTACTTTTTAATAGGAGACTGTTGTTTCCAGTAGATGCATTTTACAAGTCTTTTCCATCGATTTGTAGATATGTAAGCTTTATCATCTCGTTCACATGTCTCACTTTATCGAAAGACGTGTGTAGTCAATAAATTAAAGATGTAGGTGTTTATTTACTTTTATAGAACGATCAATTAATGTTCTGAGCAAATACACTTAATTTACCGTGTCCTACCTTCCACGAACCCATATAGTTCTTCTTCTATTTGCGTAGCATTTGCTTCCTAACTCTTTGCATGTAGATTCATAGCAAAATTTACATGATGTGTCGCATTATGCTAATTGTTCGATGTTGGTCACATTTCAAGGTGCCTGCATTCTTTGGGATTGCTATAAATATACGAGGGATGTCCAGAAGGTAATGCACCACATCGTTCTTCTCAGGAGCTGTTTAATCCATAATCATCACATGTATATGCACTATTTATGTATATATCATGTAAACATCGGTATTATTCAACCTAATACCCATAAACATGTACGGCTTTAAGCCAGCACGAAATAATTGAATGTATTCTTTGCCCGTACCAGAATATGTCTTGATCATGTGGCCATTTCTTCGCTGCATGACTTACTCCATCATCTTCAAACCTTGTCCCACAATGTGTATTTTTAAATGGACCAAAAATAGATGAAAATCAGAGGGTGACAAATCGGGACAATTGTGTGCATGGGGTAGTACAGTCCAACCCAATTTTGTGAATGCTTCTCATGTTGCCAGTCTTGTGTAAGGGGGCACATTGATGTGAAGGAGAAGCAGATCTGATGGATTGTTGTTCGACTGAACACTGCGAAAACATTGATTCAGTTGTTTTCAGTGTCTTAAAGTAAAATTGCGACGTGATTATCTCTTCTCTTTGGATAACATCCACAAGAATCACACCTTCAATGTCCCAAAAGACAGTGGTCATGCCATTTCTAACTGAAAGAGGTGTCTTGAATTTCTTTCTACGAAGTTATTGCTGACCATAACACTCCATTTACTGTCGTTTTGTCTCAGGGTCAGAATAATTTGCCCAGGCTTCGCCTTAGACAAAGATTTCTCTCTATCAGCATTGCAACGCTCCACCAATTCAGAAGAAATTGCTTTTCTTTGCAATCTGTAGTCATGTGTGAGACTTCGAGGAACCCACCTTGCACGAACCTTACAAAATACAATATTATTTATAATTGCATTTACACTACCATTACATATTGGCAGTTGTACGTTCAATTGTTAAGTAGTGTTTCGACTATCAGTAATAATAATGCCATCAGTCCATTTCAACATTTCTGCGTTGGTGGCTGTGGTAGGACCTCCACAGCGCGGCAGATCAAGCAGCTCCGTATCTCGTTTTCCTGATTCTCTGATTATCTTAACTCTCCTGCTGACTCTAGTCCTGTAGGCTGCAAAACTTCCATACACATCAATAGACGCTTGGCAACGTTCACAAAACGTTACCTTCTCTGCAACGATACATTATATCGCAATTCGCTGCTGATAAAGCAAGTTGTTAACAGGCTCCAATTCAACAGTTCAGAGCAGCCACATTATTCGGTCGGTTAGGTTGTGAATTGGTGCACACAATCTCATTAAATAATTCATTCATTCATTCATTCATGCATTCATTCATGCATTCATTCATGCATTCATTCATTCATTCACTCATTCATTTATTAGCATGTCCTTTGCAGAAACTCGCTCTCAGTCTACACATAATCTACACACGTCATATTTGAATTGTGCTACATTTCAGGCGTCTGTCTTTATTATTAGTAGAAATAATCGATGTGGTGCATTACTTTATGAACGACTCTCGTATATTTACATAATTCATGAGGTAAATCCCCAGTATCATACACTGTGTTCAGCAGTCTGGTGACTTGGCCTACTCCATATTCGTCTTAGGCATTGATCATGTCTGCTTTGATTTTGTCTGGACCTGGGGGGTTTTGCCAGTTTTCCAGATGCTTAAGAGCGTTCTGAAGCTATATCTTCATAATTAATGTTTCTTCATTTTATTCCCAATATCACTCTGGTCTTCTCAATTATCATTATACATTTCTTACACAATATCTCACCATGCATTTAAAATATGAGTGTTTCTATTATGGTTTTGCCATCTTCGGTTTTAGGGCAAACCGCTGATGTGTGAGTGTTCTTTCATTATTGATGTCATTAAAGCTTTTGTACATAAATTTGGTATTCCGGGTGTTATGTTGAGTGTCAATGTTCCTGTAATTTTTATCAAGCCATGCTTGTTTTGCATCTTTGCACAATTTCTAATTTTCCCGTAAATCTATTCATATTTTGCATGGCTAATTCTAACTAATAATAAAAATCTGGAGGACTGAAGGACTACCCCATGACTGGAAAGAGTCATTATTGATACCTATCTTTAAGAAAGGAGACAAGTTCCAGTGTGAAAATTATAGAGGGATATTACGACTGTCCACAGGCTATAAGATACTATCCTCAGTATTACTAAATAGACAAAAACCATATTCAGAAGACATATTAGAAGCCTACCAGGTGGGTTTTAGACAAAACAGATCAACAATAGATCAGATATTTATGTTACGACAAATAGCCGAGAAAAATTGGAAATATAAAAGAGATCTCCATAAATTTTTTTTGGATTTTAAAAAGGCGTATGATAGTGTCCATAGGAATAGTCTATGGAATGCTATGCGGGAATTTGGAATACCAAGGAAGTTAATCAACATGACCAGACTATGCATGGAAGATACTTATAATATAGTAACATATAAAGGCAGGATAACAGACCCTTTCCAAATAACATCTGGCTTGAAACAGGGTGAGGCACTACCGCCGCTCCTTTTCAACCTGGCTCTAGAGAAAGTTGTAAGGAAGGTAAAGGAGGAATCTGCTATTGGAGGAACATCCAGACTGCTTGGTTATGCAGAGTATATAGTTATTACAGTGAAAAATGAACAAAAGACATCGGAAATATTGACTCCCTTAAAAGCAAAAGCTCAACAAATGAGGCTCGTTATCAACCAATATAAGACAGAATATAAGGTAATTTCAAGAGAAGAAACGGCTAAAAACTCTGGTCACATACAAATAGATAATATGACCATTAAAAGAACGGAAACATACATCTACCTGGGTACAATCTTCAACTGCTCCAACATAACAAGGCAAGAAATACAAGCGAGAATCAACTCTGGAAATAAGATATACTATGCACTACAACATCTGCTAAAATCAAATGCGCTATCTCGTAACACCAAGATCGCAATATACAAAACGCTGATCAGACCATTTGTGCTGTATGGCTTTGAAACCTGGAGTACAGGTAAAGGAGACGAAGCCTTATTACAAATCTTTGAGAACAAAGTCTTAAGACGCATCTTTGGGCCCATTAGGGATACACAAAGTGGAGAGTGGAAAAGAAGAAGCAACAAAGACATTTATGATCTGTTTAAGTTCTCGCTAATCACTGGTATCATGAAGGCTAATAGACTGCAATGGCTGGGGCATATAGAAAGAATTGAAGATAACAGGGAAACAAAACTCGCTTACACTCAGGACATAAATGACCGTAGACCCCGAGGTAGACCAAGAAGACGGCGGAGAGATAATGTATGTACAGACCTACGAGCACTTGGAATCAGCGACTGGCAAGAGAAGGTCAACCAGAGAGACGAATGGAGATGGCTTGTATCTGCAGCAAAATACCTCAATGGCTCGGAATGCTGAAGAAAGAAGTAGAAGAAGAAGAAGAAGAAGAAGAAGAAGAAGAAGAAGAAGAAGAAGAAGAAGAAGAAGAAGAAGAAGAAGAAGAAGAAGAAGAAGAAGAAGAAGAAGAAGAAGAAGAAGAAGAAGAAGAAGAAGAAGAAGACATCTTCTCACTTCAAGTAGTTTTAAGATGTCTTCCGTAAACCATTTCGTACGTCTTATCATCCTAATGTTTTGGAAAAAGTTTTTTATGCAGCGTTGCTGACTGAGTTCTTCAACATTTCCCATTGTTCAAGATCTATTAAAATCTATTTTCGTTGTTCTACCAATGTAAGTTCATGCAATCGATTATAAAGAACATCGCATAATTACTTTAATACGTCATGTGACTAAATTGCTGAGGAGGATTACAATTAAAACGATAAGACGTAACACATAACCAGAAGCTAAAGATGAACAGTCTGGATTTATGCAAGTTGCATGCATAAGAAAAGCCATTTATCATGAGAAAATTAACATAAATAATATGTTAAATGAACAGATATCTATATGTCAGCATGACTAAGACATTTGACAGGGTGAATCAGGAAGAAATAATTAGAATGCTGAACACTGTAAACAGCAAGGACAAACCCAGATCTTTCCATCTACAGTTGCAGTGACAAACCCATCCCTGTCAATCTACAATTGCAGTGACAAACCCATCCCTGTCAATCTACAATAGCTGTGAGAATCCCAGCCTTGTCAATCTACACTAACAGTGACAAACAAGAGAATACAAGTACAGGGAATGAACAACTGTGTGCTGTGTCGGGACTCTAACTCTTTGCTAGACTCCATTTGAGTGGATCACATTAACAATAAATACACGGTTAAGTGATCTTTGAGAAAGAAACACAAATATTCACAGTTCACGTACAAATGCACACAGAGTACACTGAGATACCTGGTAGAAACTGTCCACAGAAAGCTGACAGTGATCACGTGGAAGGCGTTACTATGTGATCTAAGAAGGGAGTTTGTCCACTAAAGATCATGCTTGCAACGGCCAGGGACAAAGAATGATGTTCCAGCGATTTCACATTCGGAGTACCCAGTATTTTACTATAGATTAGAACTGCTCACACTGTACAAGAGTCAGTTTGTGAACTAGAGAGCATTCAGCACGAAGCTATGCGCGGGATCATGGGATACACAAAGGCCACGCCGCCTTATCAGCGATTGCGAACAGACTCAAGGTTAGTTAGTTAGTTAGTCGCGGTTCCAACTTCACAGCAACGGGTAGTCTCATTATGCTCCCTTCCTGTGCTAGTGAATATCACATAAAATGCTTCTCACTGTCCCATGTGCAAAAAGTGGAAAAGACATGCGTCTCTGCAACCAACAGCCCGCACAGGTACACTGTGCGCAATGCCGCCTCCAGAATGTTAACACAAAAGTCCTCCACAAAACATACAGTTCATTTTCGATGGAAGCGGCAGTCTCTAGAAAACCAGCAGCCGCGAATTACTGCACAAGGCAAAACCAATCCGTTTGCGAAAAAGCCAGCTACACCATTTTTTCCCCAACATGCAGTTCACGCCACAAACAAACGCGGACATTAGTAAAAGCACTTCCCTGTGCATAATGAAGCCGCCAGAATGTCAACACAAAAGTCCCCCACGAAACATACAATTCATCTTTGATGGAAGCGGCAGTCATTTTCCCATCCATATGTTTTTCTAGATGCTCACCTATACAGTCTAGATATTTTTAGATGTTGTTTGTTCCGTTTCTTGATGTTTTCTGAATAAAAGTGGCATCCCTGCGCCATTGTTTCGAATATGCGGTCCTAAGTTTACGCCACTAACAACCTCGGACAGCTAGTAAAAGCATTTCACTGTACATAATGCCGTCAGATGGTAAAAACATGTTACTGTGCATAATACCATCACCAGAATGCTAACACAAAAGTACTGCACGAAAAGTACAGTTCATATTTGATGGAAGCGGTAGTCATTTTCCCATCTGGATGTTTTACTAGATGTTTACCTACACAGTCATTCTGGGATGCACCAGAGACACCCCAGTGGTGTGCATGCGCTACATCCTCGGTTTGACGACTGTTGCTGGCAGGCTCAATGTGATGCAGGCCAAGGCATACCTCAGAGTAGTTGCTGACTCATCACCCGTTGCATGAGGCGCTGGACGTAGTTAAGGGTCAGCGACTGGTAAGAGAGAAATCATGGATGGCTCAGGCGGAGGTTACGATCAGACAGGTGTGCCCCTTGGAGAACATTAGGCGAGGAGAGGAGTAGGTCAGAGTGCCAGAGGAGCAGTCAGACTTGTGCAGAGTTATAATCACATTGAGCCGGGGGTGCAGGGTGTGGCCAGCAGGGGAAATCCAGCAACTAATTCAGGATAATGCTCGCTCGGGTGATGTGATTATATACACGGATGGTTCGGTGTTGAGAGGCAGGAGAAGTGCCTGGGGGTTCTTAGCAAAAGCTAATGGTTGACGTTTGGTGCACGAGAGCCTGGCATATTATACCACAACATCTAGATTAAGAATAGAGGTGGAGGCGGTCAGTACAGCTCTCCGCTGGATTGAGAATACGACACACACACACACACATCGAGATTGTAACTAACTCAGAAAGCATGCTGAGTAGGGTGAGGAAGGCAAGCTTCGTGCAGAGTGGCTTGCTTCGTTTCAGAAGTCACGGGTGACAAGGATCGTCTGAATCTTTTCTCCGGTGCATGCTGGTGTGTTAGGGAATGAACAGGCGGACAGATTGGCTGGCTCGGCAAAACTTGGTGGAGTATTGATACATGACAAGGCAGATGTGGTTCCGGCCTTGTGGGAGCACGTGCACACCTCGGAGGAGCAAATGGATCACCATGGTCTGGCAAGAATGCGACAGCGAGAGGTGACGAGGAGATCTGGCCGACGATCGACGTTGAGAGGAAAGGCGAGACTGGCATAAAATCAGATTGCTACTGGTACTATTAGTTTTGGAACTCTTCGCTGGCTGCTGAGGATAGGGACGGAGCGCTTATGGGAATGCCCCAAATGCTGTGATGTCGGTTCCTAAATCAATCAACCAATCAATCAATCTACACTGTCTAGATATTTCTAGATATTGTTTGTTCCATTTCTAGATGTTTTCTAGCCAGCTACGCCATTTCGTTCTGAACATGCAGTTCACGATAGCCACGAGTATAAACACTCCAGAGGCCTTAAACTTGTCAATGCCTATCCTCCATGTTCGCGACCGAAGTCCGAACAGACTCAAGGTGCTACAGGTAAAGCCATATCTTTGAGTGGCCACTGATAAACAAGACCCTCTCAATGAAGCCCTGCCGACAGACTGACTGGGTTCGCATACTGGGTGGGGTATTCGTGCACGATAAGATACATGTGTTCGATATCCCCTTTGACCATGTGTGTCGTAAGTTATCCTTTCTTACTTTAGTGTCGTCCCTGGAGTGCGGGAAATCAACACCCACATTTTTATTAACCCAATATTATTGTCCTAGAGAAACCACCAGACTCCGCCCACAAAACTCCGTCTGTCTGCAGACACCTCTTTCTCACTCTCACTCACCCCTAGATCATATCCCCTCTCACTCTTCCCCAACACAACATACTCAACAACTCTAGCTTTAACAAATAAATACAAAATAATTTATTAAAGCAAAGAGTATGGGTGTGAGAGGGGTGTGTGTGTACTGTGTAGAATGTATGTCGAATTCTAGTGTGTCTGTAGATTCAGAGCAGCAGATCAGGAGCCCAAGTCAGATGGTCATCATAGCAAGGGTACGCCACAGCATGATAGCTTAGTACGTGAACACCTCACCGATTGATGCGTCTCTTCTTCCAGACATTGACTTTCTCCGTGATCCACTGGGTCGACTAGATGTTTGATCCACCAAAAAATTGTTATTGTATAACCTTAATCATGGATCTGTCACTCACTATAAAGACTACAGTCCCTATAACTCAAATAAGTACGGATCACTGTACCGTGAAAACTATGTTTCAATGTCACAGGTCTCACATTTGTTCTAATCCATGTTCATAGATTGTCACACACAAACTGTTCTAAAGTAATTCTTCACTGTACTAAATTATTTCACGAGAACTTCATGTTCAATGTTCTTCTCTAGACTAACTTATTCCACAAGAACTTCGTTTCCAAATGTCTTTCTCTAGACTCTATTGTTCAGTGGTATGTGGTAAAGAAACGAGTATCACCCGACCTGGGTGAATCCCTATTGTAAAAGAATCGTTTATAATGTTTCTCTCACTTGAGCCCGGTTCGTATGAACCCTCTGGATTCTAGGCCTAGCATAAACAGTGCTGATGGTACTTTCTTCTTGGTATTTATCCATATTATAAACATAACGTGAATGTTCATTGTATGTTCTTCTTAAGGAGAGTTGACCTCCATCAAACCCAGTGTAGAGCTTCCTCATTGACGTAGGGGAATCTGTTAGAGAAAGAGATCACATCTGGTGAAGGCCGCCTGATACTAATCCCTACTAGCTGAATGTATATCAGTGAACCAACTCTGTCATAGAGCAGAGTGGCTCATCACTTCAATCTAAATCAGGTTATGACAAGGAAAGACCAATAAACAGCGTGCAGAACCCCCATCTCCCAACCCATTCCTAATTCTCTCCAATTATCACCCCGCTACTCTATTCTCACTAGCAGAGCTAATTCTCACTTCACTACTTTAGCTAGTTTGACCAAAGCTACTGCCTATATTAATTAGGTCTAAATATCCTATCAATACTACCTTATGCAATACCGCATCACTCGTGGTTGGCCTCTACAATTTGCCATGAAGACACTTGTTATTTAATATTTAATTAATCTAACACTGTAGAGCTCTCCGAACTTCATAACTGCGGTAACAAAACACGTTAATCCTAGTCAATTTTCTGGTCTACACTAATGTACCCAAGTCTTGTTTCTGTCAAAGTGCCGGGAGTGTTCCAGTGAAGTCTTTGATGTCACGCAGGTGTCCCCAAGGGCACTAACTATTTCCAGAAATCTTATGTCCCCTTAGTTTAATCAATGCAAGAGTTGTCTTTCTTAGTTCACAACCAAACATTCGTCGGTCCCTTTCATCTCGCGAGTTTGGCAATTCTACTTAGACCCGACTTGCTTTTCTGTACTGGTTAAAAACAATTGTGGCCTTGAAAACATGCCGTGAATCAGACTGTCTGTATTATCATCATCTGGTTAATCCACAGTGATTCCATGACAATGTGTATAATGTCAAATAATTGATAAATCAATACGTTAGGGAGTGATCAGAGGAATTTGCAGACACTTGGCACTCTCGGGAAAGGCACATTATCAGACTGTAACTGGTATCAGTAGTATGCGACCACATCTTCAGTTCTTGCATATCCTACTTCTGAGTGAAAACTGTAGCGTTATTTTCATTTCTTCAGATTTGGTTTTATAGATCGCCATTACTAGTTCATCCTCAAATATGTGTATTTCTTCTTCACTACTGCTTGTCTCTGGTGCGTACACTTGTATACTATTCCTGTTGCCTTTAAACATGCCTTTACTTACTCTATCGTATCTACCTCAATATCCTTTGATTGATTTGACTATTGTTTCATAAAACAATAGTTCTACTCCTCTTTCCTGCCGATCACTTCTCACATGGATGATTGCCTACGTGTCCGTTTAAATATCGCTAGTTCACTTTCATCTCATATTATTCACTCCTAGTAGATTAATTGTGTTTTCTTTGCTTTTATGTATCATATTATTTAACTTTCATATTGTGTCCTGCCATTCTAGGTTCCAATGTTAAACATGTTAATTTTGGTGTGCCCATCAGTGAACATATTCTGGGAAATTTAGAAGTTATGAAAGGAATTGCCATTGCTGGGACAATGACATCAATACATCGACAAACAGTTTATACAGTATTGATTGCACTCACCAAGCAGGATCTGCAACACCAATGGATACCACACAATCGATGCCTTGTCTGGATTTATTGCGCTCCGTGTGTCCACACACCACACTGCCACCCTAGTCACTGCCGACTGTAAGTCTTCAGCCATTCTTTCAATTTCTCTTCCCTGTCTGTACACCAGCACATCATCTGTAATTATGAATATTCTACCACTTCCTGGTGCCTCACTTGCTGCAACGTTGCTTGTGTATACATCAAAGAACACTGGGGACATGGCAGATCCCTGTGGCATCCTATGTGTAATAGTACAGTGGTCAGAAGTCCATGAACCCATGCGAAGTGCAATTTTACACTCGTAAAGGACTGTCACAATCCATTTCACAATCAAAAGGCAGAACTCCATGTCCAAAAGAGTGTATATCAAACTATCATAGCCGACCCCTTAGTAAGCATCTTCAGAGTCAAGAGCCACAGCCACAGTATTTTTTGTAATCCTGGAAACCCTCAAAATCATCATCTTCTTTTTTTTTTTTTTACATCTTTCCAAATGGTGCTTTACCTTGCAAGCTACTATCGTCTCGTATACTTTGCCAAAGGTGTCTTGAAAGGTTACAGCGCTGGCGTAACAATAAAGAATATGTGATACTAGAGCAAGAGGGACCCGAGTGAAACATGGATTGACAACATCAACGTCATTGTAAACAGTGGAAATACTACATCCACACACATTGATACTGTCCAGTGCCACCCATCCAGCTCTGGAACATCAACAATTCTACCCCACCATGCTTACCGGTACAGGCAATAAACAGAAGATGATGATGGTTTTATTGTATTTTATATACTACAATACAAGTGACTACCACATCCGATGACGTCTTTACCTCTCTACTCTACAAACAAAAATGCTAACGGTAGGACACGAGCGTCATCAATGCATGTTGTGAAAAGCTGAGAAGTGTACATTCAAATAGTCATAGTTTGAGAACAACATAAACTTACAGATACAGGATTCTGGGACGTTACATGTGACTTTCTATATTTTAATCAAAGTAAGTTTTCTAGTTGGACGAGACAGCAGCCGTGGCTATTACACTTATCTATCAACTCCTCAGTGGTATAGTTGGGCGAGACAGTAGTTGTGGCTATCACACTTATCTATCAACTCCGCAGTGGTATAGTTGGGCGAGACAGTAGCTGTGTCTATCACACTTATCTATCAACTCCGCAGTGGTATAGTTGGGCGAGACAGTAGATGTGGCTATCACACTTATCTATCAACTCCGCAGTGGTATAGTTGGGCGAGACAGTAGATGTGGCTATCACACTTATCTATCAACTCCGCAGTGGTATAGTTGGGCGAGACAGTAGCTGTGTCTATCACAACTCCGCAGTGGTATAGTTGGGCGAGACAGTAGCTGTGGCTATCACACTTATCTATCAACTCCGCAGTGGTATAGTTGGGCGACACAATGAGCTGTGGCTATCACACTTATCTATCAACTCCGCAGTGGTATAGTTGGGCGAGCAGTAGTTGTGGCTATCACAATTATCTATCACCTCCGCAGTGGTATAGTTGGGCGAGACACTAACTGTCGCTATCACACTTATCTATCAACTCCGCAGTGGTATAGTTGGGCGAGACACTAGCTGTGGCTATCACACTTATCTATCAACTCCGCAGTGGTATAGTTGGGCGAGACAGTAACTGTGGCTATCACACTTATCTATCAACTCCACAGGGGTATAGTTGGGCGAGACACTAGCTGTGGCTATCACACTTATCTATCAACTCCGCAGTGGTATAGTTGGGCGAGACAGTAACTGTGGCTATCACACTTATCTATCAACTCCGCAGTGGTATAGTTGGGCGAGACAGTAACTGTGGCTATCACAACTCCGCAGTGGTATAGTTGGGCGAGACAGTAACTGTGGCTATCACACTTATCTATCAACTCCACAGTGGTATAGTTGGGCGAGACACTAGCTGTGGCTATCACACTTATCTATCAACTCCGCAGTGGTATAGTTGGACGAGACACTAGCTGTGGCTATCACACTTATCTATCAACTCCGCAGTGGTATAGTTGGGCGAGACAGTAACTGTGGCTATCACAACTCCGCAGTGGTATAGTTGGGCGAGACAGTAACTGTGGCTATCACACTTATCTATCAACTCCGCAGTGGTATAGTTGGGCGAGACAGTAGCTGTGTCTATCACAACTCCGCAGTGGTATATTTGGGCGAGACAGTAACTGTGGCTATCACACTTATCTATCTACTCCGCAGTGGTATAGTTGGGCGAACCAGCAGCTGTGGCTATCACACTTATCTATCAACTACGCAGTGGTATAGTTGGGCGAGACAGTAGTTGTGGCTATCACAATTATCTATCACCTCCGCAGTGGTATAGTTGGGCGAGACACTAGCTGTGGCTATCACACTTATCTATCAACTCCGCAGTGGTATAGTTGGGCGAGACAGTAACTGTGGCTATCACACTTATCTATCAACTCCACAGTGGTATAGTTGGACGAGACACTAGCTGTGGCTATCACACTTATCTATCAACTCCGCAGTGGTATAGTTGGGCGAGACAGTAACTGTGGCTATCACACTTATCTATCAACTCTGCGGTGGTATAGTTGGGCGAGACAGTAACTGTGGCTATCACTCTTATCTATCGACTCCGCAGTGTTATAGTTGGGCGAGACAGTAACTGTGGCTATCACACTTATCTATTAACTCTGCAGTGGTATAGTTGGGCGAGACAGTAACTGTGGCTATCACACTTATCTATCAACTCGGCAGTGGTATAGTTGGGTGAGACAGTAACTGTGGCTATCACACTTATCTATCAACTCTGCAGTGGTATAGTTGGGCGAGACAGCAGCTGTGGCTATTACAATCTATCAACTCCGCAGTGGTATAGTTGGGCGAGACACTAGCTGTGGCTATCACACTTATCTATTAACTCTGCAATGGTATAGTTGGGCGAAACAGTAACTGTGGCTATCACACTTATCTATTAACTCTGCAGTGGTATAGTTGAGCGAGACAGTAACTGTGGCTATCACACTTATCTATCAACTCCGCAGTGGTACAGTTGGGTGAGACAGTAACTGTGGCTATCACACTTATCTATCAACTCTGCAGTGGTATAGTTGGGCGAGACAGCAGCTGTGGCTATTACAATCTATCAACTCCGCAGTGGTATAGTTGGGCGAGACACTAGCTGTGGCTATCACACTTATCTATCAACTCCGCAGTGGTATAGTTGGGCGAGACAGTTTCCCTCTAAACCCAGCATACAAAGGCCACCAGGAAATATTGTCCTAGCCTCCGACGGCCGGTCTGATTAAAACCACATCACCCAGTTAAAGTCGATTTGTTTATGCAGATATGGGGGTAGCACCATATAACCTTTCTTTTAAAGCACTGCAGAGATTGAAACATTTCATGATGGCCCCATGGCTCGAGTAAGGATAGATCCCAGCTGCACCTCCATCTGGTAGAGATTTTAAAATGTGATTAGATTTGAGAGTTTTGATTTTATTGCACTGGGTTTTCCCAGATGGCTTTGTCTCTTCCGCAGAGAGAGGTAACGAAAGCGTCGCACAGGGCACGAACTCATTGCAGTAACCAGGACCCTCAAGTGGCTTCGTGAAAGTTGCACTTGTGAACCTGAGGACGACGCCCTGAAACGAACTCACAACTTTCTGATTGCGAGGTAGACGGCTTAATCATTTAGCCACGCAGGCCCCAGTGGCAGAAGAAGGGAAACACGGCATGGTGTGACACACTCAGCTCTGTGGGATGAGTATCCACAGGGATAAGGGACAACTCTGCAGATGAGTAAAATATGAGGCGCACATGTCGCGAACTTGGTAACTTCTCCGGTATGGGTGTGATTCCCAGATCTCCAAAGTGACAGGAACAACCTTAGACGTACAGAGAACATATATTGTAAACAATCTAGCCAGTCAAGAGACGTGTTTGACAAAGATGTGTAAGTTCTCCAGGCGTGTTTCTATATATCGTGAAACTTAACATGAGTGCGGCCAGGTGTTAGTTAGATATCACTGAGCTACCGTATAACAGTACACGTTACTATCGGTATCGACGGAGGACCGCGATTGAGAGGGTACAAGCCTTATCCTGGTGAGAAGATATACAATCTAAAGACTGACTGCCATGTCAGGACAGACCAGGCCTTAAGTCTTGGTCGGCGACTGGTCTTTGATGGAAGCTCCGACAGGCAGACATCTAGAGCATTGCTTTGCTGATCCGGCAATTGTGCAAATGAGCCTTTACTTTTGTCACATATGGCAACTTATCACAACTATTAGAAAGATGCTGTCATTATGTGTTTCACATACGGCAACTTATCACAACTATTAGAAAGATGCTGTCATTATGTGTTTCACATACGGCAACTTATCACAACTATTAGAAAGAAGCTGTCATTATGTGTCTCACATTATGATAAGACAAGGCCGGGATATGTTGTGACAATAGAACATGTGTGTGGAAAAAGAGGCATAGGAACACGAAAGGATACGCTTGACAGTCTTGTGTCATTGCATCAAAGAGTGTCAGCACACGAATTGATAGATGCTGTTGGAGATCGTCGGGGGGGGGGGGGGGGTGGAGTCGGCTAGGCACTTAATAATGATTCGGATACCTATGTCTGACCCGGCCCGGCTTCGCCCAGACCCTAATGGGGAGCATCTCATTTAATTCATATAAGTAGTCATATAAGCTCCCGTTCCCGACTGTCTGTCCGTCCGTCCGTCCGTCCGTCTGTCTGTCTGTGTGTCTGTCTGTCCGTCCGTCCGTCCGTCTGTCTGTCTGTCTGTCTGTCTGTCTGTCTGTCTGTCTGTCTGTCTGTCTGTTTATGTTAATTGTATTAAATGTTTTTGATATTATTCTCTGTTTTCACTACGTATTTTCCCCAAATGTGTCATTATAACCGCTTGGTGATTCTGATGTCACTTTTGCTTGCTTGCTTGTGTTCGTTGTCTTGAGCTCCAACGCGAAGTCCTGTATGTCGGATGAAGGCATCCTGTTGTCCAACATCAGTGTGATGTCATACAGGACCTGAGGTTTGCGAGAGTATCCGTTGAACCATGTCTGGCTTATTGGTGTGCAGACTGGTGGTTCCTCGCCGTACAGGCAGACACTCTCCGTCTTCGGAGGAATCGGCGATCTTACTGACTTTAGCCAGGACCCCGAAGGGACCTGTTACCCAGGACGCACGACGAGGACGCGTCAATAGGTCTTGGGACTGTCAGTTTTAATTGTATCTCTTTGATGCCCTCTCTGGTTTTTCAGTACACCTGTTTTTGTTACTTTTTGTTCCCTGCAGTTCTCAGTATATCTGTATGAAGTTTTCAAGTTTTAATCTATGCGTGTGCTGTTCTCCACATTTTTAATGCATTTCATCGTTGATCCGTCATTTTTCGATATACCAATTTGATGTTCCGATCAGCCTCAATATGTATGTTGGTTTCTTGGATGTTATTGGGGATTTATCTAGTTCTGCCAGTTTTACTGTCAGATTGCAACATCGCGAATACTATCGCTTTCCGTCTTCCCCCGAGGTTGATTTTGATGATCTCACAGCGTTCTTAAATTAATGTTGAATCAATTGATAAAATCAATAATTGTTAATTATGTTTTCAGGTCATTTGGGAGCTAGTATCTACGTTTATGATTTTGGAAACATATCTTTCGAGATGAAACAAAAGACATACACATATATAGATATAAAGATACAATAATATATACATAGACAGTGAGACGGGTGGGCGGACGTATGGACGGACAGACAAGGAGAGAGAGAGAGGGAGAGAGAGAGAAAGAGAGAGAGAGAGAGAGAGAGAGAGAGAGAGAGAGAGAGAGAGAGAGAGAAAGAGGAAGAGATAGTGAGAAGTCTTACATCAAAACCTGCTTATCTTCGTACGTTTAAGAGTGAATATGATTTATGTCATACAGATGTTATGTTATACATATTTATGTTATACATCAGAAATGTTATACATATGTTATACTATATATTTGATTCGTGTTTAGCTTGTGTTAAACTATGTTAATTTCTGTGCAGGAGCTTGGACACATACACAAGGTTCCCCATTGACCGTGCCTGGTCTCTGCCATGATTGTCTCCTGGCTCCCAGCATGCACCATTCTCTCTGTGTATACGGTGAGGACGTGCTATGCTGCAATTGGTAAATGAACCTCTGATTTGTTGTATAGAAACAATTATGCAATTGGTAAATGAACCTCTGATTTGTTGTATAGAAACAATTATGCAATTGTAGCAATTATATTTCCAAGTCGCTGTACCATAGCGAGGACATTATAATCATTGCCATCATCATCAGCTTAATCCGTCCATAGACTAGCTTTGACGACATGACAAAATCATTAATCAGCCACCTCTCTTCAGATATTCTCTTCTCTCTCCTTAACAATTTGAACTACACATGTGCATGATTGTGTGCTGAAGTTGATTCTTAGTTGTCCTTGATTTAGTTCACTCTGAAATTTGTCTTCAAACAATGTCTTCCATAATGTGTTAATATATTTTCAGTATCTTTCCTGTGAAGCTCACCATTTCCCTGGTGACAAGAGAACACCTCAGAGGCTCACATGCCTTCCATCTTGTAGTGGTTAACGTGCACATTCCACAGCTATGTAGAGCTACATGCCAGATATTCGAAAACCTGGAGTATATATCAAAAACGGCTTAGATCAATTAATGTGTTGACCTTCTTCTGTGCCATGACACACGATTGTCAAGCATTTTTCCCTGCTGTCTTTCTCACTGTCTCTGCGTTATTTGAACATCTCATTATTATTGCAGCATCTCAATATTGATTCTACGTAGTACGGAACATGGCGTGGGTGGCATATTACAGCAAGCACACTCTACTTAGTGGCTGATCAGTCTCATGTCCCACGCCGGACCTTAAAGGAAAGGTTCTACCTTTCCAGTTATTATGTTCTGACCACAGCCATTGGTGACGTTTCTTTTACAGGAACATGTGAACCTAATAACGCCGGGACTCTGACGAATGATGTATCTCTCACTCCTACACAGGCGTGTTCAGTGTAGGTATACATGTCCAGCGAAACACGGAAGCACCTTGCACACCCACACAGTAGACCAATGGAGAATTCTTGCCAACGTCTGGGCCGTGCTGGGAATGGGCCACTAGCCCCTTGTTGTTTAGACCAGTAGGCGTGGTCAGCCACGGCCTCTTCTGCCTCTCAGAACATTGATTGGTATACACTTACAGTTGGCTCAACCTGGGGAAGGCAAGTTACTTTGAAACACGCACAAGCATGTCCATCTTCTGTGGGGCTCCGAATAGATGACCACAGAGTGGGCAAACAGGCGTACCAGTCGAGGCGCTAGTGCAGTTCACACTAAACGCATACATTGTGTGACAACAGCAGGGACCCGCAGGCACATCTTGTGTCTTTTACCAGGCACACACTGGTATGGCTGATTCACAGATGAGACCCAAACACATACAAGTATCAAGCATCAAGAAGTAAGACACAGACACATGCGTTTGATAGGACATAGACCCAGTAAGCCTGATGATAGGACATAGACCCAGCAAGCCTGATGACAGCATAAATATAAATTCCTTCGTCTAGAATCAACAGTGTAAAATAAATAGAGGAAAGCACAAAGAGACACAGAGAAGTGAATTAGACACATAAATGAGTGACATGGGGAGATCACGGACAGAGGAAAGCAAAAAGAGATACAGAGAAGGGAATTAGACACACACATAAATGAATGACATGGGGAAGTCACGGACAGGGTTACAGGAGATAGCAAATAATGTGACCGCTGGGAGTGAGATAAAGTGCAGCAGAAGAACACAGCCCACAAGTTGTGTTGTACAAGAACTATATACCACAAGCCACAATATCACACATCCAAGAACCTCAGTGCGCTATATATAACCATGAGTTATCTGACATGTATACGCACAATCTCGTCTTGTCTGTTCACCACTCTCTGGTCAAGCCGGATTTGTGGCAGAGTGGTTACGGACATAATTCGTATTCACATATACCGCGAATGAAACACAGTAATGACAAACTATTGGACGTAAACGTGTCAAGATATCACAGCCAGCCAAAGAATGCTGGGGTCAACACATACGTCCTTTGAAGGATATGAAACAAGATGTAACTGATCAATTTGCAAAGAAGTGTACATATTAGAGAATCAATTTGCATAGGAGTGTACACACTAGAGAAATTGTAGGGTGCTTGAACTATACATGCGATGAGACAGGTTCAAAGCAAACCATCTCCTTACAACCTTGAATACCTGCCTTAATGTATGTCATTCACATGAATAGGGAGAACTCATTGTCACAGTCTCACATAAATATCAGAACCTACAACAGGCAGTAGAGAAGTGAGTACGGAAGTCTGCAGGCAGCGGGATAAAACA
Organism: Cepaea nemoralis; assembly: GCA_014155875.1. Lineage (NCBI taxonomy): Eukaryota > Metazoa > Mollusca > Gastropoda > Stylommatophora > Helicidae > Cepaea > Cepaea nemoralis. The sequence continues at coordinate 504,527 of JACEFZ010022272.1, read as the reverse complement.
TTTGGCGCGAATCATGTATAGAAGTACTTGGCACAAGAGAAAGAAGCCATCAAGCGTTGAGAACGCAGGAACCTTTGAAAAGGTAGAATAAAGGTGGAGCAAGGAAGCCGATCTTAACAATAGCAAAATCAAAGCTTCCAGAGTCAGAGCGAAGGATAATTATATAGAAGGCAATGAATACGTTAAGAAGCAGATACAGGCAAACACAAGACAAGATAAATACGACCTGGCCAGAGAGACATAATAAGCAGCATCGAAATGAAACCCGAGACCATTACAGCACCAAAGAAAGATAAAAGGAAAGTCTAAGCAACGACGGGACACATCACACACAGAAATGAGAAAGTTATCACTAATAGTCATTATGAAATACACTGCTGGGTTCAATACTTTGAGGAACTCGTGAACAGACCGGTCCCAAAACACCCTCCAGATATCCAGTCGGGTCGGGATGTGTGGGTATGTGGGGGATATGTGGGCGGGTGCGGAGATGAGTGGGTTGGCGAGTAGAGGGATGTGTGTATGGATGGGGCGTGGTGGTGGGTGAAGGATGTGTGGGAGGAGGATATGTTTTGGGTTGGTGTGTTTGCGTGGGTGTTGGTGGGTAGTGGGAAGTGGGGGTGTTGGTGGGTGGGGGATATGTGGGTGTCGGTAGGTGGGAGATGTGTGTGGGGGGATGTGTGTTTGCGTGGGATATGTGTGTGTTGGTGGGGGAATGTGTGTCGGTGGGAGATGTGTGTGTGGTTGTTGGGGTGTGTGGGTGGATGTGAAATGTGTGGGTGGGTGGGGAAATGTGTGTGTGTGATGGAAAGATGTGTGGGTATGGGTGGTTGATGTGTGAGTAGGTGAGGGATATGTGTGTATTGGTGCGGGATGTGTGTGTTTGAGGGGTATGTGAGTGTGGTTGAAGGGTGTGTGGGTGGGTGGGTGGAGAATGTGTGTGTGGGTGAGGTTGAGTGGATTGGGGTATGTGTGAGTGGGTGGAAAGATGCGTGTGGGTGGGTGAGGGATGTGTGTGTGGGTGGGTGCGAGATGTCTGGGTTGGTGGCGGGATCTGTGAGTGGGTGGAGGGATGAGTAGGTGATGTGTGGTGAGTGGGGTATGTGTGGTGGGTGAGGGATGTTTGGGTATGGTTGGGGGATGTGTGAGTAGGTGAGAGATGTGTGTGTGGGTTGGTGCGGGGTGTGTGTGTGTGTGGGAGAAGGGGATGTGTCACTTAACATGAGAATATGCATTGTTTATGCTTACAACATTCATTTGACAATGTTGTTTTTTCCTATGCGAATGCATCATGCACTGTTGATGAACGAAAGATGAGTGATTGGAAAGGCCGAATGTAAGGCGGGCCTACGCACCCAATATGTTACCCTTTGAAAATAAAGATCGATTCAATTCAATTCAGTCTGCAGAAGATGAGAAGGGTATCACCTGTTAGAAACCATCCATAGAAGAGATTAGCAAGTCCATCAAACTACTAAGGATGGGACAGCAAATGGCCCATACGGCATCCCAGCTGAGGCCATTATCACTAATGTAAAAGCATAAACTGAATTACTGCACAGATTGTTTAGCAGAATCTGGGAAATTGAAGACATACTAGCAGACTCGAGAGAAGGATATCTGCCATAGGTAGGGAGCCTACAATGCGTGATAATTATGATGGATACTGTTACTGTCAGGCCTTGGAAGATATGCAGAATAATTCTGGAGAGATTACAAGATGCCATTGACACACATCTAAGAGATGAACACGCAGGCTTCTGCCCATATAGCTCATGCACTGATGAGCTAATTAAATTGTGCATAATAAAAGATTAAAACATCGAACTGGGCTTTTTACTGGATATTTGGACTACTAAAAGACCTTTGATAGCATTGATGGGGATTCGCTTTGTAAATCGATGAGACATGGAATACCAAAGACAATAAAACACCTGGTGTAGTCAGCATATAGTAAGGTGAAGGGCATGTTCTCTATGAGAGGCAACTAACAGAAGCATTCAAAATCAGAACTGAGTGAGGCAGGAATGCCTCTTGGCATCCGTATGTTGTTACCGATTATAGACTGGATTATCAAGATACCAACAAAAACTGCCAGACACGGAATCCAATGAACTTCCCTCACCACGTAACTGGATCATCTGGACTATGCCGACGACGTTGCACTCCGGTTTCACAAACATCTTCATACTTAGAATAAACAACCAACACTAGATCGGAGATCACAACTGTCAGAGTCCTAACTATTTTTCTCCTTCTAGCTCACTGGACTTGGACAGGCAAATTACAACATCTACGACACATATACTAATAACACATGACTGCAATCAGGAACTCGCAGGAGCTATCTCCTGAACAACCTTTATTACATTATACTACAGGATGACAATATGGTCGCACTTCACGCTCAAGCAATCATTCGACACAAGCAGCCAAACGCTCGCTCACATGGGCGATATTTACACGGTCGCCCGTATGACCATTCGCAATCACAGTCTCACATCATCTCGCACATATCACAGTTAGTACATTCCTCGAATATCAATACACAACGTTCATCTCCATCTATCCGTCACAACACTATCGTTCGATCGTTCTATCACTCGCTAGATCTCCACACGTCCGTCTCTATTCGCTGTCTCACACACACTGACTCTCTCCTCCTTGACCTTCCCACATCACGTGGGTCTATCCACGGACTTCTTGCCTGACCTTCCGTCAGCCAAGCCGTGGTGTCTCCTACTGCCCTTGACCTTAGCTATGCTTACACTGCCTCTCGCTTACATACCAGCACTTACACTATTACTTACATATAAGACCCTGACACTCTCCCCCCGCACAAACAATGTGGCACTTTCTCTTGGAAATGTGACACATTCCGTTGTTGTTACTCTTGGTACATCTTTTTAACCTTGTCAGGGGATTGTATGATCATCAGTATACGCTTGCGTCCCTTTTTACTCTGATCTTTTCCGAGATTAACTTTAACTATTGTTCTCTCTTATTCAGTACTGAGGTTTCCCTCAACGTTTTGTCGTGGTCTGGCAAATGTTCTGGTTGGGTTTACTTGCCATACCTCGTTATATTCTTCAATCCCCACTCCGTGACATTACATTCTGTTCATGTTTCCCAATAGATTCGCGGTGTGCTTTCATCTCATAGTTATTGTGGCTATGCTGGTTTAAGGATTCTCCATTGATTCACGCCTGGAATAAGGCTACAACTTCCTCTTACAGCATTCTTAGATTTTTTCTCTATTCAGACGTGGTCCCCCTCGTCTCTATTTAATGCACCCTAATCGATTCTCTTTATGAGCACGCTATGTCACTGTTGTGGTCATGGTTCGAATATACTTCATGTATGTAATAGTCCCTCTTACCTCATCTTATGTCAGACCGTGAGTTGTTTCCGTTTTTGGGCACACCTCGTTTACTGTTTTGGAGAGTTATTATTAATCTCTTTGGTTGGTATAACCATGTTGGTATGTTCTTTCTTGTTACAATATTATGATATTAATTTTGTACCACTATTGCTAAGCGTCATTCGTCGGGCTATCCACCATACGCGAAAGTAAGTTTTGTAACACTCGCGTATTGGGATTGCCAGGCGTTGATTCTCAGCATTACAACTTATACTTTTCACACTGTACTTACGCTTATATGTACATATCACATTCTAACAATACAAACAATTATAATACTAAAATTAGACATTTGATCTCATGCCCTTAATAAATTTACACTAAAATGTTCATCGTCGCTGCCTTTATGCACGTATAGGATACTGTTCTTGTCCTGTGAAAGTTATGCACACGTACTTAAATTACCAGTGTTCAATGTTCATTGCGGTGCTGGAATGTTTGGCATTTCTACTTTCTGAACCGATTATTGACGTATTCTGTATATCATGATATTGTCTTTCCTTCTGTATAGTATTTAAGACTTTGCACCACATTTGGACAATTTATAAGTCCGTTCTGTAAAATTACTGGTGTTCACACATGTAAAATATGAATTAATGTTTTAAGTTCGGTGGCCTTACTTATGAGTGTGGCCATGGTGCGTCTGTCTGTGACTGTCTTTGCCATAGTTTGTAGGTTGGCATCTGGTTCCTTAAACTGATCACTGGAAATGAATGTCTGTACTTGTGTAGTTCTTGTCGTTGTTGGTCGATTTCTAAATGTGGACTCAGTAGATACTCGTTTGAAACAAAGTCAATATGGGTATAGCTTACTGTTAGATACTTGAAATCACATATTGAGTTTTACTGTTCTGCCGATGACACTTTTCACGTTGAAGGAACTTTTATGTTGGTCTATACAATGGAGTGTGCTAGTATCATAGCGCTGGAGTCGTACAGCAGACAAGGCAACTCTGGAGTTACTCGATCTAAGGATATAAAGTGGGTTACGGTCAAAATTAATTTTCCGACGGGTGGGGATTTTCAAATTTCATGTTGAGATCATTTTGAGTGCTATCTCCAAACCTGCACTCGTAAATGTGTGTATACATCCAATAGTTCCAATAATAATAATACACCATGTATAGTTTTGAACTGTAATCGTGCCTGTTTGTACACTTTTCTGCAATTTGTGTATATTTTCCAAAATATGTAGGGTACTTTGTTGCTGATTTTTGTCAGTAATTCCACCGAATGATGATTTACCTTGCTCAGCATAAGTATGTGTCTGAGTTGATTTGAAATAGTGTTTATCAGTGGTAACAACAAACTTTGGTTCACCAGTAATGATGTAAGTAACAAAGTTAGCTGGTTTGTCATGAGTAATATCATCTGTGTTGCGTCATGATGATGTGTGAATAAAATTGTTTGTGAAGTCATTTGTTTTGCATTTACCATGAGTAGTGCGAGTAGAACCATCCATTGTGTGCACTTGGGCATGTGTGTAGTTAACAGGAGGTATAGCATGTACCCTGATGTTTTGTGATCTTTTCTAGCTCTTGTGAAATGCTTGTTATCTGTACCTTCTTTTCTTTGTTGATACACACCAGTTTCTGTTTTTTCTTGTTGTGAGATGGTAGTCACGGTGGTCTGGTGTGGTACTTTGGTCTGTTCATCATGTTGTTGTATGATGCGTTGTATGGTTAAGGCAGTTTTTGTTGTGGTGTTAACTTCCTGCCATGTCTGGGTTTTGGATTATGTGTGGTCTATTACATTTAATACATTTCCAATTAATAAATCGCAGCATGGATTGTCTAATAATGCGCAAGTTACTCTGCCTGATAGGAAAGGTGATTTTATATTGGCCCATGACATAGGATATTTCTCTACTGTCCCTGAAACAGTTCTGCAATAGATGTACTCATCTAGGTAGTCTTTTGGATCAGCTAGGGTCTTCCGAAGACCGATAAGACAGGACCCTGTGTCGCGTACATATGTGCATACTGTGTTATTAATGTATCCCTCATGGAATGTTAGTTTTCCTACCGACAGTCTGGAGGTTTTGTTCATTTTCTCACTTTCTTGTTGAGTATTACCCTCTTTTAATAAGGAATGAGTCTGAGTGATGTTAACAACATTATTGCAATATGGTACGAAGTCTGTTGGGTAAAACTCAGTCTGCTCTGAATTTGCAGTGTTTGGTCTTGTTTTCGTCTTTGTGATGTTTATGGCTGCATTTGCTTTTGCTTTCTGTATTCTTTTTACTCCTTCACATTCGAGACGTCTATGACCATACGCAAGGCAAAAATGACATTTTGTTCTATATTTCCTTTGATTTACCTTCCCCAGTTTTTGTGCTATAATAGTATTCAGGTATTCTTGATAAGTGGGATTCTTATCGCATATTCCATTTTCTGTATGTGGAGTGCTACAATGTTTGCACAGTACTGGTTTTGTTTTCTGTGATTTGTTTTGACAGTCTGTGGCTGCAGATGTAGTTGCCCTTCCAGTACTCTTCTGTTGAGTGTTCTTAACCAGGATCATACTTTGGTTGTAATATTCGCGGCATTTTTCTAGTAAGTTTTTGATAGGCTCTGTGTTGTGTTCTTCTAAATATTTTCCGCATTCGGCTGGGAGTGTTGATTTTAGTTTTTCCACTACTAAGAAATTTATTGCTTCTTGATTGTTGTCTGTATGTTTTATTTCAAATGTTAGCTTTCTGAAAAATTCTTCTATTTCCCTTATATACTGGGTGAAAGACTTGTCTGTGGCTGGTTTCAAATTTTGTACCTCTAATTTTAGAGTCTCGAAATCGTTTACATAGTGTTTTATTATCCTTGTTTTATAATATTCATAGTCTGCACTTGACAAATCTGGTATGATCTCTTGTAGTTTTTTACTTTTTATCGGTACGTGTCCCGTGTACCATAACCCCCAATAATCTTTTGGGATTATGTAGTGTTGCATTTTCTTTTCAAATTCCTGTGTCCAATCACGTATTAGGTCATGTTTTCTATTACAATTTGCTTTGTCTTGTGCCCGTGTACCCTCAAAATAATCTAGCACCTTTCTGTACTGATTTGTGCCCCAGAAATGTGATTGATCTTCATCATCCGACATCATTTTCTGTTAATTAATCTGTAACTACCCCAATGATGATTGTTATACAAGCAACTCGAAGACTGCAGATTTGGTTAATTAGCAATCAAAATTAATCAACTTATCTTTATCTGCTGTTTACTCGAACGCTTGATGTACAGGAACGTGATTCTTGTGCTGGTTACCGTTGACCTGTTCTGGTTACGTCGGTCGCTTTGTAGAATTGAAACCTGCTGTGGAAAGAAATGATGTTATTATCGTTCTGATTTTATTAACGAATCTCCGATTTACAACTTTTTACAAAATAATGCAATTGATCTTCTTCTTTACATAAGTAGCGTTCTTTTATGCATTTTACTTGGGAATGTAGTTCGTGTGTACTTCTGACACCATTATACCTGTCAGAGTCCTAACTATTTTTCTCTTTCTAGCTCACTGGACTTGGACAGGCAAATTACAACATCTACGACACATATACTAATAACACATGACTGCAATCAGAAACTCGCAGGAGCTATCTCCTGAACAACCTTTATTACATTATACTACAGGATGACAATATGGTCGCACTTCACGCTCAAGCAATCATTCGACACAAGCAGCCAAACGCTCGCTCACATGGGCGATATTTACACTGTCGCCCGTATGACCATTCGCAATCACAGTCTCACATCATCTCGCACATATCACAGTTAGTACATTCCTCGAATATCAATACACAACTTTCATCTCATCTATCCGTCACAACACTATCGTTCGATCGTTCTATCACTCGCTAGATCTCCACACGTCCGTCTCTATCCGCTGTCTCACACACACTGACTCTCTCCTCCTTGACCTTCCCACATCACGTGGGTCTATCCACGGACTTCTTGCCTGACCTTCCGTCAGCCAAGCCGTGGTGTCTCCTACTGCCCTTGACCTCAGCTATGCTTACACTGACTCTCGCTTACATACCCGCACTTACACTATTACTTACATATAAGACCCTGACAACAACAACTAGTTTCCACAATTTATAAAGGAATGACACGGATAATGGGAGTAAATAAAGCTTATGCGAACCTGATAATCGTGAGGAAAAACATCTCTTCAAGAGACAGAATCATAGATCTACTGATGTACAATGTAGACAGAGGTATGGAACAGACAGGGGCATCAAATTAAGCAAACAGATGGCTAGAGGAGATTTTATAACACTGACATTTGTGGAAGGCAACAGAAATGAAACTCAGCACAGAGCATGTAATATTCATTTATAGCGTCCAATCAATACTGGTTTGCGGGTCAGAAATATGGAGAACAAGGAAATTGATTGCAAATAAAATACAAATATCCACTAATTGATTCCTGCCGAAAATATAAGGAATATAATGACATGACAACATCTCCGATGTGGATATCATGGAGAGAACTAGACGAATGACCACGAATGTGAAGAAAGGACGTTAGCACTGGATAGACCATGCATTAAGAAATCCCGATAATAGCATATCTAGCAAATTCTTAGTCTGGAACCCACGGAAGAAATACAATAGAGGACGATGCAGCGGCACCCTTGGATGAAACAAAACGTGATTGATATTTTACCAGCCCCGTTACGATAATCAATCAATCAATCATGTGCCATGCCGGAAAGCGTGTTCCCCAGTGATCACATTCCTCACAGAAGCTAACTAAAAACCAGTCAGAAAGTCAACATATTATATCAATCAATCAATCATGTGCCATGCCGGAAAGCGTGGGCGGTCATGAATCGCTATTTCACTTGATCACCAGAGTCGTGGATCAGCTCAGTGTTCCTGTCTCGACCATGCCATGTGACCAAGCCATCCAGGCATTTCCCTCTCGGTCTTCCTCTTGGTCTGTTCCCTTCGATCTTGCCAGTTGTCACTAAGTTCTCCAATCCATTTCTTCTCATAACATGTCCAAAAATTTTTAACTGTCTACGTCTGATTTCTCTAATCAATTTACGAGTTTAATTTGTCTCCTGTAGTACTTGGTTATTGGCTTTTCTATCTGTCCATGATATTCTTTGCATTTTCCTCAGAAACCACATTTCTGCAGCCATCAGATGTTTTTCAGCTTGGCTGCACATTGTCCAAGTTTCACATCCATACAAAAGAACAGGCTCTACATATCCCCTGACCACTCTTTTTCTCGTTTCAATTGACATCTTTTCATTGGTCAGAATGTTTTTCATCTTGCTAAAGGCTACTTTCGCCATGGCGATTCTTGTTCTAATATCTTCAAGGCATCTCCCATCATATGTTATGACTGTTCCGAGATAATTGTACCGATTCACTGGTTGAAGAATATTCAAATTTACTTGTATATTACATTGTGGTACTTCGTTCTTCCTAGTGACGACTATAACCTGTGTCTTTTTACAATTTAATTCTAACCCCAGCTGTTCACTGTGTACAACAACCACATCTACTAATTGTTGAAGATCCTGCGCATTGTCTGCAATCAATACTGTATGATCTGCATATCTAATGTTATAGATGTTTCGTCCTCCAATGCTGATTCCATTTATACCTTCTACATATCTGAACATATGTTCACTGTACAGGGAACAAGATCTGGAGACATTACACATCCCTGCCTAACACCTCTCTTAATAGGCTGATATTGTCCAACCTCATTATCAATCCTTATGGCAGCTTGATGTTTCCAATATATGTTTTTTATAAGTCGGTACGATAATACAGTGTAGCGGTTTGTGATGAGTGGTGGCTGCGCATCTACTCATATGTCTCCGCAACCTCCAGCCCACAATATAGCAACACAGGTCCTTACTTGAATAGTAGTACTAGATAAAACACTAATGACCCATAGAACAACCGTGTGGTAAGTGTAGATGATGGCGAGACAATGTGAATCTATATCTGGAAGAAGCTAAAGTCGTTAGACAGAATAGCATCGGTGGTGTTTGAAAGATATGAACTATTAACTGATTAAATGCCATAGGATGATAAATCATCATATTCACATTTTCCATTACTGTCATCATCTTATACATCAAATGATAGTTAAAATATCAATACATTAGTTTTCCCTGTACATATTCATTTAATTGTATACATAATGTAACATATCTGTTACCATATTTATAACTTTTAAGCCATAGTTGTGACACACCCAACTTTTTCATTGACACTGAATCTGTTAAAGTGTTCTCAGGAAAATTTTGGCAGGCTACTGACGGCGGAAAGGAAGAAGAGAAGATAACTTGCGCATCAACGATCAGATATACACCATTTGCGATTTTTATTATTACATTTTAAGACAAGTAATACCTGCTGGTCTCCGTGGCCAAAGGATTGCGAACGAGGTTTGTGAGCCGCTTACCAGGCGTTCGAAACGCAGCCGCGACCGATTTGTGCAGCAGACCGTGTCGCGTTGCGTTATAACGTGTTGGATGGGAGCCAGTCGTTCAGAAAGCAATGGCAAACTACTGAACGTACATCAACAGCAGCTGAAAAATGTTACTGTTGACTGCAACGTCCTGCAAGGGATATGCAACATTTCAATACCTGCTGAAATTATATTTGCAGCGTACTCGGCAAACTGCCCATCCGAATGGTTCGGGGTCAACTGCATGTTTAAGTGTCGCTGCTACCGCACAGCGTCGTGCAACACTGACGGGAGCTGTCCGCCCGGAGAGTCGTGTGCTAAAGGATTCTTTGGTCCAGGTTGCCAGTACTGTAAGTGATGCCTGCGTTAATCAATCTTTCAGTCGTCATTATTATCACCGCATGCATTGCCGACCGCCGCGGGCGATCATGCTTCTGTGAAAATTATGACGGCATGGCTCTATTCACTTGCCAAATCTACAAAGCAGTTGTATTATCCACACGGCTATATGCTTGTGAAATCTGGACTTTTTATCAGCGACACGCTAGGAAATTAAACCACTTCCACACAGTCTGCCTTAGGAAGCTACTGAAGATTAAATGGGAAAACAAGATCCCAACTATTGAAGTCCTAGAAAGAGCGTCCATGCCCAGTATCCACACTCTACTGATGAAGAATCAGATTCGCAGGGCTGGTCACTTGACTCGCATGCAAGATCACAGGCTCCCTAAACGAATTTTTTACTGCGAGTTGCGTTGTGGTAAACGCTCCCAAGGCGGCCAGAGGAAACGCTTTAAAGACACTCTGAAAATCTCACTGAATGCTTCTGGAATTCATTATGACACCTGGGAGACTGCTGTCAGAGACTGAAATTCGTGGCGTGCATCATTACGCAAGGGTGCAGTCATGTGTGAGGCAACCAAGACCTCAAAAGCTGTGAAGAAAAGGCAGGACAGAAAAACCACTGCAGGAAATCCTTCTCCAGAAACGTCAAGCATTCTTTGTCGACAAGTCAAAGAACATTTCGAGCCAATATAGGCCTTATCAGCCATCTTAGAACTCACCGCTCCATACTTTCAACCCCACTGGATGAAATGAATGGTTATCATCATTCTTGATGGACAAACAACATAACATTCATTTGCCATGTCTAAATAACATCAACATTTTTGCTCCGTGTCTTCCTCTATGTTAGTTAGTTAGTCGTGGCTCCGACTTCATTACAAGGGTGACACTATAATGATCCGTTCGTGTGATGGTGGCGATAAGATACAATTATTGTTTCAGTCTCATGGGAAAAGTTAGACAGAATCAGTCCCGTCAAACATAGCACGCACAGGCATAAATCCTGTAGGTCGCTGCAGAATGCCAACACAACAGTCCACCACTAAAGGTACAGTCCATCGTCGAGGGAAGCAGAAATCACTAGGAAAACATAAGCTACACGCACATTATAACTTAGGGCACAACCAGGTGGTTCAGTAACCTGCCGTCCGACATTTTGTTTTCTTTTGAACAGGCATTTTACAATACAAACAACCGCGGAAAGATGTAAAAGCAGTCCACGTGAAATCAACAACTCACACTATCGCACCACACAGTTAACACAGTAGGTGGGCGATGGAACCATATACTGCCAGTCCACTTTGAGGAAAATACGTAAGCAAACCGTAGTCAGAAGCTAAAATACCCTAGAGGCATTAACAGCTCAAAGCCACCCGTCACATTGACCCGAACCCAAATGTAATCATCCTCGCTGTCCAGTATTCTTCTTAATTAGTCTCCGTGAATGCTGTGCATCTTTGAATATTCTGTAGATCTCGCTGTAATCTTGGAATAGCACCAGTAAACCTTTACATTAACAAGTAGCATTTCTCACCTTTTGTCTGGAAATGAGCTCAAACACTACCCGATAATCTGAATAAAGTCTGTACACAGGCCATCCGTTTGCTGATAGCAACAGTGTGAGCTTTATGCAACAAGTGACGATTTATGTATTAAATGCATTGGAGTTTGATTCGAATTAGTCAACGTATTGAGCTCACATAAATCACTCCAATAAGCTCACAGGCAAACACAGTGTAAGACTACACTGCGGTAGCCAAGCAGAAAGCACCGGTGGCACCTTTGGAAACCAGAATTGTCATGTTCGGCTTGTTGGTGATAGTTTTTGGCCTATTTACGAGTTTCCTCTTAAGCACCCACAATCAAGAAATAGTCTCGTTTGATTTTTTTTTTTTTTTTTGGGGGGGGGGGGGAGGGGGGGGGTAAGTAATACGTTAGGGTGCTCTCGGCTGTCTCCATAATTCCTCCCGTCTCCTGACACAGATCGAAAAAAAGAATAATCTCAAGCAGAGCACGAACTTTGCATCACTGCCGACGCTATCCATCTATATACCAAACTCACTCTCTCATACGATATGCGGAAATTAAAAAAAAACATAAAACTATTTCTTCCGCGTCATGATTACTCGTGCCCAAGGTGGCTGTATTGTCCTATGTCCATCTTTGTGAAGTGCGACCTCTGCCTCTTCGACCAGGCGTCCCATCACTGGTTTCTGCCAGTAGCTGTGACGTTTACTTTGGTCGAAGCATTTCAGTTGAACATCGACAGAACGGATGCATAATAGGCAAGTATGGACAAGGGAAACAGAATGCAAGAGGTGGCAGACTTGTACAGTGGGCACAAGAGCATAATTGTATTATTGGAAACACCTGATATCAACAGCACTCGAGGGGATTATGGACATGGAGGAGACCTGATCATAAGATCAGAAATCATATTGATTACATTCTCATCAACAGAAGATTTCGAAATGCCTTAAAATTCAAGAAAACTATACCATGCGCAGACTGCTACAGCGACCATAGATTAATCTTAAGCAATTTACATATACAAATAAAAAAAGTCAAATATTCACCAAGAAACACAAAATGTATCTACAAGCACTGAAGAGTGAGGAAATAAAAGATAAATTCAACGTAGAGGTAAAGAACAGATTCGATGCATTGTCCGATATGGACATATTATTTCAAGACGTCAGTCATCTTTGGGGTTGGCAGCTTTCTCCGTTAATCCCCAATACTCACGTGGTTGACGTGAGCGCACGAGAATTAGAAGTGGTTCGAGTCGCGCCAGTGACTTATGAGAGTATAGAGCCAGCCGGTCGCTCAGAAAGTCGTGGCGTGCTGATGAGTGTAATCTGGCCTGGGAATCAGCATACAGCGGAGGGATGCTGATGTTGGCGCAATATCCTGAAACTGGATGGAAACACGGAAGAAATAAAATTAAGTGACCAATAAGAAATATTAAAGAACTCAGTCAACCAAGTTGCAAAAACAAACATCCCAAAAATAAAGTTAATAGGACTCAATAAATGGGTGACGGAAGACATCTTAAAACTCATGGAAATAAGAAGAAATAACAAAAATAAAAAGGAAAAATATAAAGAGATTCACAGGAACATTAGGAAGCGATGCAAAGAGGTAAAAAAAAAAAAAAAAAACATGGCTTGAGAAAAAATTGTGAAGAAATTGAAAATCAACACACCACCCGGAATACCAAATTAATGCACAAAAGAATTAATGTCACCAATAACAAAAGAACACACACATCATAGGGTTGCCTAAAAACCAAAGATGGCAAAATCATAATAGAAAAAGATCAGATTTTACCTGCGTGGTCAGATTATGTGAAAGACCTTTATGATGATACAATAGAAGCACAATACGATCATCGGAATAATAATGAAGGACCGTCAATTTTGAAAATGTAAGTTCAGAATGCTCTTAACCATATGCAACCTGGCAACACACCGGGTACAGATAACATCACAATAGAAATGATCAAGGCCTTAGACGAATATCGAACAGACCAAGTCACCAGACTGCTGGACGCAATATACGATACTGGAGATATACCTCCTGAATTATGTAATTATATATTTATTGCAATCACGAAGAAATCAGGAAAATTTGAATGTTATCAACATCGAACAATTAGTATAATGAGCCACATCACGAAGATTGTGTTGAGAATTATCATGCAACGAGTTAGAAAGAAAATACAACCCAAAATATGAGAAGAACAATGCGGGTTTGTATAAGGCAAGGGTACAGTAAATGCTGTGTATATACTGAGAACAGTAATTGAACGTTCTATACAAATAAACAAAGATCTATATCTTTGATTTATTGACTACACAAAGGCATTCGATAAAGTGAGACATGTTCACATGATAAGGATGCTTGAAGATCTACAAATGATGGAAAATACCTTAGACTTGTAAAAATCATATATTGGAAACAACAAGCTGCCATCAGGATTGATAAGATGTAGGTCAACATCAGCTTATTAAAAGAGGTTGAGACAGGGATATGTAATGTCTCCAAATCTTTTTTTTTTCCCTGTACAGTGAAAATATTTTCAGAAATATAGATGATATGGAAGGAACCAAAATTTGGGGACGATACATCAGTAACATTAGATATGCAGATGATACAGTCTTGATTGCAGACAATGAACAGGACTTGCAACATTGAGTAGATGCGGTTGTTGCACACAGTGAGCAACTAGGGTTAGAACTGAATATTAAGAAGACGCAGATTATGGTCGTCACTGGCAAGACGGAAATGCGACAATGTAATATACAAGTAAACGGGAATATTCTTAAACAAGTAAATCGATACGATTATATCGGAACAGTCATAACATCTGATAGGAGATGCCTTCAAGAGATTATAACAAGAATTACCATTGGGAAGGTAGGCTTTTGCAAGATGAAAAACATACAGACCAATAAAATTATATCAATTGAAACGTGAAAAAAAAAATGTGTTGAAATGCTACATAGAACCTGTACTTTTATATGGATGTGAAGCTTGGACAATGAGCAGTCAGGCTTAAAAACATCTGATGGCTGTGGAAATGTGGTTTCTGACGAAAATGCAAAGAATACTATGGACAGACAGAAAAACGAATGAACAAGTCCTTCAAGAAACAAGTGAAGATCGTAAACTGATTAGAGACAGTAGGCGTAGCCAGTCAAAAGTTTTTGGGCATGTTATGAGAAGAAATGGCGTGGATAACTTGGTGACAACTGGCAAGATCTAGGGGGAAGAGACCAAGGTGAAGACCGAGAATTAAATACCTGGATGTCTTGGCCACGTGGCATGGTCGGGACAGGAACACTGAGCTGATCCACGACTTTGATGATCGAGTGAGATGACAGGTCATGACCGCTCACGCTTATGGACATGGCAAATGATGGGTGGATGGATGTCAGTGTCTGAGCCGTGAAACTGTTGAAGAAGCCAGTTTTCTCCCATGTTCAGACCTGGTTATATTTTAATATTTTCCACTTCTCTGTCCATGATAATCCAAGCATGTGTTGTCTACATCAGAATCACTGTATTTAAATGTTCTTATTTGTGTGTGGTTTCATTTGCCATTAGGGAGTCTCCGTGGCGAAGTGGTCGAGCCGTCTGACTCGGGCTCGGAAGGTTGTGGGTTCGAATCCGGGCCGCGTCCTTCGGTTCACGAGTACATTTTTTCGGAGACTCCTGGAGGTCGTCGCTGGAGCTATGGAGTTTATGCTTTGTGCGACGCTTTTCGTGCTGTGGAAAGAGACTGATCTATATGGGATAAAACCCGGTGCAATGAAGTCGACCTCACGACTTTTAAGAGAGACCTTTTTTTCAGTTTGTCATTGCTGAAAGTGAGCTTTGACAGGCTGCCCTGGCCTCATACTTTTGATCTACAACTGTCAACTTATGTGTAACAAGCGCAACATACTCACGCGATAGCCCATCACAGAAGCTGACGGGTGTAACATACCAACAAGACAATCACGAAGGCATGCACACATATGTCAGTCAAGCTAAAACCACAACAATAATTCACACATAGTAACAGACGACGGACGTTAACTGAAAGCCGTAGGATGTCATGTCTCTCCACATCTCAGGGTGGCTGGTGTTATAGATTAACTCTGCTGATGATATCCCTCATGCAATCATCTCAGTCCAACCAGCATTATTTCTCTTAGACTGATTATGCCATTCTTTCCCTTAATTTTTTCAGTTGCCAAGATCTATTCCCATCATATGTTCTTTGTAATTTGTTCATTTACATTCCAAGATTTACTGTCGTTCTGCAAAATAATATTTTCGTATCATTTCCGCACTCTCTTTCCTACATTCAATTTTCGTAACGTATTGCAACAAATACGCTGTGTTTACTGAAATGTTATTTCTGCTTGAACTATTCTTTCTTAATCTCTGTTGTGCTCCTTCCATCTGATGTTATAAATGCCTCTAGGTATTTAAAATCATCCTCTGGGGTAAGAATTCTTTTTTGTTTCTAATCCTATTTAACATTGTGATGTTACCCTTTTCTTTGACATCAGCATGATTGCTGTTTTCTTTATGCTCAAGGAGAGTCTTATCCAGGGCTGTGCCGTGCTATGTATGATATAGAGAAGCGGCCGCATCAGGCGGCACCATAAGGCGACATTAAAATACAACGTGAACCACTCAGTAATAAAACATCTTTACATAACGCTATTCTCTGTTGGTCTATGCTATTCCGATATTGATTTTTTATGACTTATGAATTATCGCACGCCTCTGGCTAAGCGCTGTCGGTACACTTTGATTTTGGTTGCTGGTGCAGGTGCATTGTTTCGGCGACATTTAGGGTCGGCATTTCGAAGACTTGCATCATACAGAGAAAATCTACCGCACGTCCCTGGTCCTTTCTTTGCACTCTCTTTTACTAAAAATTCCGACAATTGTTGTAGATCTTAGCATTATATGCCACCAATACTTTGTCATCTGCATAGCCTGTATTATAACCTCCGATTAGTATTCCTGGCTTTTCTTTGATCTCTCTCATTATCTCTTTGCTATAGAGGGAGAAGAGATCCGGTGACAAAACACAAATATGTATTACTCCTAGCTTTATGTGTTCATAACTGACCTCTCCATGTCCCGTTTTATTAGGCGGGTTCAAATGAGAAAATTTAAAGTGTGATATAAATTACAATAACCGCGTCATTGTCTTGTAATCCGTCCAAATTGCTGTTACGGGTAACAAGAGTGTTAAGCACCTGGCATCACAGTGGAGCAAAACATTGTGACGTCCTCAGGACAGTTTGAATACAGCCGCCCCACTTGTGAAATGCCCCAACGTTGAGTAGAGTTCTATTATCCATCTCTTGATCAGTAAAAGAGTGAAATCAATAGAAATACTTCGGAGATTGAACATCTAGTATGGGGATGTGTGCCTGTCAGTCTAGCAAGTGTATGGAAGGAGTAGGAAGTTGCCAAACGCCGTGAATTCTGTGACAAACTTTTCGTTCAATTATAAATTACAGCACACGCTACCAAGAACATTCTTTTCTACAGGAATCCAAGCATTGTATCGGAGCTGGAGGACTGGCATTGAACCAAGTGATGACTACATCGAAAGATGACACATGTGTTCTTTACGTTTTCAAAATATAGTATTCACAAAAATGTTAAAGTATTCACGTGAATATATTGCTTTGTTTGTACCTTTTGCTTCCATAAATCCATACTGTTTGTCACAAATTTCCATTTTCATTTTCTTTCTTGATCTTCTAATTATAATTCTGAGTAGTAGCTCAGTGACGTGCCGGTCTCTCTGGCTGAGGGGTTACACCACTTTCTCCGTAATCCCGTTTATTCACGCAGGGTCTCGCAGCGAGGCGAGAACTGGAAGCGGTTCTACCCGCGCTCGTGATTTGCGGGATAATGAGTCGGCCGCTCAGAAAGCAATGGCAAACTACTGAGCGTAATCTTGCCAAGAAATCAACATACAGCTGAAAGATGCTGATGTTGACAGCGATGTCCTGTAAAGGATATGCACAAAATGTATTATTTAGCTCAGTGACGGGGTGTTAAATATACGAAAATCTTCGCTAAACCCAAACTATGCTGAGTCTAAAATAGTACAATTGTCTTTCTATGTGTTGCAGTGGACTTGGCCTACTTACACAAGGCAAGGCAAGTGCCTTTATGGGTACGGGACCGAGATGACTCGACGTGCAACCCAGATTCCCAAATGGGAGTTATTGAAGTCGAGTTAGTCGGCGTGCACTTCATGACATTTTTCCGTGTAGTTGTAAACAATCCTAGTAAGTTGATTACTCCATGTCAGATGTGAATAATCCTAGTAAAATGTGAATGTCAGTCATTTGTGATTACTCATTATCAGGTGTAAGCAAACTTGGTGCAGTGAGGATGTTAGTAAGTTATGATTACTCATTGTCAAATGTGAATAATTCTTGTATAATGTCAATATTAGCATGTCATGATTACTCGGTTTCAGGTGTGAATAATTTATGTAAAATGTATATGTTAATAAAATCTGATTACTCAGTGTGAGGTGTGAATAATCCTTGTGCAATGTGAATGTCAGTATGTCATGATTACTCAGTTTCAGGTGTGAATAATCCTTGTACAATGTTAAAGTTAGTATGTCATGATTACTCAGTTTCAGGTGTGAATAATCATTGTACAATGTGAATGTTAGTAAATTGTGATTACTCAATGTGAGGTGCGAATAATCATTGTACAATGCGAATTGTGTTAAGTTGTGATTACTCAATGCCAATTGTGAATTTTACATCTAAGGTGATAATGCTAATAAGTTGTGATGGTTTGCTTATTCATTGTACAGTGCAAGTATTTTAAATGTGTCATTACTCAACGACAGGTGTCAATATTCCAGGTACACTCTGAATTATATTAGTACATTGCAAATCTCAATGGCAGGTGTAAATTATCATATTACAATGTAAATGGTGAAATTAATTTGTGAATGTTTTTCGAAGTAATACATAATCTAAGCAAGTTGATATTAATCATGACGGAATGTGAATAATCCAAGTAGAATGTGAAAGAAATCAGAAAAATCTAAATTATTCCAAAAGCAATCTGTCTGTCTGTCTGTCTGTCTGTCTGTCTGTCTGTCTGTCTGTCTGTCTGTCTGTCTGTCTGTCTGTCTGTCTGTCTGTCTGTCTGTCTGTCTGTCTGTCTGTCTGTCTGTCTGTCTGTCTCTCTGTGTCTGTCTGTCTGTATCTGGCTGTGTCTGTCTGTGTCTGTCTATCTGTCTGTGTCTGTCTGTGTCTGTCTGTGTCTGTCTGTGTCTGTCTGTCTGTCTGTCTGTTTGCTGTCTGTCTGTCTGTGTCTGTCTCTCTGTGTCTGTCTCTCTGTGTCTGTCTCTCTGTGTCTGTCTGTCTGTGTCTCTCTGTGTCTGTCTGTCTGTGTCTCTCTGTGTCTGTCTGTCTGTGTCTGTCTCTCTGTGTCTGTCTCTCTGTGTCTGTCTGTCTGTGTCTGTCTGTCTGTCTGTGTCTCTCTGTGTCTGTCTGTCTGTGTCTCTCTGTGTCTGTCTGTCTGTGTCTGTCTGTCTGTGTCTGTCTGTCTGTGTCTCTCTGTGTCTGTCTGTCTGTGTCTGTCTGTCTGTCTGTGTCTCTCTGTGTCTGTCTGTCTGTGTCTGCCGGTGTCTGTCTGTCTGTGTGCTGTCTGTCTGTGTCTGTCTGTCTGTATCTGACTAGGTCTGTCTGTCTGTCTGTCTATCTGTCTGTCTGTGTCTCTCTGTGTCTGTCTGTCTGTGTCTGCCGGTGTCTGTCTGTCTGTCTGTCTGTTTGCTGTCTGTCTGTGTCTGTCGGTCTGCTGTCTGTCTGTCTGTCTGTCTATCTGTCTGTCTGTGTGCGTGTGCATGTGTGTGTTTGTGTGTGGGGGGGAGGTATATGTGTATAGTGCATATATGTATATATGCGGGCGTGCGTATGTGTGCCGGTGCGTGTGTATGAGTGTGTATGCTCCTTCTGACGTTGTAAGCCTAGTTCGTGTGTCTTTCCAGTCGACGGTTTCTCGTTCGTCATTAAAATCAACGATCACCTCATCTGCCTCAGAGAAAAACGGCACCGGGTTAACCCCGAGACGGAAGACATCACATGTGACCACACTGATCGTCTGGAGAAGATTTCGCTGCATGGATCCGGGGTTCAACACGTCTGCACCATCAATATCAGCGGCGGTGAGTTGTGCCCGGCCTACATTGTTATCTTCATCCTAGTCAACCGAGTTGAGTGTTCTCAAGTGTTATATTTGAGCCATTACCATTATTGATGTATTGAAGCAAACTTTGGACAATTACAAAACATCTTATAAAATATATGGGTGCTGCTGACATGTAGTGTTATATAAAGAACATCACAGTGGGTGGACAAGTGTTCTCAAGTGTTATATTTGAGCCATTATTGATGTATTGAAGCAAATCATGGACAATTACAAAACATTTTAGAAAATATATGGGTGCTGCTGACATGTAGTGTTATATATAGAACATCACAGTGGGTGGACAAGTGTTCTCAAGTGTTATATTTGAGCCATTATTGATGTATTGAAGCAAATCATGGACAATTACAAAACATTTTAGAAAATATATGGGTGCTGCTGATATGTAGTGTTATATATAGAACATCACAGTGTGTGGATAACAAGATAAAATAAAATATCGTAAAAGAAGCTAACTCACATACCTTATCTGACCGTGAAGCTAATTCTCAATTTGCTTGCTCGGTTAATTCAGTAATTCTAGCCACACAGGAGTGACAGATGTGTGTTAAATTACGGAGACCCCTCGAGACAACGTATACGAAACACGTATTCTCTCTCGGAGATCTAATATGCTATTGCTGATAATTATGAATTGTTTCACAGTTATTATTTGCTTGCCCATGACTTTAGTGCAATGGCAGGTCTACTTAAATAATGTCCTTATCCAGAATAATTCTCACGTGGCAGTATACCAGGCGTGGATGTGGTGTCACGGTGCGGAGAATTAAACCTTGTGCCTCTGCGTTAACTGTAGCATGGTTATGGGCTTTCGAGAGCAGAATAACTATATGTCCTAGGTATGGGTGGGATCAGGTGCTGTATTGTGTAGACCAGTGTTTCCCAACGTGGGGCCCACGACCCACAGGGGGGCCATTCGATTGTTCAGGGGGGCAATTCTGTTGTTCAGCGGAGCAATTGGAAAATGGCCTCGTCCAGAGTTTAAGTAACCGTATTGCGACTCTCAGTCACTACTCGAGCTGGGTAAACGTCCAGTATAAGTCAGATCTGTCCGCCATGTTAGTAGCCGTGATTTCATTGTTAGACGTTAGAGGCGAACTACTGGTTATACTGGGCTGGCACTAAGCATTTTGCGCTATTTGTTCTGAATGGTGCGAAATGCTTAGTGCCGGGATCTCAGTTTCTGCAGTGTTTCGCAGTAACGCTCAGCATTCACCGTTGGTGTTAATTTGAAATAAGCGTCCGTTAAATTGTTGTAAAAGTCTCGTTGGTTTAAAACATATATACATTGTATAAATATAAGTGATATATAAATGGTACGTAAATTCAATTGGTAAATTTTATTAATTTCAGTTTTAGAAGCATCATTTTCCAGAAAAATTTGTCAAATGAAAAAGTATGTTTTTTTGTGGTGGGGTAATTGTGCCATCCATATTTAAATATGCATTTTTAGTCTACGTTTACTCCAGTTCATATTATATTTTTTAAGTTTTTAATTGATCTTTTTAATTTATTTCAGCCCATAGTGAAATGAGTGGTGCAAGCAAGAAAACAATTTGTCAGTATTCGGAGGAATATTTAAAATTTGGTTTCATACCCGCTGTCCACGATGAACGGTCACCTTTTTGTCTTTTATGCCAACAATGCTTGACCAACGAATCAATGAAACGAGGTCATCTTGAGGCACATTTGAAGGCGAAACATAATGCTCATATTAATTCAGATTTGAATTACTTTCAAACTTTAAAGAAAAATTTTGAAAAAAGAGTAACATTAAAGTCTCTATTTACTGCTCATAATGCAACTATCAATCGTAATCTTGAGGCTAGTTATCACATTTCATTACTCATCGCTAAATCTGGGAAAAGTCATACTATAAGGGAGAATTTAATCAAAGCATCAATATCAGCATTTCTTAAAACGGTTCTGGAAAAAGATGACAAAGACTTTAAAGCTATGCCACAAAGTAACAATACTGTTAGCAGAAGAATAGACGAAATGAGTGAGGATATTGAAATACAACTTGTTGAAAAGCTGAAAACAAGAAAATTCTCGGTGCAAATGGATGAATCAACTTTGAGAGACAGTGAGGCCGTACTTATAACTAACATAAGATGTATTGATAAAGGTGATTTTGCTGAAGAAATGATGTTCTGTAAATCATTAGAAAGCACCACTACCTCCAAAGATATATATATATAAAGCTAAAAAATTACTTAGATGTCAATAATATCCATCCATCATGTGCCATGCCCGAAAGCTTGGGCGGTCATGACTCGACATTTCACTCGATCACCAGAGTCGTGGATCAGCTCATTGTTCCTGTCTCGACCATGCCATGTGGCCAAGTCATCCAGGTGTTTACTTCTCGGTCTTTCCCTTGGTCTGTTCCCTTCGATCTTGCCAGTTGTCACTAAGTTCTCATTTTTCATTTCTTCTCATAACATGTCCAAAAAGGTTTGACTGTCTACGTCTAATTTCTCTAATCAATTTACAATCTTCATTTGTTTCCTGTAGTACTTGGTCATTGGTTTTTCTGTCTGTCCATGGTATTCTTTGCATTCTCCTCAGAAACCACATTTCTACAGCCATCAGATGTTTTTCAACTTGACTGCTCATTGTCCAATAATATACCAATTACTGCTCATTTTCCAAGAATATCTTCTTCTTCAGCGTTCCGAGCCATTGATGTTCTTTGCTGCAGATACAATCCGTCTCCATTCGTCTCTCTGGTTGACCTTCTCTTGCCAGTCGTTGATTCCAAGTGCTTGTAGGTCTGTATGTATAGTATCAATATTATCTTTCCGCCGTCTTATTGGTCTACCTCGGGGTCTTCGGTCATTTATTTCCTGAGTGTAAGCGAGTTTTGCTTCCCTATTACCCTATTATCTTCCATTCTTTCTATATGCCCAGCCATTGTAGTCTATTAGCCTTCATGATACCAGTGATTAGCGGGGACTTAAACAGATCATAAATGTCTTTGTTACTTCTTCTTTTCCACTCTCCACTTTGTGTATCCCTAATGGGTCCAAAGATGCGTCTTAAAACTTTGTTCTCAAAGGTTTGTAGCAAGGCTTCGTCTCCTTTCGTTGTACTCCAGGTTTCAGAGCCATACAGCACAACTGGTCTGATCAGTGTTTTGTATATTGTGATCTTGGTGTTACGAGATAGCGCCTTTGATTTTAGTAGATGTTGTAGTGCATAGTATATCTTATTTCCAGAATTGATTCTAGTTTGTATTTCTTCCCTTATGATGTTGGAGCAGTTGAAGATTGTACCCAGGTATTTGTATATTTCCGTTCTTTTAATGGTCATATTATCTATTTGTATGTGGCCAGAGTTTTTAGCCATTCCTTCTCTTGAAATTACCATATATTCTGTCTTATCTTGGTTGATAACCAGCCCCATCTGTTGGGCTTTTTCCTTTAAGTGAGTCAATATTTCCAATGTCTTTTGTTCATTTCCCCCTATTATATTTATATCATCTGCATAACCAAGCAGCTTGGATATTCCTCCAATATCAAATTCCTCCTTTACCCTCCTTACAACTTTCTCTAGAGCCAGATTGAAGAGTAGCGGCGATAGTGCATCACCCTGTTTCAAGCCAGATGTTATTTGGAAAGGGTCTGATTTCCTGCCTTTATATGTTACTATATTATAAGTATCTTCCATGCATAGTCTGGTCATGTTGATTAACTTCCTTGGTATTCCAAATTCCCGCATAGCATTCCATAGACTATTCCTATGGACACTATCATACGCCTTTTTAAAATCCACAAAAATGTTATGGAGATCTCTTTTATATTCCCAATTTTTCTCGGCTATTTGTCGTAAGATAAATATCTGATCTATTGTTGATCTGTTTTGTCTAAAACCCGCCTGGTAGTCACCTAATATGTATTCTGAATATGGTTTTATTCTATTTAGTATTACTGCGGATAGTATCTTATAGCTTATGGACAGTAGTGATATTCCTCAATAATTTTCACACTGGAACTAGTCTCCTTTCATAAAGATAGGTATCAATAATGACTCTTTCCAGTCATGGGGTAATTCTTCAGGCCTCCAGATTTTTATTATTAGTTCATACAGCTTTAGATGTAATGCATGGCCACCCGCCTTTATAAATTCAGCAGCAATTCCATCAGCCCCAGTTGCCTTATTGTTTTTAAGTCGTGTGATTACATATAGGATTTCTTCAAATGCAGGGTCTTCAATTTGTGGTTCACACGTTAGAACCTCTTCATGTGGGAAAGTGTTACTTAGAGCTTCACAATTTAGTAATTCAACAAAGTATTCTTTCCATGTGTTGCACATTTCCTCATTGGTATTTATCATATTCCCATTTTTGTCTTTTAAATCATATGTGTTGTGTTGGTGCCATCGTTTCATTGACTTCAGTTCTTTAAAAAAACTGTCTGGATTTCAGTCCGAATTCGAGGATCATGTATCTGTTTCGTAACAAAATGGTTTTCACAAAGGTGGGGATGTTAACCCCACGCTTCAACCCCCAACCTGGAGGACCAGGGTGTTTCTCTTTGTCTGTTCTCTACCCTTTGACCTGTCCGGCTTGGGAGGCCCTGCTGGTAGCTACGCTACCGCCGGCTTAGCTCTCAGGGTCATTGAGAAACTCAAGCTTCCCCACCACGACAAGGTGGAAACACCACCGGGGGAGTTCCAATAATATACCAATGAAAAATATAACATCTTGTGCTGCAGATAGTGCTTCTCATATGATGGGGAAGAAAAATGGTTGCTTAAAATTGATGAAAGATGAGAATCCAGAAATGCTTCTTGTGCATTGTGTTATTCACAGGGAATACGTGGTGGCTAAAAACATTTCGCCTGTTCAAAATGACGTAATAAATTTAGTTATAAAGTGTATCAATGCCGTTAAAACTAGTGCCAAATGTGAACGACTCTTCAAGTTATTTTGCGAAGAACAAAATGAAGACCATGTGAGACATACTCCACACTGAAGTAAGATGGCTCTCGAAAGAGAACTGCTTGAAAAGATTTATTGAACTATGTGATACTCTTAGTGATTTTTTAAACGACAAACCTGAAAATGAAAAATCTGTTAACGGTCGATGCTAAGGCATAAGTGAGTTATTTAGCCCTTATCTTTGACAAACTAAATATATTAATTAAACAACTTCAAGGAACAAATAAAGCTCTTGTCAATGCAAAAGCGAAGATATTTGGTTTCATTACCTTATTGAATTATGTCAGGCATATATTTACAACAAAAATGTTGTAAAGTTTCATTGGCTCCAAAAATGTGAAGTTACTGATACCGCTATATATGGTATGTCGATCATCTGAGAATTTTATATGCTGATTTAAAAGAAAGATTTTCTGATTTGAAACAAATTGATGATGCAGCCAATGTTAGTGGATTTGTCTGATATTTCAAATATGCAGTATCAAGAAGAACTCGCAGAAATGCAAAATCATGAGTCAATTAAAACTGTATTTAATATAAAAGAAGTGATAGCATGGCTTTGCGAGGAAACTGAAGTGAAATATCTAAATGCAACCAAACGTGCAAGAGAACTATTGTTACCGTTTCCATCTTCATATTTAGCTGAATGCGGATTTAGTGCCATAAATGATTTGCCACTAAAAACAAAGGAAATCGGCTGAATATAACAAAACGGGGAGACTTGAGACTGAAGCTTTGGAACCTGACTTAAAATCTCTTTGCAGCAAGCATCAAGAGCAAGGATCTCACTACATGTAAATAATAATTACTAATAATTAAAATAATATAGAAAAATTTTCATTAAAATTATTTTGTACTTGAATTTCAGTTCTCAGTTATGTTTTGAAATTTACTTTCTGTGTTTGCTCAACAATTTCCTAGTGATTTCTTCCTAAAACCTATCATTCAAGTTTCTTTAGTGAACATTTCAATTTTTGAATATTAAAAATTATGTATATGTTTTTTTTTAATTGGGGGGGGGGGGGGGGGGGCGCATAAGAATTTTAGAAAGGCTCAGGTGGGGCATAGCACAAAAAAGGTTGGGAAACACTGGTGTAGACCATTGTTTCCCATGTTTACAGTCCAACATGGGACAGATGAAACAACTCTGCAAACAAGACAACGTAATGATTTAAGTGAAGCCGCCATTACTACGATTACTACAACTACTACCACAAAACTACTAATATCATCATCACCACCGCCACCACCACCACTACCATTACCACTACGACTACTGAAGCTACTACTACTACTACTACTACTACTACTACTACTACTACTACTACTACTACTACTACTACTACTACTACTACTCCTACTACTACTACCACTGCTGCTGTTGCTACTACTACTGCTACTACTACTACTACTACTACTACTACTACTACTACTACTACTAGTCTAGTGCTACCGCAAATACTACTACGATTAATATTACTACTATCATCACTACTACTGATAATACTACCCCCATCACTACTACTACTACTACTACTACTACTACTACTACTACTACTACTACTACTACTACTACTACTACTACTACTACTACTATTACTACTGCTGCTGCTGCTACTACTACTACTACTACTACTACTACTACATCTGCTGCTACTACTGCTGCTGCTGCTAATATTACTACTACTACTACTACTACTACTACTACTACTACTACTGCTGCTGCTGCTGCTGCTGCTGCTGCTACTACTACTACTACTACTACTACTACTACTACTGCTGCTGCTGCTGCTGCTGCTGCTGCTACTACTACTACTACTACTACTATTACTACTACATCTGCTGCTACTACTGCTGCTGCTGCTACTATTACTACTACTACTACTACTACTACTACTACTACTACTACTACTGCTGCTGCTGCTGCTGCTGCTGCTGCTGCTGCTGCTACTACTACTACTACTACTACTACTACTACTACTACTACTACTACTACTACTACTACTACTACTACTACCGTAATTCCATGCCGTATCGTCAAGCTGTCCAGCAACTTTTCTCTTGGGCATCCTCTTCGTCCTCCCATCCTTGACCGTGGCAATATAACATGTTATGTTCACCGCAAAGTTTTCAATGTGTTAATTGTCTGTGTGAATGAAACATGCACGATATCTCTTAGGAATGAAAGATGAGTGAACGGACAGGCCGAAGGTAAGTCAGGCCTACATGCCCAATATGTGATCCATTGAAAATAATGTTCATTAGTCGGTACTTTCGTTCGTTCGTTTTCCTCCATGTCAGCTTGATCGTTATTACAATGTATTCCAGCGTCCACCCTCTCACGGCATGCACAAAGAATGGGTCTGCGTGTACGTTAGGATTTGGGGTGGAGGGTGGGGAGAATTAAATACACGAATACCTTACAGTTACATTAGAATATCACTATTGTTGGTTGCACTGAGTAATTCGATTATCTGCAACGTTATTCTGGACTGCGAGAGTACTTACTTGTGACAAATCATGACAGCCGCCCCGCGGCAGTAGTCGTGACAACATTGTATTAACCCATTAGTGTCTAGCTCTGGCTTGTTCTCTTGTGTATTGTTCCCACCAGTGTCTAGCACCGGCTTGTTCTCTTGTTCTATGTTCCTACTAGTGTGTGTCATGTCTTAGTCAGATATGACTGAGCTACCGCATAACAGTAGACGGTACTACCTGCTTTCTGTTAGCGCCAAACGTTGGGCGGTGCTTACCAAACCCGACACCCCACATTGAGCCAACGGCTTCGGGCGGAAGAGCGCAACTGGGAGTGTACGAACCCTACCCTGGTGCGAGGAAATGCAAGCTAAAGACATAATGTCATGGCAGGGCAGACCAGACCCAAGCCTTGGTTGGTGGCTGGTCTAGGATCGAAGCTCCGACAGGCAGACAGTTAGAGTATTGCTTTGCTGATCCGGCAGCTTCTGCAGCTTGTCTTGTTCCAGATGTAGGGGTGTTACCTTTCCCCTGGAGTGAACTAGGCAGGCCGAGAGAGGGATCATGCTGCATGGGCAACACATGATCTCTATATTTCCGCCCAGGCTTTGTCCTATGGAGAGGTATAACTCCATCTATGGTGTTAACTAGTCTCGGAAACAAAGCGAGAGGTAGCAGTTACCGGTTATAAGTCCCAGTCAATTGGCGTAGACATGGGGCGCCACACGTTGCCTCTGACGGTGAGAGACACCTACAGGTGTCACTGATCAGCTACCGCCCGCCTCAAGCCTGGCAGACCCAGGTCAATTGGGTGCGGATCCGCCACAACCGGCCTGCTTCCATTTGTGCTTGGGGCTAAGAAAAAACTCTGAATAGAAGACTGTAAAACCAACGCACCAGGTATTACTATAAAAGAAAAATAGAAACCTCAAGCTACGGCTTGCAGCATGGAACGTAAGAAACAGGATTTTCCACTGACCTGACTAATATTGACGATGTGAGAAAAACGGCATGATTGAAGCCGAACTCAATCGCTTTAACATTGATATTGCTGGCCTGCAGTGAAGAATTCACTATTGGAAATGATTGAAATACGCTTAAACGTTAAGAAACTCTTTATAAAACAGGGATTGGTGTTTATGACGCTGTGAATCATACGAGCCACGGCTGGTTTGTGGTAAACAGCCAGACACTGCAACCATTGACTGATAGAAAGAAGATAGCGCTGTTAAGAAACAATGTAAAACACTCACGGTGAGCTGAAGCAAGCTAGGAAGCATTTGCAAATGGCTGCCAGGCAGTGTGCAAACGACTATTGGATCAAGTTACGCGAGTACATTCAAGATGCGAGTGATAAAGGAAAGATCACAAGCATCTATGAAGGGATAAATAAGGCCTGTGGTATAATGTTCAAAAGAAATGCACCACTGAAAACCTTGATTGGAGAAATCATAATTGATAAGAAACAGCAGAAGGATAGATGGGTACATAACTATTTGGAGCTTTACACAAATGAGACCAAACTA
The DNA here is from genome assembly GCA_014155875.1 of Cepaea nemoralis. Classification (NCBI taxonomy): domain Eukaryota; kingdom Metazoa; phylum Mollusca; class Gastropoda; order Stylommatophora; family Helicidae; genus Cepaea; species Cepaea nemoralis. Next base: position 475,616 of record JACEFZ010022272.1, on the reverse strand, counting down.
GCGGATGATGTCCTCAACTCCATAGAGGCCTTGCTAACTCTTGACCATCTGGACACACTTCCCACCATAATAGAATTTAAGTGTGCTAATAATCAACTTGCATCTGGCAATGTTCCAGGTAAGGATGGGATTCCAATAGAGCTTATCAGGAGTGGGCAAGACACACTCAGTCTACAGATCCACCAGCTAATAAAGCTATGGTGGCGAGAAGGACAAGACCCACAGGATTTCAAAGAGTCAAGCATCATAACACTGTACAAGAACAAGGGCGACTGGAGTGACTGCAACAACTATAGGGGTATCTCACTTAAGTTCAGTGTTGGGATAGTATTTGCCATAAGTATTCTGCGCAGACTTCATGTCCTGAGAGATCAAGTCTACCCCGAATCACAGTGTGGCTTTCGACGGAACCGGTCTACCATTGATATGATATTCTCATTGCGACAAATGCAAGAAAAATACTGTGAACAGAATCAACCACTGTTTACTGCTTTCATCGACCTCACAAAGACATTTGATTTGGTCAGTCGTGAGGGTCTGTTCAAGGCACTAAAGAAGATTGGCTGCCCACCAACTCTTCTGTCTATTGTGGAATCGTTCCACACAGGCATGAAGGGTATAATAAAGTTTGATTGTGCAACTTCTGAAGAGTTTGAAATCAAGAGTGAAGTTAAGCAAGGTTGTGTACTAGCTCCCACCCTCTTTGGAATATACTTTTCACTTCTACTGAAATATGCCTTTCGTAGTCAGGATGGTGGTATATACATTCACTCACGCTCAGATGGCGTCCTCTAGAATGCTCAGAGATTGAAGGCCAAGACCAAAATTAGGAGGGTATTGATCAGAGAGTTGCTTTTTGCAGATGATGCTGCAGTTACGACCCACTCTGAGGAAGAATTGCAATGTCTACTATCTGCATTCTCCAATGCTTGTTCTGAATTTGGTTTAACAATTAGCAAAAAGAAGACACAGATTATGTCACAAGGTGCACATGGGGTACCATCAATCTTTATTGACGACGCCGAACTAGAGATGGTAGACCATTTTACATATCTAGGATCAGTGGTAAATAGCAAATTATCCCTAGATCAAGAAATAAACATCCAGATTGGTAAGGCAGCAACAACAATGAACAGGTTAAGAAAAAGAGTCTGGGAGAACAGGAAACTTACTGCCAAAACAAAAGTCCTTGTCTATCAAGCATGTGTCCTTTGTACTCTTCTTTATGGCAGTGAAACCTGGACAACTTACTCACACAAAGAGAAAAATTTAAACAGCTTTCATATACGGTGTCTGCGAAGAATTCTTGGCATTAAGTGGCAAGACAAAATCACAAATACTGAAGTATTGGAAAGATCAGGTTGTGTGACGGTTTATTCCATTCTCAGTCTTCGTAGACTTAGATGAATAGGACATCTTAGGAGGATGGATGATGGTATAATACCAAAGGACATCTTTTTTGGTGAATTACAGATGGGTAAGAGATCTCAGGGTCGGCCTTTATTACGATACAAAGATGTGTGTAAGTTGGACATGATTGATACAGGCATTGATAGTGCACATTGGGAGAAAATCGCCGCTGAACGTGTTGCATGGAGGGCAAACATCAGAAATGGAATAAAGACAAAGGAGAAAATTAAAATTATTGCAGATAAGTCACACACCGAGCGTGTGAGACGTAAGATGGTGCATGATGGTGGAAATGACCACGTGTTCACAAGCACCCACTGTGAACGGACATTCGCTAGCGCCATAGGTAAAAGTTATTATGCCTTTTAAAAGCACAAACTAACGTCTGTCAAGACGGAGAGGTCCCAATATTCCTATTAGTGTCTAGCACCGGCGTGTTCTCTTGTTTATTGCTTCCACCAGAGTCTAGCACCGGCGTGTTCTTTTGTTCATTGTTCCCTCTGTCATAATCTCCCCACCTGTTCTACCGCGTCTTCTTCATCGACGCCTGGGAATTACGGCCAGCTCCGCCTGTGAGCAACACTAACCACGCTGTGACAGGAATGGTCAGTCGGTGAATGCGTGGGACATGAAGTCAACGCAGGGACACAACCCCGACTAGCGAGAACTCACAGCGGTTATCGCCAGACGGCTTGGGACGGTTGTACTGGACACACGCATTGAATGGTGCTCGTATGACTTGTGTGTATGAACGCTAATAGATAGAACGCCTGTGTGAGTGTAGGAGACTGTGCGCCTGGTATGTAGGATTGTGAGTTGTATACATTGCATTTATATCTCTATTGATTGTATTATGGCATCGATATTGTTATTGTGCGATGCATGTAATGGTTGTGATGAGTGAGAAGTGTGAAAAAAGTGTTTGAATTGTATTTGCAGTGTGTCACGTAAAGTCATTCTGTGACAGTGTTTGTATCACATCTGTTAGTGATTACGAGCCTGTGTTATTGCTGAATGCAAGATTCTGACACCCATCAGTGTCTAGCACCGGCTTGTTCTCTTGTTCATTGCTCCCACCAGTGTCTAACACCGGCTTGTTCTCTTGTTCATTGTTCCTACCAGGTCTAACACCGGCTTCTCCTCTTGTTCATTGTTCCCACCAGTGTCCAGCACTGGCTTGTTCTCTTGTTCATTGTCCTTACCAGTGTCTAGCACCATATTGTTCACTTGTTCATTGTTCCTACCAATGTTTAGCACCGGCGTGTTCTTTTATTCATTGTTCCTACCAGTGTGTAGCAAAGGGTTGTTCACTTGTTCATTATTCCCATCAGTGTATACCACCGTAGCGTTCTCGTATTCATTGTTCAAATCCGTGTTTGGCACCAGAGTGCTCCTTTCTTCAGTGTTCACATCTTGTCCCAGCAATCTGTTGGCGAGACTACTGTATAACACGACTCTAATTTCCAATAGCGGTATTTAGAACTGAAGACGTGTATTTCAACAGGACGGAATGTTGCAATGAGGCAAGAAGTCAATCAGACCAGCTCACAAAGGACCTTTTTGGACGCAGGCTCTCCTAGTAACGCTGTGAGCGACACCGACACCACCATGAACAACTTGTGTACTCGCACCAGATCTGAGAGGTACCCATACTTTCAAATAACGTACAACTGGCCACAAGTCATCAGCGTTATCAATATCTTTACTAAAAATGGTAAGATATCACTGTACTTACTTGAGATTCATATTCATGTAAGTAAAATAACGTTGGTATAAGTAAAATTAATGTTGATATAATTAAAGTTAATGTTGACATAAGTAAAGTAAATGTTGATATTAGTAAAATAAATTATAATATACGTAAATTAATTGTTGATACATGAAAAGAAAATGTTGATTTAAGTAAAATTCATGTTGATAGAAGTAAAGCAAACGTTGATATAAGTTAAACGTCTCTATAACTAAACACAATGTTGATAAGAATAGAGTAAATACACGCTGCAAGATTTACTGAGGAGGGGATCTGATCACATGGACTGAATGGTTCGTTGTAAAATGAGGATGATCTGTCGACTAACTTCCATTCCATTGGCACCTTGCCGTCTTGACAGACGATAGTTTTTGCTTTAAAAAGGCATAATAACTTTTAACTATGGCGGTAGCGAGTGTGACTGATAAGGCCAATTTGCGCTGTGTCGACTAACTAACTAACTAACTAACTAACTAACTAACTAACTAACTAACTAACTAACTATCTAACTAACTAACTAACTAACTAACTAACTAACTAACTAACTAACTAACTAACTAACTAACTAATTAACTAACTAACCAACTAACTATCTAACTAACTAACTAACCAACTAACTATCTATCTAACTAGCTAAATAATTAACTAAGTAACTAAGTAACTAACTAACTAACTAACTAACTAAGTAAGTAAGTAAGTAATTAACTAACTAACTAACTAACTAACTAACTAACTAATTAAACAACTAACTATCTAACTAACTAACTAACTAACTAACTAACTAACTACCTTACTAACTAACTAACTAACTAACTAAACTAAACTATCCAATTAACTAAATAACTATCTAACTAACTAACTAACTACTAACTAACTAACTAACTAACTATTAGCTACTAACAAACTAACTAACTAACTAACTAACAAACTAATCAACCAAACAACCAACTAACTAACTAACTAACTACTAACTAACTAACTAACTAATTAACCAACCAACCAACTAACAAACTAACTAACTAACTACTAACTAACTAACTAACTAACTATCTAACTAAACTAAACTAAACTAAATTAACCAACTAACTAACTAACTAGCTAACTAACTAACTAACTAACTATTAACTACTAACTACTAACTAACTAACTAACTAACTAACTAACAAACTAACTAACTAATCAACCAGCTAACTAACTAACTACTAAATAACTAACTATCTAACTAACTAACTAATAAACTAACTAACTCACTAACTAACTAACTATCTAACTAACTAACTAATTAACTAACTACAAACTAACTAACTAAATAACTAACTAAATAACTAACTACATAACTAACTAATCAACCAACCAACCAACTAAATAACTAACTAACTAACTACTAACCAACCTACTAACTAACTAACTAACTACTAAATAACTAAATATCTAACTAACTAACTAGCTTACTAATCAACCAACCAACCAACTAACTAACTAACAAATTAACTAACTAACTAACTAAACAACCAACTAACTAACTAACTATCTACTAAATAACTAACTATCTAACTAACTAACTAGCTAACTAATCACCAACCAACCAACTAACTAACAAACCAACTAACTAACTAACTAAACAACCAACTAACTAAGTAACTAACTAACTAACTACTAAATAACTAACTATCTAACTAACTAACTTACTATCTAACTAACTAACTAACTAACTAACTAACTAACTACTAAATAACTAACTAACTAAATAACTAACTAACTAACTAACTAACTAACTAACTACTAACTAACTAACTAACTAACTAACTAAATAACTGATTAACTAACTAACTAACTAATTAACTAACTAACTAGATAACTAACTAACTAACTAACTAATCAACCAACCAACCAACTAAATAACTAACTAACTACTAACTAACTAACTAAATAACTAACTAACTACTAACTAACTAATTACCTAACTAACTAATTAACTAACTAACTAATTAACTAACTAACTAAATAACTAACTAAATAACTAACTAACTAATCAACCAACCAACCAACTAAATAACTAACTAACTACTAACTAACTAACTAACTAAATAACTAACTAACTAACTATTCAACCAACCTACAAACTAACTAACTAACTAACTAACTAACTATTCAACCAACCTACAAACTAACTAACTAACTAACTAAGAGTACATATTGATATAAGTAAAGTAAATGTTGATATAAGTAAAGTAAACTGTGATTTACGTAAACTGAATGTTAATATAAGTAAAGTAAATGTTGATATTTTCTTGTTATATTGTTCTTCGTATATCTTTTACAGGATGGTGCAATCAACATCAGCAGTTTTAAGCTGCTGTTGATGTACTAGGTAAGATTACGCTCAGTAGTTTGTCATTGCTTTCTGAGCGACTAGCTCCCATATCCCGTATTTTACAGACGCGGATAGAACCGTCAACGATTCTCACGCATATCACATTACTCACGAGAGTATATGGGATTACGGAGAAAGTCGTTAAACCCATAGGCCAGGAATACCGGCAAATGTTGATATAAGTGAACTAAATTGTGATTTAAGTAAACTTTGATATAAGTAACTTGAATATTAATATTTGTAAAGTAAACTTATAGAGGAATATCACTACTGTCCACAAGCTATAAGATAATATCCGCTGTATTACTAAATAGACTAAAACCATATTCAGAAGACATATTAGGCGACTGCCAGGCGGGTTTTAGACAAAACAGAGCAACAATAGATAAGATATTTATCTTAAGACAAATAGCCGAGAAAAATTGGGAATATAAAAGAGATCTTCATAACATGTTTGTGGATTTTAAAAAGGCCTATGATAGTGTCCATAGGAATAGTCCATGGAATGCTATGCAGGAATTTGGAATACCAAGGAAGTTAATCAACATGACCAGACTATGCATGGAAGATACTTATAATACTTTAACACATAAAGGCAGGAAATCAGACCCTTTCCAAATAACATCTGGCTTAAAACAGGGTGATGCACTATCGCCGCTACTCTTCAATCTGGCTCTAGAGAAAGTTGTAAGGAAGGTAAAGGAGGAATGTGATATTGGAGGAACATCCAGACTGTTTGGTTATGCAGATGATATAGATATTATAGTGGAAAATGAACAAAAGACATTTGAAATATTGACTAACTTAAAGGAAAATGTCTAACAGATGGCGCTGGTTATCAACCAAGATAAGACAGAATATATGGTAATTATAAGAGAAGGAATGGCTAAAAACTCTGGCCACATACAAATAGATAATATGACCATTAAAAGAACGGAAACATACCAATACCTGGGTACAATCGTCAACTGCTCCAACATCATAAGGGAAGAAATACAAACTAGAATCAATTCTGGAAATAAGATATACTATGCACTACAACATCTACTAAAATCAAATGCGCTTCCTTGTAACACCAAAATCACAATATACAAAACACTGATCAGACCAGTTGTGCTGTATGGCTCTGAAACCTGGAGTACAACGAAAGGAGACGAAGCCTTGTTACAAACCTTTGGCTGGGGCATATAGAAAGAATGGAAGATAATAGGGAAACAAAACTCGCTTACACTCAGGAAATAAACGACCGTAGACCCCGAGGTAGACCAAGAAGACGGTGGAGAGATAATATATGTACAGTCTTACAAGCACTTGGAATCAGCGACTGGCAAGAGAAGGTCAACCAGAGAGGCGAATGGAGACGGATTGTATTCTGCAACAAGGAACCTCAATGGCTCGGAACGCTGAAGAAGAAGAAGAAAATTTGATATAAGTGAACGAAATTGTGATATAAGTAAAGTAAAAATTGATATAAGTAAAATAAATGTTGGTAAGAGTAGAGTAAATGTTGGTATAAGTAAATTAAATGTTTATGCAAGATTGCAGATTGCCTAGTCCACTAAGTATACAGATAAATAGCACGACTCTGAAACAAATTAAAGAATTCAAATATCTTGGATGTATAATCATAGAAGATGGCAGATTGGACACAGAAATCGAAAGCAGATGTCAACAAGCTAGTGCACTTACATATCAATTATCACTCATACTGAAACATCCAAATATACCCATGTCCGCAAAACGACATATAATAATCAGGATATTCATATCGGCCCTATGCTACACATTTTCAAACTTGGACTTTATCCAAATCACACTTTCGCAAAATCAACACCTGCGATATGAGAAGCCTGAGGAGAGCTGCCAACTTAACAATCCGAGAAGGAGTAAGAAATGCGTTTATCAGACAGTGGGATCAACACCTTGTGCCACATTTATTGAAAGGCAGAAGAACAAGTGGTTTGGCCATGTCGTTAGAATGCAACACCAGCAACTACCATCACTGGCCTTAGATCAACGATCATCTGCGACGAGACCAATAGGACGTCCGAAAAGAAAATGGATTGACGACATCAAAGACATTGTACAATCACACGGAATGACATTATCCAGTGCCGCCATCAATCGCTGGAGCGCAAATTATTCCTCCCAACGACGCTTGACTGCAAAAGTTGATGATGATGATGAAGATGATGATGATGATGATGATGATGATGATGACGACAAAATTTTAATATAAGTAAAGTAAATGTTGACATAATTGAACGAAATTGCGACATAAGTAAACGTTGATATACGTATGGTAAATGTAGATAAAAGTACATTCTGATATAAGTAAAGTAAATGTAGACATAAGTAAAGCAATTGTTGATATAAACAAAGTAAATATTAATTAAGGTATAGTAGCGGGTAGCCATCAAAGGGGAAGTAATACGATGATATAACGTTGATGCGTCTTCATTATTCAAATACATACATTAGTGATGAAGCTAGCAAGGGACAATTCTGAGAAGCCTCATGCCAGTAGCAACAGCCAGACAAAGCCGCCATCTTCAATAACAGCCGTGTAATACAACCCGGACATGCTGCAGAAGAAGAGAATGCCAGTGTGCTTTAACTACTTAAAAAGTCGCTTGAAAGTCGACAGGGTCGACTTCACTGCACCGGGTTTTATCCCACATGACTCGGTCTCTTTCCGCAGCGCGGAAAGCGTCGCACAAAGCACGAACTCCTTAGCTGTAGCAACGACCCACAGAAGTCCCCGAAAAATTTAACTCGTGAACCGAAAGACGCTGCCTGGAATCGGACCCACAACCTTCGGAGCCCGAGTAAAACGGCTTGACCACTTCGCCAAGGAGACTCCAATTTCACTACTAATAACCAAGTTACTAACATACGCTGAGGCGTCTACAATTCACTCAGTTAAACCGCAACAATATCAATTTTGATAGTATCTATATAATTAACATGGTGACAATTAAATATATAACATCGTGTTGTGGCTATTTCCGTTGAAAGGATTCATTTCGTTACTTCACACGATATTGAACAGTTCCATTATTATGCAGTCGGCGAGACACAGCAGCATATTCTAAGCAATCAAGTGTGCAATATATTGTTGTTGTCTGCATTATTCAAACTAATTAATGTCTATCGCATTTTAGGCATTAGCCGTCTATATCTCCAGTACAGTTCCTTAGTTATACGTCACGTGAGCTATGGCCACCTCCGATTTTATTGTTCATACCCCTTCTAAAGTGATGCCATGTTTACTTTGGGGGGGTCTTTCCCGTCGACATTGTGTTTGCGTTGGCTTTCAATTCGAGCCTAACCCACAAACATGCTATTACTACTAACTGTTGCTTCCACTAGTGAGTGCAGTGAATTGATTTTGAGTGAGTGTTAGCTTTCCCTTTAATTAGTGTCTCTCACCATCAGGTGATCCAGCTCCGACTTCTGAGGTACTTGTAACTGACGTCTCCAAATCAGGGACGAGAAGTCAATATGTAAATCCCGCAGACGACCTGCTTGGGAACCGTTCCTACTACACCGCTGTCAGAAGTGTTAGAACGTTACACCATTCAGCCATGCTGACCTCGATTTCCACAGTTATATATAACAGAATCCATGTCAATTATTGTTGCAATGATGTATATATAAATAGTTTTGCACAAGCCATTGGTTTAATGATTGTATGTTTTAGCTGACGTCTGTGGCGAGGGGGTAGCGAACACCTCCCACATTCGAAGTCAGCTACAGGCGACTTGCAAGCAGATCGACTTCTGTTGGTTTTTAACAATGGTATGAGCGTAGGTCGTTCATGGAGCAATGGCAAACTACTGGATGAAAACCTCCCTACTAAATGATGTATGCCAACAAATGATGCCGTTCATTGCAACGTCCTGAACAAGACATGTGACTAACGTTTTTGGTTTGTTGTTTAATGTTACAGCAGATACCAATCTCAGTTTACATTAGTTTTCATAACTTTGCTGGGATGCCATCTGGATCAGCAGCTTTCCCCATCAGTCAGTAGTTTATTCCATGCTAACATTTGATCTGAAGATGCCAATCCCAGTTTACGTTTACGTTAGTTTTCATAACTTTGCTGGGATGCCATCTGGATCAGCAGCTTTCCCCATCAGTCAGTAGTTTATTCCATGCTAACATTTGATCTGAAGATGCCAATCCCAGTTTACGTTTACGTTAGTTTTCATAACTTTGCTGGGATGCCATCTGGATCAGCAGCTTTCCCCATCAGTCAGTAGTTTATTCCATGCTAACATTTGATCTGCAGATGTCTTAGCAAATTTACAGCATTTTAGTGTGACCTTGTACAATGAGACCGGCTCCATAAAAAACTTCGTAAGTGACACTGCAGCGAATACGGAATATTCCTTTACGTCAGAAGTATTTCAGCCAGCGACCCATTTACGGATTACACTCCTAAGATTTGGCGTCCTCAGGCTTTGTCGGGTTGAGACATACGGTGGTAGGTTTGACATTATGTGCGTGCAGTTTACAGTGGTTGTCTTTTGTGTTTGATGAATTGATGATCCGTTGGTTTATTCAAGAAATGATAGATTAATTTGGCTTTGTCCAGTTGTGAAATGTTCGTGGTAATAGTTTACATAAAATATATCTTTGTTTAGGCAAACGGGTATGGTTGCGATGGTGTAAGCACACGATGGGTATGTTATGATGGTGTAGGCACACAACGGGTGTGCTAGCGATGGTATAGGCACACGACGGTTATGGTAGCGATGGTGTAGACACACGACGGGTATGTTAACGACGGTGTAGGCACACAACGGATGTACTAGCGATGGTGTAGACACACGACGGGTATGTTAACGACGGTGTAGGCACACAACGGATGTACTAGCGATGGTGTAGGCATACGACGGGTATGGTAGCGATGGTTTTAGACACACAACGAGTGTGCTAGCGATGGAGTAGGCACACGGCGAGTATGGTAGTGTTGATGTAGGCACACAACAGGTGTACTAGCGAAGGTGTAGGCACACGACGGGTCTGGTAGCTATGGTGTAGGCACACGACTGTTACGGTAGCGATGGTGTAGGCACACAACGGGTGTGCTAGCGAAGTAGATAGCGTACTACACTGGAAATATCATGAGCACGGCGAGATACGGTCTCCCCCCTCCCAGGTGGTCTCGTCGCTGCCAAAAGGAGATATCGATTGGCCGCCAAATCCACCTAAGTAGTATACAATGTCCTAACTACACCTAAAATCTGGTGCAGCACCAGATTGGTGACGTCATATTTTACTATATGAAGAGTCTAGAACCAGATATTTAACTATATGAAGAGTCTAGCACCAGATTAGTGACGTCATAAACCGACGCAAGAATTTTCAAAATATTGCGGGAAATATATATCTTGGATACTTTCGCTGTCACTTCCGGTTGACTACTTCCGGTTGACTACTTCCAGTCCAATGGTGCCATCGCACCCACTCGTCCCCTGCCGCCGGTCCACCGCCAGTCCACCCCCGCCCCCGATCCGGATTGACCACCCCCGGGGACCGCTCGAAGACAGCGAGGCAAGCCCAGGGCATGTGGAATAATTATATAGATAAGTAGATCAAATTGACGACGGGTACCCGGGTTCGTGTCCCAGTGTATGTGTGTGTTGCATGTGCCGACGTTTCGGCTGAACTACTCTCTGAATGTTTTTGAAGTCATCGTTTTTATGTTGACTTCGGGTCATTCAAATGTGCCTTGAGGGGAACATGTTTCTCGGCCAGCAATTGGTTGATGTCTTCGGAATTTTCATTAAACCAGTCTTTATGCTTTCTAGTGGTTGGACCCAAGATTTCAATTGCAGTGTTGTAAGGTATTATAACAGTGTAGATGATATGATAAGGCTGTGTGTGTGGAAGGCTCGTGTCGATATAGTGGACAAGTCTCGTCTGTTCTATAAACATTCGTTTATTAGTTGAAATCATACATCTTCTAACTGATGATGGTAAACACGGACATCTTTACTGTTCTCCTAGTTGAATCCCCAGTCCCCAGTGACGTGTGTGCAACCCCTGGATACGTCTACCCATTCGTGCATACACGTTCACTAACTATGATTTCCCACTAGTTAATGAATGCGCAGCATTCATTAACTCTCCACTCTTAAGCTAACTCCCTTTACTGTTATATATACTTCCCTTTCTTCAAGGAGACTTTTTCCCTGAAAAAGTCTCAATCCCAACTCTTAACCACTTTACTCTACGATTCTATACCACAGCTGCCCAACAATTCCATATATTTCTTAACTCAAATCTCACCCTCCTATTTCATCATAGCCAAATGCTAAGCAGAGACATACATACAATATCAACAATGCAAAACTCTCTACAAAATCCGTTATAAAGTTCTCCACAAAAACTCTCTACAAAACTCTCTATAAGCGAACTGCTTTTAAAGTGTCCATCTAAATTATGATTGACAAAAATTGAAGATATTTCCCTTATCTTTTTCTCACTTATTCACATTCTCGCTATTCCAGGATAGACAGAAAAGTTTAGTAAAGTTGGTTAGGTGCGCACCTAAAAAAAATAGAAAGTAAGGAAAAAGTAAGAAGTAATCACATTTCTCTTCCCATGCATTCTCAAAACTTTATAAAAATAAAGTTTCTAAAATTTATCTTCATTTCCATCAATAATAATTGTTGTTATCAAAAAGTTGATCCAAACTACAACCCTTTTGTATTATTCACCTCGTCAAATTCAACCATTCCTTCAATACCTCCAAATTATTAGTATACTGTTACTTACAGTCTTCGTCTTCCAGTGTCCACTTATTTAAATGCCAAAATTCAACCTGGCATTTCCCCCCATATTCTCCCATAAAACACTGTTCAACCCAGCTCCTATTTCAATCCACGTATTTACAATACGAACCGTCTAATGTAGTCCCTAATTCAATCCCCCATTTTAACTCTTTCTAAGCCACATGTAATTATCAATTGTTGCTGATACCCCCAGCCACTTTTAAATATACTCCTCCATTACAACATTCTGAGTCACTTCGCTAATCACCACAACTTCTCCCTTAACTCAATCATGTTTTACCCTCAATTTCTATTTATAAACGTTATATACGTTAAACAACTCAACTTCAAGTCGTCTGTTTCACATTTTCTGTAAGTTCCCAAAAACAACTCTTCATTTTTCCCATAACTGAACGTCAAGCTAGGAATCATTTTAAACACACCCAGGATAACTCAATAAAAGCAAAGTTAAATTACCCTCACATTTTATAAAGAACAATTGAAGTCAAACAACAGACTAAACAATATCAACCCCCTCATTCTTTGACATCATCTTTATCCCCACACATTAATCAAATTAAACATATGTGATGAAATGAAAGACCATATATATAAATACATATTATGACTACTAATCAATTATTTTCCGTCTAAGAAAAACTCAACACTTCAACTTAAAAATCAAAATGATAATAAAGCACATATCAATAAGACTTAACTTACTACAACATTATGTCTACTCATCCCGACAACTCTTGACCAAGTTATTTGTCAACTTCCTTCCTTAGAAATTCAGAAATACCGTGTCTAACTTCTTCTTCTATCTGCAATCTGCAGAATATTCTAACTCGCTATTTATCTCTTCTCCATTTTCTTAATAGCTTCAAATTGTTTTCTATAAGTGCAATATCTACATCAATGTCGTCATCCTCCTGAGGAGAACTATCTTCTTTCATATCAGCATCTTCATCAGTTTCTGACTTTTCATCCATCTCTTGTTCCGCATCTGTATATCCATTACTAGCAACCGCTAATCTCTTCCTTTCTAAATCCAATCTAATTTTTCTGTCTTGACGTCTTAATAAATTTTCAAACAGTGGCATATCTTCATCACGTGAAGAATTCACTCTAAACTTCCTTTGCCTCTTAATTTCTTTTTCTTTCTGTCTATCTAACTTTCTTTTTACTGCCTGTCTTGTATTCATAAATGGAGCTTCTATTTTTTCCTTGATTGATTCTTCACTATTATAACCGTCATACGTGTTGTTTTCCTCTGTCATGACTGTTTTTGGTATTGTTTCTTCTTGTTCAGCCGTAGTAGATGCTGTTGTTACTTGTTTCCCATTCTCTATAGGTATTGGATATTCCGTTTGTCTGACAATCTGTCCATCTGACAATATTTCTTCTGAATAATAATAATTATTATTATTCTCTGCATCTTTTTCCTCATTATCCCGTCTTAAGTGCTCTACATGTGAACGTGCAACATGCCCTGTAACTTGATTCTTAATAGTATATGATACTGGACCCTTTTTTTCTAAAATATAATATCCCGGCACCCAATGAGCATGAAACTTAGAATTTTTCCTATGTTTTTTGTAATAAACTCTATCACCTATGTTGAACTTTTGTAAGTGTGCATTTTTATTTGTGTATTTCTTCTGTCTTTCTCGAGCCTTAATTATATTATTTCTTAAACGTATATGTGCTTTGTGCATTTCTTGCAACCTTGTTTCCTGAAAATCCTCCCCCATATATTTTCTCCTAGGCTTTAATAAATTGTCAATTGGTAATATTGGTTCTCTCCCATGTACTAGGTAAAATGGTGAGAAACCTGTTCCTTCATTTTGGTGTGTACGGATCGCCCCTAATGCTATTCCCAAATAAAGATCCCAATCCATATCGTGTTCTTCTACATTTTTCGCTAGTATGTTGTATAATGTCCTATGTTGTCGCTCATTTTTGGCATTCGAAGATGGTCTGTAATATGAAGTCTTAATGTGTTTTATATTCAAATCTTTTACCAATTTCTCAAACTTTCTATTTACAAATTCTTTCCCATTGTTTGTAAGTATTATTTGTGGACACCCAAACCTTGGTATAAATTCTTGTAACAGCATATTTATAACTGAATCAGCACTCTTGTCTGGAATTGGATAAACTTCCGGCCAAAGACTATATGAATCTACGATATGTAGTAGGTATACGTTTCCCGATAATGTTTTTGGATGAGGACCTGAAATATCCAAACTTACTTTCTGCATTGGAAATTGAGGAATATCGGTATCTTGTAAGGGACATTTAATTATTTTCATGTTTCTTAACCTACACTTTTCACATGCTTCAACATATTCATATACACTTTTAAATAAATTCGGCCAGTAATATTTACTGCTAATAGACTTAACTAACTTATCTCGTCCAAAATGACCATTATTATCATGATATGCCTTTAAAACTTCTCTTTCTAAATGTTTCGGAATATATTTTCTTAATCCCTAACCTTTTTCACTGATATAATATAATCGATTGTCTTCTTGTAGCTCTACAAATTTTCTTTTAAAACTATTTTCCCCTGTTTCTTTCAGTTTTCTTTTTATCTGTACTATTTTTGTATCTAATTCTTGTTCATCTCTCATACTAAATTGTGATAATTGTGGGTCTTCAGCTCTAGGTTCAGACTCTTGATCCGACGGTAAACTCTCAAAGTCTTCTCTATTTATTATGGCAGAATCTAATATATTTACTTGCCAGTTTCGATCGTCTATTTCTGGTTCTCCTTCATCTTCTGTGTTTCCTGATGACTGTGGATACGGGATTCTAGACAATAGATCGGCGCATGTATTATGTTTTCCTGAAACATATTCCACTTTAGCATTGTATCCCTGTAGATTCAATGCCCACGTTTGTATTTTCCTATTTTGTATTGGTGCTTCTAATATAGACTTTAATGGCATGTGATCAGTTCTAATAATGAAATTGGCGTTATGTAAGTAGTAATTTATTTTTTGTAGAGCGTAGTGTACAGCATAAGCCTCTTTCTCAATAGTCGACCATTTTCATATGAGACTTGCTAAGTTTATGAGACAAGAAATAGATTGGCCTTTCATTTTTAACCCCTGGTATTCCAGATTCTTTTCCTTCATATGGTTGAACCAAACACGCTCCTATAGCATTATCCGAAGCATCTGTATATAATATTAACTGTTTATTCAAGTCTGGATGTGTCAATAGTGGTACCACTGTTAAGTTATTTTTTAAAAACTCGAACGCTTTTTGACAGTCATGATCCCACTTAAATCTAGCGTATTTGCCCGTTAAATTAGTAATTGGTTCTGCAATCTTCGAAAACCCTGGGACAAACCGCCTATAATACCCACAGGTTCCTATAAACGCACGCACTTCCTTTATGTTAGTTGGAGTAGGTAATTCTTTAATAGCCTTTATCTTGTCTTGGTCTGGTTTAATTCCTTCTCTATTTATAATATACCCCAAATATTTTGTTTCTGTTTTTAAAAACTGGCACTTACTAAGCTTCAATTTAACATCATGTATTCTTAATCTGTCAAATACTAATCTAATATGTTTTAAATGATCATCCACATCTCCTCCTGTAAATATCAGAATGTCGTCTATGTATGCTAATGCAAACTTTTGCATACCCTCTAATACCTCATTTATTAAGAGCATGTAGTGAGACGGAGCAGTTCGAACCCCGAATGGCATACGTAAGAATTCGTAAGAACCCATATGAGTACAAAAAGCACTCTTCTTTTGAGCGTCTTCCGACATCGGGATACACCAGAATCCTGACCTTGCGTCTAGCGTCGTGAAGAATGTGGAGCCATTAAGCAACCCCAAAATATCATCAATCACCGGGAGTGGGTACGCTACATTCTTAGTGATTTTGTTCAACGCCCGATAGTCACAGCAGAACCTACTCGAACCAACTGGTTTGGCCACTATTGCGACCGGAGATGACCATTCTGACTTTGATCTTGTTATTATCCCTGCTTTCAACATATCTTCTATTGCCTTTTCAAAAACTTCCCTATTTCTTAATGGAGTTCTATATGGTTTTAAACTAATTGGTGGATGGTCTCCCGTATCTATCTCCATTGTAACTGTTTTTGTCCTACCCAATTCTAAATCACTAACTGCAAAAACGTCTTGATTTTCTTTCACCAATTTTTCTAATATTTCTCTATTCTCCGGTAGAGCTTTTAATTGTGACAACAATTCTTGTTCTCTTGTCTTTTTGTCAACTGTATCTATTTGAGATGGATGTTTCTTAAATGTATGGATCAATTCATCATTTCGTCTTTTCCAGCTTCTTTTATACTTATTTCTGACATTGTTTCTAATCATGGGAGTTTCTGAATAACTATTTCCCAATATGTTTTCTTTTTCTATAGTTAACATGTTATTCTCATTATACTCTACTTTAGCGATTACACAACCTCTATATAATGTAATATTTTTCCTGTATTATTTAGGAGCATCACTGGAAAGCTGAGATATTTATCTAGTACTATTAACCCATCGGTGACTTCTAAGCCAGGTTCCTGTATTATTTCTCTCTCTAATTCCGTTATTTTAACTGTTTGTCCAACCGAAAAGTACGGATTTTTTTTCATTTTTGCCTGTATTAAATTAACCGTTTGTGGTTTCAAATTCATGGTCGTTTTGACTCTAACTAGTGTCGACACATGCATATCCTCTTCTAAATCTACGTAAACACCTTGGAATTTTAATTTATGCAAATCAAAAAAAAGTCTCACCCCATTTTTCAATAAAACATCTCTACCCAATATCATATTTCTATTTAAATCCTTGACCACATGGAACATATGCCTAATATTTATCCCTCCTAATTTAAAATTTATCATCGTTTGTCCAAGCACTTCTAATTTGTGTCCAGTTACCGAATGAAGATTCTCCTGAATTCTAAATATTTTACAATTTTTTAACATTCGATATAAAAATGTTTCTTTAATCACGCTAACTTTCGCTCCCGAGTCAACTAATGTTCTAACTTTATATTTCCCTATTTCTATTATACATGAGCTAGGATCAACCATATTTAGTGACAACTGTTTTATCTCAACTTGGGGAGATAACTTCTTATGTTTTTTATTTCTAAATGTCCTATTATACTCATCATTTGGGTTTTTAATACATTGATTCATCTTTTGGATCTTACTATCTTCCCCCCTACTGCCGATCCTGTTCAGTAAGCGGGATGCCAATTTCCCTGATTTCCTGACCTTCTAAAATTTCTATGCACTTCTCCATAATTCCCATTTGCTGACCTACTATTTGCAGTTCTATTCTGTGTACTATTCTGAGCACCTCTATTATTTTGTGTATTCGATGGGACACGTTTGTTACCACAGAAGCGAAAAATGTGCCCACGTTGGTGGCATCCCCAACAAACCACATTTGTGTTATTTGTGTTACCCACCATGTTTCTTACAGTATTTCTCACTTGTCCTTCTCTACCTTGATTATATACGTTACTGTTTCCTTGTACCATCTGTATTTCTCCTCGTCTTCCTCTCCATCCATGTCTATACTGTCCTATTTCCATAGGTTCTTCAATTCTATCTTCCGAACTACTACCTAACTCTCGTCCTACACTCAATCTAAACCTCTCCTCAAGCTTTCTTCTTGTATATCGATATCTACCGCTTGTGACAACCTTGCAGGATTCTCTCTCAATAATTTAAATTTCAGTCCATCTGACCTAATCCCATCAACAAAAATCCCCACCAACATCCGTTCCACTTCTTCAGCTCGTACATTCTGTCCCAAAAATGACTCTTCAGCTAAATTGATTAATCTATCGCTGTATAGCTGTACACTTTCTGTAGTACTTTGTCTCGTTTGTCGCAACACTGAGAATGCGTGTTGTGGATCAGTAATTTCTGCGTATTTATGTGCCAGGTCGTTTTTGAATTGTTCCCAGGTTTCATCTCCTCCAGCTTCTAGTTTTCTTCTTATATGGTCAGAAACAGGACTTGTACTAGTTCTATATGCTAAATTCTTTTTATCCTCATCTGTAGCGTTCACTAGATAAGCATGTTTCTCAATAGAAATAACCCATTTCTTAAACTGGTTCGCCTGTCCATTAAATCTCTCGACATCACTGATTACACTTTGCTGTCTTAATACTGCGCCCACTTTGATATTGCTCCACCAACTCCACTCAGTACTTGAGAAAAATCCTGGGGCTCCATCCTAAAAAATCTATAATGGAAATTACCAAGCAATATAATATACAATTATTTTCAGACAATATTATTTTAAAGTAAGTTGCAAGAAATATTATGTTCAATTTAGTATGTTCTTAATTAATCTAAAATTAACCATTACCCAAACTTGATGAAAAAGGTTCCAATCGAGAATCTTGCTAAAAAATGACTCCAATCGACAATCCTGATGAAAAAAATTCCAATCGAGGATCTTGATGAAAGAGGACTCTAATCGACACTCTTGATGAAAAAAATTCCAATCGAGGATCTTGATGAAAGAGGACTCTAATCGACAATCTTGATGAAAAAAATTCCAATCGAGGATCTTGATGAAAAAGGACTCTAATCGACAATCTTGATGAAAAAAATTCCAATCGAGGATCTTGATGAAAGAGGACTCTAATCGACCAACTTGAAAGGAACAGCAAAAGAAGAGCCTCTGGATTTCTCACTTCAATCGAAGTCGGTTCCTTCTAGTGGTTTTCATGCCGCTGATTGTGCTCGTCTGGACTTGAAATTACAACGATCGAGACAATACTGACTTCTTGATTGATTGATTGATTGACTGACTGATTGATTGATCGATTGATTGATTGACTGACTGATTGATTGATCGATTGATTGACTGATCGATTGACTGATTGATTGATCGATTGCTTTTAAGCGTTGGCTAAAAACTCTGGACTTTACCTTCAGACAAGCAAGGTCACCTTCACTATAGTTCAAACGATAACGGTTAACAGTTCCAGCAAAACCAGATTTCACGGCAGCATATCTGGAACATACATACGTTTAAAAAAAACGAGCAGGTCAACAATGGATTGATTCAAGCCTGACGATGGCCACTCTGTTTCATCACTCGGAACATTACGTGTTATGTGGCGTTCCAACACCGGTCAGTTCAAATCAACTGAAACAAATTTGACGTGAGACAAGTTAAACAGATTTAATGTCTTCACTCAGCTGAAGTGACTGTTGACGACCTTGATTCGAGAATTTCAGAAAGTAAAAACCGACCTTGATTCAACCTCTAACAGTCCAGTGAGCTGAGATCATGCTCATAAATTTTATCATTCTCGAGATTTCTCTGTTCCAATTGGAGCTGATCATTCGGGCGTAGACATAATTTATTTCCCGAGGTACAAGGTTACTTTATAAGTTGTAAGACGTATCTAGCGGTGACGACATCATTACATCATTTACAAATTTCAATGTAAAATAGCAATTCTTGACTTCTACAAAAGAAACAGCGTATATCAGCGATCAAGGCCCTGTATATTGGTGAGTCAGGTATATCAAAATTATCAGTCTCTATAAAACAAGATTAGCAAACCTTCTGACCTTGACTGAGACCCCCTTAACAAACACTGAGAAATCACAACAACTACCCCTGGGCGGGCTTTCAGTTGTTGCGTATCTTATAATTTACTTGAGAACTTCCATAACATCCGTCTCCAGACGCAGACAAAACAAATCTTCGCTTTAGTCAACAAAATCCGCGACGTCCCATGTTTGAGATCTTGAGGTCGACGGCACCAAAACAGCCTGTATAACAGTTTAGATGATATGATAAGGCTGTGTGTGTGTGGAAGGCTCGTGTCGATATAGTGGACAAGTCTCGTCTGTTCTATAAACATTCGTTTATTAGTTGAAATCATACATCTTCTAGCTGATGATGGTAAACACGGACATCTTTACTGTTCTCCTAGTTGAATCCCCAGTCCCCAGTGACGTGTGTGCAACCCCTGGATACGTCTACCCATTCGTGCATACACGTTCACTAACTATGATTTCCCACTAGTTAATGAATGCGCAGCATTCATTAACTCTCCACTCCTAAGCTAACTCCCTTTACTGTTATAGTATGTCCTTTAGGGCTCTCCAATCTGCTTCGGTATCCTGTTTAGCTACAGCATTGGGCTTGAGGCGGTCTTCCAGCATATTTTCAAACGACAGCTGCATTGTCTTGCTGTTCAGGCGAGTGATATTTAGTTTTTTTTTTTTTTATTTTTACCCCTGTTGACGCCGTGATGGTTTGATGTGTATGTTTATCTTCGAGATAATGAGACGATGGTCTGTCCAACATTCGGCACCACACATGGATTTTGTCTCCCGATCGTCTTGTCTGTCACTCCTCCTGACGATGCCATTGCCAATGTGGTGCTACTGTTTCGAGCGAGGGTACATCCACGATGTTCTTTTTCTCATGGAAAGACGGAAAATTGTGTTTTTTATCAGGAGATAGTACTCAGCACATTTCTGAAGGAGGAGGAGGAGTCCATTGCTGTTACAATTTCCGACTCCGTGCTTTCCAATAATGGCACTCCAAGAGGTGGTGTCAGTGCCTACTCTGGCATTCAAATCCCCAAGGAGTATAAGTTTGTCTCCTTTCGGAACATATGTTAATACATTGTGCAAGTCCTCATAGAACTTGTTTTTGGCATCATCTTCATTGGTCATAGTTGGTGTATAGGCACTCATAATGGTTGCATGCTTCCTTCCATTCAGCATGGGAAACTTAATTGTCATGAGCCTGTCG
This sequence comes from Cepaea nemoralis, assembly GCA_014155875.1. Taxonomy (NCBI): domain Eukaryota; kingdom Metazoa; phylum Mollusca; class Gastropoda; order Stylommatophora; family Helicidae; genus Cepaea; species Cepaea nemoralis. The sequence continues at coordinate 454,501 of JACEFZ010022272.1, read as the reverse complement.
TTTATAGCATTCGGAAATCCAGCTAATTTGCCGACCTGGGCCGACTTAATGGCAAATCCCACAACGGATTGGCGTCTTGGGGAATGCGGGTCATCCTCGCTCTATGACCTCTAATCATGATGAAATAGATAGCATAGAGGGCACAGTGTTACTTGCGCTTTAGTCACTGAGCTAAGGTCTGTGAAACCAGAATAACAACGATATACGTATACAGTCTCTTCACACCTACTGTAGTTTTCTTCATATTGAGGACTGGTCAGCTATGAAGACATGACTGAATGCATATTACAACCATCTTGTTTTTATGTAGGTGTTTTAATACTCGTCCACTAGTGTGGATTGTCTAAAGGTTAAGGATGTCGGTGACGTTCGTTCGACGTTGGGTGGGGATGGTACTGGAGTATTCTGTTGGCGTTTATAGTCGAGGATGCACTCCTCAATTTTTCTGAGGCTTAATATGATTATTTCCTCTTTGGCGAAGTTCTCTTATAGTATATCCGGCAATCGAACCGTTATTAGGTCAGCAAAACTACCACCATCACCATAGTCACAAGAATGAATGAATGGATTCTCTAGTTATTGATTGGGTAGGACATTAAGTCATGCCATGCAATAGCTGTATGGTTCCGCTCTTAGTATAATCCGCATTTCCCTAATTAGTTATTCTTGGGCATAGGTATCTGTAAAACAGATAAGAATAAGTTACTTTAACAACGTTATAGACATACATATTATAAATAATAGCTCTGTATCTGACATGCACCCTCTGTTAAATAGCTCATATATTACTATTGATAATGATTATGTAGATCCTGCATGACACTTTCACATTCCTCTACGACTACACACTACTACCTATATTATTGCGGTACCACAACAGCACTGTGTTCAAAAGTTCGAATGCCAGCTGTATTCCATGTCGTCCCAGATACCATAATATATGAAGAAATGGCTTGTCTCTTTGCCACATAGCATGCATACGATGATGATGGGTAGATGTCACAGCCTCACCTAGAGACGGTACCAACATAAAAGTAAGAGATACTGGCGAATGGAGAGTACTCCAGCAAAAGGGAAAGAACCGAGTCACTCGAAGGCTTGAATAATCCAAGGCCTTCTCGAAGGACCGGTCAGTGTGTCCACAGCCCCGTGGACACTGATGGGGCCCGCCGATTGCGGGGTCCACGAGAAACTCAGAGAGAGTTGCCACCCGTGTCGGATTGCGACGCGTGTGGGGAAGGGCAGACAGAGACTGGACATCGAGGAAGCAACAGGGCTTACCTTAAGGGGACTTGATAGTAGACCCAATTGTATTTAAGGGTCTTAGACATATGTGTAGATAGCTGCTAGAGTTATTGTGTTAACCATGTTCATTACAAACTCCTGTGATATGCAATGTACTGAATGCTGGCTTGTGAAAACTTGCTTCGCCAGCGTACTGTAATATATATGTAATTAAATGATGCTAAATTGTATCTAACGGAGTTTGTTGCCTGTATGAGCCCGAGTTTCAATCCCCTAGAGATCTAGGACTGTGACAGGCAATTTGGGGGCAATCGCCGGTTTTGGCAATTATAAGCTTTACGTTTCAGAACAGCTATTTTGTGTTTGCCAAGTAAAAAAATAATATATCAACTTTAACACATGACAAAGTTAGAAACTTTGCAGCTATCTGTAAATAAACTATTATAGTCCCTCTTCAAAAATATTTCAAATCATGATAATGTTTATGAAATTTGACATGACTGTGACAATTACTATGACAGTCACTAATTTTTTTTAATTCCAACAGCAGATTGTACCGCGAATTATCGTGTATGTATCGTGTATGTAACCTGTACTCCAGCAGTGGCGAGGAAACAAGACTACATTCGAGAGCTCAGGGAAAATAAGATGAGTTTCATTTCATGCTCATTACATCCCTATGCGGTACTCCTCATCCTTATTCATTGATGTAACATTTTTCTATGCATTTATTTTTTATGTATATGCTAATATTATAACCAAGTATATCTGCTCATATAAATTTGAAGGTAAACATTCAAGGGAAATAACCAATTTTTGTACACCCTGACTATTTTTCAAAGGGATTTAAGTTCAAGAAAGTAAATAATAACTAAATTACAAGATGTCAACATTAGAACAGTGCATTGAAGCAGGTATTAGGTTAGGATATAAAGAAGATAAACTTTCAGAATGGGCACAAAAGACACATGCGGAAATTATTGCACGAGAAGAAAGAGCAATAGAAAGAGAAGAGAAAAAGATGCTAATGGAAGCTGAAGAAAGGAAAATGCAACTGCAAGCTCAAGAAAAGAAGATGCTAATGGAAGCTGAGGAAAAGAAGATGCAACTTGAAGCTGAGGAAAAGAAAATGCAACTGCATGCTCAGGAGAAGCAGATGGAGCTCGAGGCGGCGACCATGCAAGCACAATTAAATGCAGAGACAGAGATAAAACTAAAACAAATGGAAATTGACTCCAACCTTGAAATGTCAGTAAACAAAATTAGAAGTAAAGAAGATGAACAAAAATACAACAAATATAAAGGCCTGGTCAAAGCATTTTGTTCAGGAGATTCCATAAGCGCATACTTAGAGAACTTTGAGTGTTTAACGACTCACCATCAGGTCGCAAAAGTCGACTGGTCATTTATTTTGATGAGAAATTTAGCTTTAGAGCCCTTAAAACTGATAGAGACAGTTCCGCAAGACATGAGGAAAGATTATGATTATTTAAAACAGAGAATACTCCAACATTTTTCACTAGATACAGCTGGCTATCAACTACAGTTCTCAAAATTATCACCATCACCTAACCAAACTTTCAGTGACTACGTGTCTACAGTTCAAGATATTTGTACAAAGTGGATAACCTCAGCGATAACAAATAACAACCATGACAAATTAAAAGAGCTGATTATAATTGATAAAATTATTAGCACTATCCCAACACCTTTTTCTAAATTTTTGAGACAAATGGATTGTAAAACCATCCAAGAAATCGAAAATAAAGGGAGCACATATTTTACAGCGAACTGCGATATTTTTCAGCTAAACATGAGCCAAAATGAAACAGCAGCGGTTACAAACACAAAATATTCGAAACCAAATGAAAATAGGTTCAAACAACGCTCTAAGGTCACAAAACCAGTCATGTGCCAATATTGTCATCTATTGCACGAACAGTTTGCGATGTGTGACAAATCACCAAATTATCCACATCATCTCCAAAAGGTAGTGGAAAAACAAATGAACAAGAGGAACGCATATCAGAGAGCGGCTAAATGTTATTTTTGTGCGAGCTATGGGCATTTTTCTTCTGTCTGTGAGGGGAGAAAGAGGATGAAGCAGGCCAATGCCGCATTGATAGACACCTCCTCAGATGAAGAAATTGAACAACAGAACGAATGTGACATCCAGAATGAAAGTGCGAGTGAGTCATGCAATGCAGTAGAAATCATCAATACCATCTCTGATAATAAATGTACCACATGTAGAAAATTTCAGCTTGATACAACCTTGTTATGTGGCCACACAATACCAGTTTCTAACGAAATGGCCAACGCAGCCTTATCACCAACAGGCAACTTATATTATTTAACAGGTTTTGTTAACAACAAACAATGCACATTAATACGAGATTCCGGGGCGACTCTTTGTGGGATTAAGAAAACATTAGTTAACGACAAAGACTACACACACAAATACGTAACGTGTCGCACATTCGCAGGCACGATTGAAAGATACCCCCTAGCACTGGCCGAAATTCGGACACCTTTTATATCAGGACAAGTGCTATGTGCAGTACTAGAAAGTCCTGCCGCTGAAATCATCCTTGGGAATCTTCCCAACATAAGATCTTGCTCTGAAAAAGAAATCAGAGAATGGGAACAGAAAAACTGTATCCAAATCCCAAACAGCGATTCCAAAGTGAAAAATCACGCATGCTTGTCTCAAACTGCCAAAAGCACAAGGGAGACAACCGATGACGTAATTCGAAATGAATGCACAGAGGTGCAGAACACAGGGGCGGTAGAATCTTTCAATGCTACCATCAAATTAACACCTCGAACTGAGGACGCCATCGATTCACAAAGTAATCAGCCTGTAAATGTGCAACAACACACACAAAACACAAATATAGTAACAAGACAGACAACCCACAAAACCCACACTGACCAACTTCAGGAAGCACTACAAATCATTTCACCTAACATTACCACCACCAAGTTGATAGAAGAACAAAAAGTAGATCCAACTCTTTCACTATATTTTCGGCTAGTAGGATTAAAGCCAAAATTAACGAAAAATGCGTCTTGGACATTTAAATTAAATAATAATGTTCTCACAAGATTATATACCAGAGATCAAACCACGATACAGCAAGTGGTTTTACCTCAGTCACATCGTGAAAAAGTGCTACATATAGCCCATGACTCACCTTTCGGAGGTCATATGGGTTACGAAAAAACCAGGGCCAGAGTCCTGAGCCAATTTTATTGGCCTAAATTTTGCCGTGACATAAAAACCCACTGTAAATCATGCGATACCTGTCAGAAATTAATCAAAAAGGGTAAAAACCCTACGGCAGAAATTCAATCAACCACAACTGCCTCGATGCCATTTCAAATCGTGGCGATTGATTTAGTAGGTCCTTTGAACCACATCTCAAACAAAGGAAATAGATATATTTTTACACTTGTTGATTGGTGTACAAGGTGGGCAGAAATGATTCCATTAAAATCTATCTCCTATAAGGATGTGACGGACGTATTATTACAGATATTCTCCCGTTTTGGCTTTCCGGAGAAAATAATATCAGATAGAGGAACGCAGTTCATATCTAATGCCACCCAATCGGTAACTAAGTTACTAGGCATAAAACAATGTTTTACAAGTCCCTATCGACCGTCCGCGAACGGAATTTGCGAAAAATTAAATGGGGACTTAAAACATATGTTATCAAAAGTGACAGCTGAAAATCCAGCCGATTGGGATATACTTCTCCCAACGGTGCTGTTCGCATACAGAGAAGTCCCACAAGCAAGCACGGGATTCTCTCCGTTCGAATTGATATATGGAGCGAGCCCAAGAGGACCTCTCACTATTTACAAAGATATAATATCACAACCTGTAAACACCCAATTACCAGTTTCCACCTATGATTTGGTCACTGACACCAGAGACAAAATCATTAGATCCTGTATACTAGCCAGAACATCACTACAGGAGAAAGGTTTTAGATACAGGCAGTACGCCAACAAAGTGGCGAGAACGATTGTATTACAACCAAATCAAGATATTTTACTATTACTACCTGACAAGAGAGATTTACTATCAACCTCTTGGCAGGGACCATTTAAAGTTGTGAGAAGGATTTCGGAAGTTGATTACGAAATTTCTTTAAATGGAAAGTTAAAAATCTTCCATGTAAATATGTTAAAACCATACTATGCTAGAAATGACAGTGACATGAACAAGCAGACGCAGATAACAAATGACAATAACCAGACTGACAAGAATGACACTGCGACAAACGAAGCATCGTTAACGACTCATTCTTGTGACAACGAAGACGACGGAAATATATTCACAGTACCGACAATATGGGATAACGACAAGTACGACCAATTTACCGACACATTGACAACTATTAGTCTCGACGACGACGACAATGACATTGAAGACAATTTACAAACAGTAGCGTCAGTAATAAATCAGACGGATATAGACAATACGGAAATTCCAGTACCAACTATGAACGACGACAGTACTATGAATGACATACAAATCTCTGACACTGTGACACAACAGCAGCGACAAGACATTTTGCCTCTTCTAAACGACTATAGAAATATCTTCTCAAACAAACCTGGACGGACTGACAAGATAACACATTCAATTGTGTTGACAGATCTAACACCGATCAAATGTAGACCATATTCAATTCCTTTACATTATAGAGAAATTTTAGATAAAGACATTTTGGACTTGGAGAAAAACGGATTAATACAGAAATCTGTGTCCCAGTATTCTTCACCAATTGTCCTGGTGAAAAAGAAGGACCAAACCATTCGTTTGTGCATAGATTATAGAAAATTAAATACCATAACCACCACAGATGCTGAGCCAATGAACAGCTGTGAAGACCTCATCTTGAATATGTCTCATTCATCATTATTTTCTAAGCTTGATTTAGCTAAAGGTTACTGGCAATTGCCACTAGACCTCTCTACAATGCATATAAAAGCATTCGCTACACCCCTTGGGTTGTACGAATGGAGATATCTTCCGTTTGGTCTCAAGAACGCTCCCGCCACGTTTGTTAGGTTAACTAGGCTGCTATTGCACGGCATCAAGGACGTGCAATCTTATATTGGTGATATATGTATCAATTCTTCAAACATGACTTCTCACTTATTTACACTCAAACAAGTCATTAACCAAATTTTTCTCTTCGGACTTACTATTAAACCTTCCAAGGTTGAAATAGGCTATAAACAGATAGACTTCCTAGGTTATAGGATTTCCGAAGGCAAACTGTTGACAGATGATAGAATCGTATCAAAAATTCTCAATCTAGAAGTTCCAACTACTAAAAAGCAGGTTAGAAGCCTATTGGGTCTCATAAACTATTATACCAAGTTTATACCAAACTGGGCAGAACTCACATCAGTTTTTTCTAATATGTTGACAAAAGATCATCCAGAAAAATTTTGTAAGAGTATCCGCTTAGAGGATGCAATGTGCAGATTGAAATCGATTTTTTCTAACCCACCAGTATTAAGATTACCAAACATAAATGTACCTTTTATTCTGACCACAGATGCCAGTGCTATCGCAATTGGAGGATGCCTGATGCAAGAATATCAGGGTGTGCGACATCCGATACTCTACGTAAGCCGCAAGCTGAGAAAGGCAGAGATCCATTACTCGACAGTTGAGTTGGAGCCATTAAGCCTACTCTTTTGCATGCGTCGATTATCTAAGTTCCTCTTAGGTTCGCATTTTGTTGTCTTAACCGATAGTTCGCCGCTGCTGGTACTTAAGCAAGGTGTGTCAAAGAACCATCGTTTAGAAAGATGGTGTCTTCTTCTTCAAGATTTCGACTTTGAAATCCGCCATATCAAGGGCACTGATAACATTATTGCTGACTTTTTATCACGGCATGCAAATGCACCAGCAGACGAACACTAGGCACATTAATTAGTCGCCATATAAGAAGCTGTGATATTTTAGTCTGTTGCATATAACAGTGTACCTCTACACCTACTAGAGAACTTTCATTCAGAAGTATCAACGCCCAAGTGAATAGGTTACGTATAACACCCACGAACATAACACTGTGAGAACCCTATATTACCAATTGTTAAGGTGATAAGAACAATCCAACCAATATATAATGTCTGTGAAAGGATTCCAACCAGTGAACTTACATTCATCTGTAAAGATTAAGAACACTGCATACTCGCTATTGCTAAGAAACTTCGCAAACAGCCGAAAGAAGACTGCGTCGATTACAACATGCAAAGGACTGCTATATTAACTGTTAACATTCATGGCACTACACACGGACAACAGGAGGACAACACACGTCATCGTTGGATTCAGTTAGTTAGTTAATTAGTGATTTATCAGTTAATATGTATTAAACTGTTATTTAATTATGTATATAAAATATGTCAACCTCTCACGTATATATTTTCGATCATAATATTACCGATATTTCCACTCATACGTGAAATATTCGTGCTATACAATTTTGTTTCTATGTAAATTATAAACCATTTTTTGATTACACGTACCAAAAGTACTTGTTACCTTAAAGGGAACATATCGACTAATCCATTTTTCTAAGGGCAGTAAGATTTACCTCAACTTTATTTATATATTTTAACAAAATACTATTTTGTATGAAAGGTGTATGGATGGTAGAGTGAAAGAATTAAATGAGAGAACGATATACGGAGCGGACAAATTGTACGCAAAACGTATTTATTTTAATTTGTCTGCGTCTTTCATGTAAAAATGTATTACCTGTCTAATTGTTAATACATGTTTAGGAGTTAATACACTACATCTAAGCACCACTGCTTGGAATACCCGATCATGCATTACACATTGGGGTAAATCATGACAAGGGATATCCCAACTCGTGACGCTTGGAGGTAAACCACACAATGAACACACACTCTATACAAACTTAAAACTGAACACGAACAATTAAAGTGCAGTCACTTTATTAGAAACAGCAACATATCAATCAATACACGAATAAACCAACAGGAACACGTAGTCAGATGTGATAGAACAACAGCATAGCTACATATTCAGCATTATACAACATACGGGAGTAAAAATGTAAATACACACAGAACAAGATGTTGCAGGTGTACTTAAATAGCCAAGACATTTGTCTTGCTAGAACTCTCTTACACAGAGTTTTAATATCTTGGTACCATAATGGATACTTGAGAAGGGCGCGGTTGTAAAAACAACTGGGAAACGTCACGGAACTTCGGTCAGATAAGCATGTTTAAGAACATATAAGAGAGAAACCTCTTCAGCAATCATCTTAAAGTGGGGTATGGAAGAATACATGAGTTGGTGATGCAGATATGTCAGTTACCAAGTTACTATCCACCAAACTACAAACACCGACTTTATGTGATCCTGTGACAGAATTAGTACAAAACTAATTTACCTTATAAGAACCCATCAAAGCAGGCGGGAGGGGGACTCCTGTCACAGCCTCACCTAGAGACGGTACCAACATAAAAGTAAGAGATACTGGCGAAGGTAGAGTACTCCAGCAAAAGGGAAAGAACCGAGTCACTCGAAGGCATGAATAATCCAAAGCCTTCTCGAAGGACCGGTCAGTGTGTCCACAGCCCCGTGGACACTGATGGGGCCCGCCGATTGCGGGGTCCACGAGAAACTCAGAGAGAGTTGCCACCCGTGTCGGATTGCGACACGTGTGGGGAAGGGCAGACAGAGACTGGACATCGAGGAAGCAACAGGGCTTACCTTAAGGGGACTTGATAGTAGACCCAATTGTATTTAAGGGTCTTAGACATATGTGTAGATAGCTGCTAGAGTTATTGTGTTAACCATGTTCATTACAAACTCCTGTGATATGCAATGTGCTGAATGCTGGCTTGTGAAAACTCGCTTCGCCAGCGTACTGTAATATATGTGTAATTAAATGATGCTAAATTGTATCTAACGGAGTTTGTTGCCTGTATGAGCCCGAGTTTCAATCCCCTAGAGATCTAGGACTGTGACAGTAGACAATATCGGGACAAACCGATAGGTAAACACACGCACAGGCACGAATGCTCACGAACGTGAACAAGAGAGTGACGTTATTTGACAACAAACAGACTGGGAAAGGGCATGGCGAGGGGAGTCATGTTTTAAAGATCGTGGCAAAAACTGGAGTGGCTTAGAGCTAATAACTAGTATGAATCCAGGGATGGACCGATAAGAAACATTGATACAAGAGCTTAGTATCCTGAATGTGAAGGAATCGAGGACACGACCTTTACAAGAAGAGAAACAACGAAAGGACATACTGGTCAAACTCAAGGTGATACTCCGTGATATCTGAAGCAAGACACTGGCCATTAGTTATGCAGGTCATTAACTTATCTTAGTATTTTTAGCTCCTATATTTCGGATGCTGACCTGGTAAGAACAGGCACGCTGGAAGGAGTTAACGGCAGATATAGTAATTTGACTTTGTAAATAGATCCTCAATAAAACGGCATTGAACTTTTGTCAGCCATGGGTCCGGATTCAGTATGTCACAGATCACAGGTTTGATCATTGTTCCTATTGTTCAAGTTGAGACGACATTCTTCAGTTCCAACATGTTTTTGATGCATATAGTTTTACGTCATGTTTGAGGACGAAACAGCATATAGGCACTCTTCATTTATATGCGTTTAGCACCATATGTCACTCTATTATGCTAGTACTGTTAGGTTAACTGTATGCCTACTCGGAGAACCACATCGAAAATGTGAAAGTTTATGAAAAAGCCAACTTACCATTAGCGACTTGCCAAATGGTGATCTGATTACTGCTCACAGAGAGCGGTACTTCTAGTGGACGTTATAAATACGATATCTGCTGACGTAGACTCCTGACTCAGCAGGATATTGTCTGGACCTTGATTCAATCACGCGCTAAAATCGTGGCCTATCACCTCGACATAGTAGCTTGTGGAATTTTTCATCCCAAGTTAGGTCCCGTGATTCGATAATCAACAGATTTTCTGTAGTATCCCTCTTACCCACGTGTCTCGGATGCAATTTCATAGATGCGACCGGAAGCAGCGCCATATTGTATCTGATATGACCATTACCCACGTGTGATCGGATGCAGCGCCATCTTTGACCCATTGTAGCTACGTGTTCCATTTGTGTCCCATTAGACAAGTGACCGGATACAGCGCCATTTTTGATTGGCTTTAGCCACGTGTTTCAGTTGTATCGTATTAGAATGTGACCGGATGCAGCGCCATCTTTGATTGGTATTCGCCACGTGTTTCTGTTGCTCGTAGTGTTGTGTAGTGCTTCTGGGAATGCACTACTATACATTGCAAATGTATGAGTGGTAACGACTACTAACACTCAGAGACATATTCGGTCATTACGATAGTACACACATTTTTAGAGCAGAAGATATGCTCGGGGCTTGCCTCGCTGATTTCACTTGAAAGTTACAATTTGTAGTGCTTCTGGGTATGACCTAAGCCACCTTGCTTATGTATGAGTAGTATTCTGCGATAGTACCCTAATGTTTAGAGCAGAAGAGATGCCCGGGGCTTGCCTCGCTGACTTCAATTGGACGTTATAGTTTTGTCGTGCTTCAGGGAATGACTTAAAATACCTTGCTAATGTATGAGTGGTATGCTGTGATAGTACAGTAATTTTTAGAGCAGAGGACCTTCCAGGGACCCGCCTCACAAGACATTCCCGGGGGCTTGCCTCGCTGATGCACTTTTTACCGTTTTTGTCAGATTTTTCGCTAATTACAGCGGCTTTGTCACCATCCACGCATACACACGGAGATTTTCCTTTATAGATGTACAATGTCTGACATAAATTGTGGTGATGTGTTAACATTTACCCAAATTTTACCCTTATTTACTTCATTTACACCCAAACAAAGTGCCTTAGAATATTTGTTTACACTTTTGGTGATGTGCTAAATAAGTTCAGCGTAAGTTATAGCCGCTATATTCCAAATTTCACTACCATGCGTTAATCGGTCACTTCGATATTACACTAAGAGCAGAAGACATGCCCGGGCTTTCTGGAGTCATCTTTTTTTGTGTGCATATCCTTTACAGGACATCGATGTCAACACCAGCATCTTTCAGCTGTATGTTGATTTCTTGGCAAGATTACGCTCAGTAGTTCGCCATTGTTTTCTGAGCGGCCAACTCACATACCCCGTAAGTTACCGATGCGTTTCGAACCACTGCTGATTCTCCCGTCATCACGTCACCGACGAGAGTATACGAGATTACGGAGAAAAGTCATAACTTCTAAGCCACGAAGCCGGCGCTGGAGTCATCGGGGAGGGGGGGGGGGACACAATTACTTCCAAAATACGCAAAGGGAAATACCTGGCGTTATTATGTTTTAAAGTTTCTTTTTCATTATTTTGCAAACTTTACTAGATTTGTTATTTTAATCTAAATATAATTTTGAGACTGGTCTTTAATGTTATTTTCTCTAGAATTAATCACTTTGTATATGTTATTAGGATTAATGTATTAATGTTAATGTATGCCTCGCTAGTATTTAAATAGCGTAATCCGGCTTCAGACTATTTCATAAAGTTGTAACAGCGTCATGTCTCATTTGCTCGAATCTTTATGGTCGATTGGCTAAGATCAGAGTCTAGTATTCCGTCTTAATCTGGCCAGGACCTGTTGCTACTGATTCGTCATATCATCTCAGAAGGTGTGGGTAGATGGCCTCTCTTGGGGGAGTGGGGGAGGGGGTGCAAAGGCTAATATCTGTGGCATGGGCCTATCCTTCGCGCCCCTCACAGCGGCCTACCCCGTATATATATACACACACACACACACACTGGGACTAAAACAAGGGTTCCCAGCGTCTATTTGGTCTACCTATCTATATAAGAATTACACATGCCCGGGGCTTGCCTCGCTGTCTTCGAGCGATCCCGGGGGTAGTCGGGTTGGGTCGGGGTGAGGGCGGACCGGGAGTGGGGACGAACCGGCGGCAGTGGCACCCATGGACCTCTAGTATTCAACCGGAAGTAGTCAATCGAAAATTACACCGTAAGTACCCAAAATATATATTTCCCGCCATGTGTTGAAAATTCTGGTGTCGATTTATGACGGCACCAATCTGGTGCTAGACTCTTCATTTAGTAAAGTAATACGTCACTAAACTGGTGCTGCACCAGATGTGAGGTGTAGTTAGGACATTGTATGCTACTCACCTAGCTTCCAGGTCCACATATTACGATGGATCTATCACATCAGAGATCTAAAGCTGGACACTGCTTCGGAACAAATTAAATTAATAATCCACATTTAGATGTTCAGAATCTACTTAGTAAACGATTCGTGAACATTGTCATTTATATTGTTCGAATGTGGAGTGAGTTATCTCTACTATGCATATAATAGTTCAGTCAAAGTATTGTTCGTTTAATTAGAAAGAACTTGGAGGCATCAGAGATGTGGTTATGAGACGAAGGTTGCGAATTCCTTGGACTGCCAAAGTAACTAACGATGATAGCCTTAAAGAGGCTAATGAAACTAGAAAATTATATACGCGGATAATAAATAGACAAGCAGCTTTATTTTGTCATGTGATGAGAAGAGAGGCACTAGAGAAAAAATTGTAACGACGGAAAGATGAAGGGAAAAGAAGCAGAGGTCGAAGAGAGAAACGATGCTGAATGGATTTAGACGGTGACATGGAGGGGTAACATCAGCAGAGTTAATTAAGAACACCACAGACGGAGATATGCGGAGAGACATGAGCGCCTACGCCAGCTTACCGGACACTTGATGGTGCTTATTCGTTAATTCGTTTCATAAGACATATAATACTGCAGAATGCAATAGTCGAGATGAAACAAAATATGTCAGGCAAGAAATTGTGCACTATGTGTTCTATAGCTTATGTGTTTACATTCGCTAAAGGAATCCATTGTTAAGGCATGTTTGTTTGTTTATCACATTGTGCAAGGAAAGGACATGGTAATGGGGGAATTGTCAGAATGTAGGTTGATGGCGGTAGTTACAACAGTGTTCCACATATAAGACTTGAACACCCGTAATAAACGTCAAGCATGTAGCCGGGCCCATGCTGCAAATAACATGCTAGATAGCCTAACGGTAATGAAGACATGACTGGGTAGATGGACACACCTGTAGGTAAAGAAGAGACATATCGTCACAGCTTTAGGCGCTCTGGGCTCGCGGTGCAAGATCTGTGTTTATAGACCCACGGCACTCGCTGGCTAACATGGTCATATCCCAACGATCGTCGAGGTGATAGATATGTGTTTATAGACCCACGGCACTCGCTGGCTAACATGGTCAGTATCCCACTGATCGTCGAGGTGATAGATATGTGTTTATAGACCCACGGCACTCGCTGGCTAACATGGTCAGTATCCCACTGATCGTCGAGGTGATAGATATGTGTTTATAGACCCACGGCACTCGCTGGCTAACATGGTCAGTATCCCACTGATCGTCGAGGTGCTAGATCTGTGTTTATAGACCCACGGCACTCGCTGGCTAACATGGTCAGTATCCCACTGATCGTCGAGGTGATAGATATGTGTTTATAGACCCACGGCACTCGCTGGCTAACATGGTCAGTATCCCACTGATCGTCGAGGTGATAGATATGTGTTTATAGACCCACATCACTCGCTGCCTAACATGGTTAGTGTAATAATGGCCGCTATTGCATCCCAAGACAAGTCCTGGTATCTACTTGTGCCTGCGTCGACCTGGTAAGTTGTATAAAGTAGCTCCCGAAGTGAATTCTAACGCATGGCCACGGGAGCAGAATGCGAGAGTCTAGCCACTGCCAGTATCTCCCTCCTGTAGCGAACGTTTATAGATTGCATCGAGCCGAGCCCATGCTATTGTCATTATAAGATCCTAACTGCAACATCACCGTGTCCTCTAGATTAGCTCCGGATGGAACATGCTTGGCGTTTATTACGGTTGCTCGAACTAAATGTCGATAGATAGAGAAAGTGAGGATGTATAATGCAGGTATTGGAGGCAGTCTCCGACAGAAGGAAAAAACATTAGGTGGAACTGCAGTAAAGTTGTGAAAATCTAAACAGTATAAAATGACACAAAGTAGTGCAGCTTTAATAACAGATTTATGACACATACAGGAAGTTGCGGCGATTAGCATTCATCAGCAAACAAACACATTTACAAACAACATATAGTCAAGGAGATCTCCTGTAACTACATCAAAATTTGATGACAGGACGAGAAGAACAAAAGGATGAAAAAATGAAAGCGATGAAGAGAAAATGAGAACTGGAAAAAAATGTTCATACTTACTTCACAATTCCGATCTGTGTGAAACTCAGAATATCGCCGATGTCTTCTTTTTATACCCAACCGAGGGAGTGAGATGGAGGATAACGACGGGGTGATAAGTGTTACGGTTCAGTGAGCACATTGAAAAAAGGGGTGGGGAAGGAGGAAGGTGGGCAGGACGCAACCTGTGATAGTGGTCTGATAATGGTATCTGAGCAATCTCAGTGGATGTACTAACGAAGCATGAGTGGGCACAAGCATGATGGTGGTATTTGTAGACCAACCTACTCCGCATACGCTATGAGGCACATCATAGGAACGAATGGTGTATGAAGATCATGGTATCCAATGTCCCGACGGCAGGCACACAATTTAATATTTCTTTCTTTTTTTTTGGGGGGGGGGGGGGGGGAACAATGGCTCGTTCAATATCGCACTGCTAAGAATGTAAGTAATGACAATACCTTCTTTACAGATGCCAAGAAAGTCGTGTTTTGTAGTTTAATAGAAAATCAGAGAAACAGGGTAAGTGGATACTTGATATGAGCAGTCTCTCTCGGTCGGTGTAGTCATGTGCACCAGGTAACCCCAGACCGTCAGAAATCGACTGCGTCCAAACCAGCATTTAAAGTGCGAACATGGAATGTTAGAACTATGAGTGGAAACGGCAAATTTGATATGGCAAGACCCCGGTCCAGACAACATCACAATAGAAATGATAAATGCCTTAAAAGAATATGGAATACACCAGGTCACTAGACTGTTGAACACAATATATGATACTGACGATCTATCTCCTGAATTATGTAGTTCTCTATTTATTGCAATCCCGAAGAAATCAGAAGCCTCGGAGTTTGATCAATATCGAACAATTAGTGCAATAAGCCACATCGCAAAGATTCTGCTAAGAATCACCATACAAAGACTTAGTAAGAAAACAACCCGAAATGGGAGAAAAACAATGTGGGTTGATGGAAGGCTTGGGTACAGGAAATGATGTGTATTTGCTAAAAGCATAAACTGCGCGTTCGGTAGTAGTAAACAAAGATCTATATCTTTGCTTTACTGACTACACACAGGCTTTCTATAAAGTAAGACATGTCATCATGCTGAAGATGCTTGCAGATTTACACATTGATGGACAAGATCTTACACTTGTAAAAAACATATACTGGAAATAATGAGCTGCCATAAAAATTGGTAATGAAGTAGGTACCAGCCTATTTAGAGATGTGTGCGACAGGGATGTGTAATGTCTCCAGATCGTTTTTCCCTATACAGTGAAAACAGTTTTAATATATTTAGATAATAGGAGAGGAATCATCATTGAGGGACAAAACATCAATAACATTAGATATTCGGATGGTATTGATTGCAGACAATGAGCAGGATCTGCAACATTTAGTAGATGCGGTTATTTTACACAATGAACAACTAGGGTCATAGTTAAAATGTAAGAAGACACAGATTATGGTCGTTGTCATAAGAAAGAAAGAAATATCACAATCTAATATACAAGCAAATGGGAATAATCTTAAACAAGTGAGCCGGTACAATAATTACGGAACAGTCGCAACATCTGATGAGAGATGTCTTGAAGAGATTAGAACAAGAATCGGCATTGTGAAGGTCCTTTTTTGCCAATTGTAACGAAATTGATTGATTGATTCATTCATTGATTCATTGATTCATTGATTCATTGATTTAGGAACCGACATCACAGCATTCAGGGCATTCCCATAAGCGCTCCGTCCCCATCCTCAGCAGCCAGCGAAGAGTTCAAACACCAATAGTTCCAGTAGCAATCTGATTATATGCCCTTTTCGCCCTTCCTCTGAGCGACGAGCATCGGCCAGATCCCCTCGTCACTCCACGCTGTCGCATTCTTGCCAGACCATGGTGATCCATTTGCTCCTCCGAGGTGTACAAGTGCTCTCACAAGGCCGCAACCACGTCTGCCTTATCATGCATCAATACTCCACCAGGTTTTGCAGGGCCGGCCAATCTGTTTGCCTGTTCATTTCCAAGCACACCAGCATGCCCCGGAGAAAAATCCAGACGATGCTTGCCACCCGTGACTTCCGAAGCGAAGCAAGCCACTCGGCACTAAGCTTGCCTATCCTCACCCTACTCAGAATGCTTTCTGAGTCAGTTACAATCACGATGTGTGTGTGTGTGTGTATCGTATTCTCCATCCAGCGGAATTCTGCACTGACCGCCTCCACTTCCATTCTTAATCTAGATGTTGTGGTATCATATGCCAGGCTCTCCTGCACCAAACGTCGACCATTAGCCTTTGCCAACAAACCCCAGGCACTTCTCCTACCTCTCAACACCGACCCATCTATGTAGATAATCACATCACCCGAGCGAGCATTATCCTGAATCAGTTGCTGGATTTCCACTTCCGTGGGACCTGCAGGCCACTATCTGCACTTCCGGCTCAATGTGATTATAACTCTGCACACGTCTGACTGTTCCGCTGGCAATCTGACCAACTCCTCCCCTCGCCTAATGTTCTCCAAGGGGCAACCCTGTCTGATCGTATCCTCCGCCTGAGATATCCATGATTTCCCTCTTATCAGTCGCTGATCCTTAACTACGTCCAGCGCCTCATGCAACGTGTGATCTGAGTCAGCAGCTACTCTGAGGTATGCCTTCGCATGTATCACCTTGAGCCTACCAGCAACAGTCGGCAAACCAAGGATGTACCGCATACACACCACTGGGGTGTCGCTGGTGCATCCCGGAATGACCCGCATAGCGTGGTTCTGTATGCGCTCCAATCTCACCAGCTGACTCTTTGAGACAGTGAGCAGTCCTAGTCCATAATCAATCGCTGAGAGGATCACGTGCTGGTATAGTCTCAAAAGCATTCTCTGCTCTATGTCCATTGTAGCCATAGTTTTAAGTGACTTGAGTCCCTTTTATGATCTTGTCACAACCGTCTCCACATGATCCTTGAAGGACAGGCTCCTGTCAAATGTGATTCCCAGATATTTCAGTTTGTCCTCTCTGTTGACGCTTCCACTATCTATCGTGAGGCTTGGAACATCAGCTCTCACAATCCTGTTATCCAGAGAGCACCACAAAACAGCTGCCTTTTCCGGGTAGATAACAGCTCCCATTTCAGTGCACCAGTCAATGGCTTTGTCTTTTGTAGCCTGTAGCTCCTGGGATGTTTTCTCCCTATCTCTCCCCTGCCTATATGCAAGAATATCATCTGCAAATGTTAGTATCCTTCCAACCCCTGGTGCTTCTAGGTTTGCAATTTTTCTCATATACACGTTAAAGAGCACCGGTGAGATTGCAGATCACTGTGGAAAGGCCCGAGGTTGAAATATGTGGCTCTGAGGTCCATACACCCAGACGGAGTGCAATCCGACGAGAATGTAGGACGTCCGCTATCCAGTTCACCAACCAAGGATTGACCACCTTCTCCATCAGTGCTGTCATCAAAATATCATAACAAACTCTATTGTACGCATCCTCGAGATCAAGCGCCGCCGCCATCGTTTCTTGTCTACCCTGGAACCCCTCATAAACGTCAAAGGCAAAAGTGGCTGCATTTGACCAGGTATCTTATCCTGGCCTGTAGCACCCCAGGCCTCTTGGAAGAAGCTTCCCCCTTTCCAAAACTATTGCAGCTTGACAGCGACTATCGTCTCTAAAACCTTCCCAAAATGTATTTTGAAGGGTAATGATCCTAAAGCCGCTAAGCTTTGAATGATCCTTGAACGGTTTTGGGAGAGGGATGAGATAACTGTGTACCCCATCATGCTGTACTGATGCTGTCCCAATGCTCTGGTTAAAGCAGTCGGTCATCTCCTTCAGGCCCTACATCGCTCAAAGCCTTCATGTGGCCATACCTGACCCCATCAGGCTCAGGTGCCGTGTCGTTTGCCTTTTTCAAAATATGTTTAACATCTTCAACCTGTATGATGTCTTCATAAGGCATATTCTTCATGGTGCCAGATAACTCCTCTCTAACTGCATCCCTGGTGTCTACATCATCATGATTGGTCTGCTCTAAAAATCTCCGGAGAAACGCCTTCCCGTTCTCTGTGTCTGTTGTCACGCGCACACCATAACCTCTATAAATTGTTCCCACCGTCATAGACCGATTTTCTTTGTATTTGTCTGTGCAGTTTCCAGAACTTTCGCAGTATTTTATCACCTCCAATCTCATTCATGAAAAATTCCCATTTTGCCTTTTTGGCCTCTGCAGCACAACGCTTGAAAACCTCCACCTTGTCTTTCTTGACATGTTCCACCGTGTCCACTTCCTCTCGTGAGCTTCTGGGTGTCTGTTGCACTTTCCTTAGTTGCTTCACTGCAGCTCTCTTCGCTTTCCAAGCCAGGTCTACTTCTGGGGTCCACCATGGGGGCTGCAAAAACGGATTTTTAACAGCCCTGTTGCATGCACCTTGTCTGAGGCGTTCAAGAAGGCTGTCGGTCCACTCATACCGGAAGGTCTTGCGCACTCTACCAGCCTTAATTTTCCTGGATTTATAGATCAGGACTGAGCATGGCATGTGATCACTCCCATGGTCATTCAAAACAGTCCACTTTACTTCAATGACTGATGACTAGGAGACAAGTTCCAAGTCAATAGCTGTGTCCGCATCGCCAGGCCTCATTGCCATTCTAGTCGGCCTACCATCATTTATGCAGACCACATCGGAGTCCACCATGGCATCCGCAAGGGCAATTCCCTGTCGGTTTTCTCCACTACTGTCCCAATCTTTGTTCCTCGCATTGAAGTCTCCAGATATGAGTAGCCTATCACCTGGTAATTCCTACAATTCCTTAAGCCAGTCCCAGTGTTCCTTTCTGACAAAACAGTCCACTGTGGCATAAACATTTATGATGTTCCAACTTAATCCCCCTATCTCCATTTGTATACAATGGACCTCTCTTTGCATTGTGATTCCACTCGCTCAAGTCAAGTACCACATACTTCACTCCTCCCTTCACCAGCAGACCTTGCCCACGTCTCATCGGCCCAGTAGGGTTTATATAACTGGCGTACCCAGGGCAATGGTATTTGTCTGTATTTAGCTCCTGGAGCATTAGGACATCAAAATTACATATTAGCCTATCCAATACAGGACCTCTCTGCCTGACACTACGACAGTTCCAATATTCCACTCTTACATGGTTGAGACCTAGTCTCTCTAGATTCCCTTGTTTAAATAATACCATATGCACAAAGTTTGGATATTGCAGGAAATGAACGGTCACCTAGTAGAGCCTGCCTGCTAGGGAAGGGGCAGGGGATGTCACTCATGAGTCCATACGCCTGGTGCCGCCCCGCCCGTATACCAGACGTTCCACGTTCACGACCAACTCACCCGTGGCCATTCAGTCCTCGGCACGTCGGTCCACCATCAACTTGAGGGTTTATAATCGGAGTTTTCCATCTCCTAGATTGGCTGCTGTAATAGCTAACGGGCCCAATCTCCCCGGGGGAAAGAGGTTCCAGCGCCTCATTTATGGCGAGCACAGTAGATGCATATGTACGGGAAACAAGACCAATGCCATACACTCTCTACAACATAGATTGTTTGCACAATGATGAATGTTACTTCAGGTTGGCGGAGGGGTGAGGAAAAAAGAGTGTTGAGATGTTACATAGAACCTGTACTTTGTTATGGATCTGACGCAAGACAATGAGCAGACAAGCTGAAAAAAAACTGATGGCTGTGGGCATATGGCTTCTGAGGACCATGCGAAGAATACAACGGACAGACAGAAACCCTAATGACCAAGTACTGCAAGAAACAAATGAAAACCGTAAACTGATTAGAGAAATTAGACGTAGTAAAAATAAGTAAGAAATGAATTGGAGAACTTGGTGACAAGGAACAAGGGAAAGACAGAGAAGTACATACCTGGATGGCCTGGCCATGAGGTATGGTCGAGGCAAGAACACATGTCTGATCTACGGTTCTGGTGATCATATGAGATGACGAAACTTGGCCGCAGACACTTATCGGCATGGCACATGATGATGTTAAATTCTGGCAAATAATATGTTAAAGACCCAGCCTACCTCTAACTATGAGTGATTTATGTGTATTCTACATCTTGATTCCAGAAACTGTGTGCCCAGACGGCACTTGGGGTTTGGGCTGTGAGCATGACTGCAACTGTTCGGGCATAGAAATCTGCAGTCATATCAACGGTGCATGCCACATGCCTTGCCCGGTCGGGTTCTACGGTTATAAATGCGACTTGCGCTGCCTTCAGACATGCCCTGATGGCGGATGCCTGCCGAGAAGCGGAGTTTGCAATATAGGTATTTAGGTACACTCAATATAAATGTACTCGTGTGTCTGTTGGGTATAGTTTATAATGTACTCGTGTGTCTGTTGGGTATAGTTTATAATGTACTCGTGTGTCTGTTGGGTATAGTTTATAATGTACTCGTGTGTCTGTTGGGTATAGTTTATAATGTACTCGTGTGTCTGTTGGGTATAGTTTATAATGTACTCGTGTGTCTGTTGGGTATAGTTAAGTGGTGTTGTGATTTTGACAGAGCTCTTGTGTATGGTGTTAATCAACGCGCCTTTGGTTAATTAACTCTTAAAGTCGCTTAAAAGTCGACAAAGTCGACTTCATTGCACCGGGGTTTTATCCCATATGGCTCGGTCTCTTTCCGCAGCGCGGAAAGCTTCGCACAAAGCACGAACTCCATAGCTCTAGCGACAACCCACATGGGTTTCGATTAAATTTCACTCGTGAACCGAAGGACGCGGCGCGGAATCGAACCCACACTCTTCAGAACCCAAATCTAACGGCTTGACCACTTCGCCAGGAGCTAATTAACTCTTTTAGCATAAGCAGTCTACGCGTATGCTCATCTATTGTCTGCGTGCAACAAACAACTTATGCAGTCTTATTGTATCAGTTTTTATTTTGTCTCATCGCATCATGTTCCTCTTGTACCTTGCGGTGTCGAGGTGAATTGTAAATAGCAGGAGAGTGCCCGCTTATGGCCTTAATGAATCTTTATTCTCATGGACTCCGTTATTCCCTGCGTCCATCGTTTTCGTGGTCGGTCTCTTCCTCTGCTTCCCTCTAGTCTGTACATCATTGCTGGTTGTGGTATACTGTTAGTTGGTAACCTACTTGCATGGCCAAACCATTTGACTAGCTGCCTTCTAATAAAATCTAGTGCAGCTATAACCCCCCCCCCCCCCCTCCCCCCACTTTAGTCCTAATTTCTTCATTTCTGATCTTATCTCTTCTTGATACTTTGAGTATTCCTTTCAAGAATCTCTGTCAACAACTTAACTGACAGGCATCATCGGGTACTTCTCACACACTCGTACAAGACAACTTGCAAGTCGTGTGGGAGGCAAAATGCATGGTCCATTTTATTGCCGTTGGCTCGCTTACAAGCGGTAAACAGTCGCTAATGCAATACACAATATATAGCCACAGAATTATCTAACACAAACTGCTAACCCTATGCTAACTCTATCTACTAGTGAACACACAACTCCTAACGTTACTCTAAACGATGTGAACGCCCCCAAGTCCAGTCTCCCGTCTGCCGGACATCTCTCCCGTGGTTACACACCCCGCGGGGGTGACCTTCTCCTTCGTGCGTGTTACCTCACATCGCACGCTGCTGGCAAAACGTGGCCTGTTGAGTGTCTACTCAACTGTGCTCTGGCTTCATGAGGTGCGGTGGTATCGTGATTAGAGTGCTAACTCTCTGAACACCGCCTGCGTGTATTCTGAGGGAGTGGCTAACCTTCCACGATTCCCTCATCTCCCCTGCTCTTGCCTCGGGCACCGTATCTCCTCCTGGTCCCTCCAGGATTGACCGCTCTCCCTGGCGGAGGGGATGCGGTTGAGTCTTTGACACACACCCGCCCCCCTTGTGTTGCGTCATCAACTTTCACTTATTGGTTGTGACGCAAGGAGGTTTCTACACAAAAAATTAGTGTCTCTAATTTTTGTCAAAGACTCTAGATAATCTGGCTCTGGGCTTTCCAATAGACTATTAACAACTATTGTCACAATGCAACAAAGCCTTACTTGGCTACTGGCAATCGCCACAAACTTGCCTGGTTGGCGTGAGCCCCTTCTCACCTGCTATATTATATTTATCAGAGGTATGTCTGAACCGGACCGTTGTCTTATAAGACCTGCCCTCACATAGTAAATTAACTTACTACCCATACAAAGTTGACTTTCTTAGGGTCAACACATGAATTGCTTCATGTCCCCCATATAATATTTAACAACCATTCTACAAGAGTGTGTGCGACAGGCTTTACCTCCTTCGCTTCCGCGCGTAAGACTCTATTTCACTGTTAATTTAGTTCTTCGTTGTCTATTATGTCCCCTGGCCCCAAAGTTATCTGCCTTTGATCTACAAATAGTGTATGCCTTTATATGTTTGTTTTTCTGGTTGTTTGCGTGTTTGGATGTAATCAATCTACTAATCTAACTTCTACCCTATATTTCTAACTTATCTGTGTATGTATGTTAGTTTTTTGAGTGTCATAATTTTGTTCAATGTGGCCACAAGCAGGTGTATAACACTGATTCGTGACTACATTCCATTGTTATGAAACCCAAAATACTGTAATCTAAGTTCTAAAATATATCACAGACAACTCATTTTCACTAACACAATTTCCCTGGCGAAAACCAACACCAACGCAAACAAATATTAAAAGTCGTGGCAGGCAGCAGAAGAATTTGCTGACTGCTTGCATTCTCTCCCGTCTATCTTTCATTCATTCTTACTTTCACACTTCTGTCATACTCCTTTCACCCTTACTTCTATCACACATCAATCATCCCTCCATACTTATTCTTCTGATCATTTAAAAACCGTTGAGTGACACTGTACAGATTTGGCTCAGTTTGAGAACTTTGAGCTCAATGACTGTGCGAAAATCGCTGCACGAGTCATGTATTTACAATATATTTACACGGGCGAGACAGGGTTGATGGCTTGTCCCTTTGATCTCATCATCTAATATGTTACACTAACCTAAAGTATCATATTTTATATTATAATAGACTATTCTCCTTTTATAACTAAGTATTTACTGTGTTAACTAAGTTCTATTATGTTAATTATATTATCTGTTTATCCTACTCGTTACGTTCATCTAATCTAGGGGATGTAATGTAACTATTTAAATGTAATTAGTGTGATATGAGTTATGTACCTTAATTACCTGGATGATGTGCACATAAGTTATGTACTTTTCTAATACTATACTATCTATTGTTGTTAGATTGAAAATGAATCATATGATTAATGTTCTTAATCTAAATTATGTAGATGATGTATGTAACATGATAATATTAATTATTGGTAATGTTTGATCGATGGTATGGTTTTCCTTAATATGGAATAAACTAACCTAAACTAAAGCTAAATGAAATGTAACACTCTAAATGGTACTATTTCTATTAAAATTTTACTTTAGCTTGTAATTACCTATTTTTTTACGTCTAACCTAATATTTTAACTTAATTCTTAAGCTAAGTAAATGGTTTAATTAATGTACTAACTATCCTATTAAAATAAATGAGAACTATTATATTAACTAATTCTACCTCTAATTATTTATAACTATTTTTTTTTTTTTAAATTATTATTTTACATATCACATAAAGTTTATATACACAGTATTCAGTTCTCTCAGGTTAGTAGTTGCCTTCCTGTTTGAATATTGGTTTAGGCACAATATAACTACATAATTTGCCTGGGTATCTGAAATACATTTTACGGTCATAATAATGTTCATCGGTAGTGCACGTGTAGAGATTCGCTGGTGTCGTAGCTTTGGTCTTTATGTGTCTGAAATTAAGCACTGTTCTGACACTGTTTTCTACATTTCACACAAATGATACACCGGCCTGGAGCTTAGTTGGAAATCAGCTGTCCTGATTCACACGGTAGTATCTAAGTTCTGTAGCACAGTTCTTAAGTTAATGTCTACGGACACATGATAGTTCGTTGTACTTGGTACACTCTTAAGAACACCATGGGTGTATATGTAACCTATTTTACATAGCATATTGTACTGTATTCATGTACTAACTTTCACTCTACATTATTATGTGGGATTTCAGGTATCATTACCTCAGATGGTCTACTGAGGGTATCAGCCAGAATGTTGTCTTTACCCTTGATATGTTCTATACTAAACGTATAGTTCTGAAGTATCAGAGACCATCTGTATATCCGGTCGTTTCTGTGCACCCCAGTTTGGATGACCGTAATGGGAGAATTATCTGTCTGGACAATGAAGTGTACACCCGCCAGAAATCGATGGAGCTTCCTCACTGAATAGATGACGCTGAGGGCTTCCAGTTCTGCTATCGAATATCTGGACTCGGCAGGTGTGATCTTACGGCTCACATAACAAATCGGATGGAAGATGCCCTCATAAAATTGGCCTAGTACTGTTGGCATCTGTCATAGAATAATAAACGAGCCTCGGATTAGGCAAGCGGAGGATTGGAATATTTACAGAAACAAATTTCAATTTTGACAATGCAGAAATTAATAATGCATCTTTCACATATAATTGTAATTTCTGAGTAATTTACTAATCCCAAAAGGTTTCTGACCTGTTTCCTTATGTTAGACATGGTCAGATTCATAATTTTGGTACTACTTTTCAGGTCAGTCTACAGTTGGACTTGAGAAATGACATGACCCAAAAATGAATTTATTTTAGGCATAATTTGACTTTGCTTGGTTTGACAGTGAGACCGAAAAGTCGCACTCTGTCAAAGGCATGTCTCAGTTTCAGTAGGTGTATTGTCCAGTCATCAGTATTCTGTTTTATTCATGTGTATTCTATAAGTTCACTACATGTATGCCCCTCGTCGGATTTGCCAGTCTCGCTAACTAGTGTAGTTGCGCTATGTATGTCTGTCGTCTGATCACTTGGTGTTGTTGCAATATGTTCGTCTGTCTCTACTTCTGTCTGTTGTCTTGAAAAGTAAAGTTTACGCATGTTGACATGGAATATCTCTAAGTGTATGTTTATCGATATTTCATAGTCAACATGTACCATGGTTATGTGCCACCTTGAATGGTCCTTGCCATTTCGTTTGTATGGAAGTAGCCTAAATCTGTCTTGATCAAGTTCAAGATCACTGGTTCTTGCACCGTTGTTTGTGTGTTTGTGGTAGAACTGACCCTTCCTCTATCAAATGGCTTGGGAGCCAGTATAGAAGGTTGTACTTCAGTTGTAGGATGTCTACCCTTAAACTTTTGTACCAATTGTTGACAGACATTACACGCAAATACATTATGAAAACATAATTTTATCTTCTTGAAAAAACCTGGTCTGGTGTTGTTGTATGCAAGATGACCAGTCACCGGTGTTTTATGTGCATATTTTGGCATAGTTAACCGGTGTTGTTCAGGTAACACCTGTTCATGGTTACCAGTAGCATGACCTGTAGTTGAAATGCCATTCTTACGTCTAAATAAACAAGATGCATTTTTGGTCACTCTGGCTTTGACCTTTAACAATTTTAAGTATGGAGACACATTAAGAGTAGATTTCTGGTGGTGTAAAAGTTTCTGTTTGTTTGTGTCATCTGTGCTGGTTGTAGAAAGCATCAGTAGTGTCTCATCTTGTAATATGTTATGATGTTTTGAAGTGTCTGTTTTGGCTGTTGTAATAGTTGCCTTTACTTTTTCCCATGCAACTATTTCATCAATCGTACAATGTTTTAGTTGGGGTAAGCACCCCAGAATTAAATCAGTACAAGGGTTGTTCAGTATTGCACAGGTAAAGGTACCAGAGAGAAAAGGAGAGTCAATCTGGGCTTTTGCCAAAGGGTAGATTTCAATGTTACCCGAAAAGGTACGGCATTTGACAGTATCACCTGTGTAATCACCCGGATTCACCAGTTCTTTCCGAAGACCAATAAGGGTACTGCCGCTGTCTAGCAAACACTGGCATGCTACATCATTGACCATCGCATTGTGGAACACAAGATTGCCTCTGGAGGCTACTGCTGCGTTTACACTCTCAGATGAGCATAGTACTGTATGTCCACATTCTAGCTTCGCGTCTGTATGGAATTGGTGACATCGTTCACAGTTGTCGAAGCTCAACATATCGTATGCACCACAAACATTTTCTGCTTGGTTATTAGGTAAGTCACTTTCACTCTCAGACTCATTCTCACTACCACCATCTGAAGAGGTGTCAATCAAAATGGCATTACTGGCTTTCATACGCTGCCGGCCAAGACACTTATTACTATAATGGCCATAACAGGAACAAAAAAAACATTTGATTGCACGCCTGTATGCAGATCTTTTACTTTGCTGTTTCTTGATCACGTTTTCAAGATGCGCCGGATAATTTGGCGATTTGTCACACATAGCATAGGTGTCATGTAAAAGGTGACAATGGATACATTTTTCCACTTTCCTATCTTTCTTATCGTATTTCTGATAAGGTTTCCTATTACTTTGGTAGTTTTTAGTTTGGTCTTTGACAAAGGACACTATTTCAGAGTCATTTGAGGTCTTAAACACATCTCTGTTAGAAGAAAAATATGCTGAGCCTTTTTTCTCGAATTGCTGGATGTTCTCAATGTCTGACTGCTGCAAAAATTTGGCAAAAGGAGAAGGTATGGTAGATATAACCTTGTCCATAGCAATTAAGTTTTTTTAATCTATCAAAGTCTTTTCCTATGTTAGCTGCTTTCAGCCACCTGTCTAGTACACTCTGTACATTTGAAACATAATCAATAAAGGTTTCACTAGGTTTAGGTTTTAGATTTGAGAACTGAACTTGATACCCAGGGGCATCAAGTAAAAAGTGCTGCATAATCCTATCATGGATGTATTGATAGCTAGATCTAAGTTCAATAGGAATAGACTCTATTACTTTAAGGGGCTCACCACTTAGATTCTTCATGTAAATAGGAGCCCACATATCTAAAGGAACTTGGTGATATTTAAATTGATATTCTACGTTCTCTGTCCAGGCTGATATGGAGTCATCTTTACAATATGGTTTGATAATATTTTTGTATTTGTTGAACTTATTTTCCTCTTGTTGACTTCTTAGTTTAGTGGCAGAGACTTCTGCGTGTGAGTCTACCTCCATGCCTTTCATCTTTAATTGTGTCTCTAATTCTACTTGGATTTGTTTTTCCCTAACATCTATCTCTTTTTGCTTTAGTTCTCTCTCTTGATCTATTTGCTTTTGCTTTAGATCTAATTCCTTTTGTTTCAATTCTTTCTCCTGATCTAATTGCTTTAGCTTAATCTCCTTATCATGTTCTAACTGTTGTTGTTTACCTGTCTTATCATGTTCTAGCTGTTTCTGTTTTGTTATCTCAGCTAGTTGAGCAATCTCTTTTTGATGCTGTCTTTCTTGTTCTCTTTCTCGTGCGCGTTCATTTCTTTCAGCATCTTCTCTTCGTATGCGATCAGCTTTTTCAGCCTCTGTTGCTTCTTTAAATTTCTGATCTGCATATTGTTGTAGTTCTTTTCCTGTTAATTCTAGTTCTTTGCCTGCTTTTATGAAATCTGATAAAGTTGCCATCTTACTTTAGTACTTGGATAACAGTGATAGGCAATGATGACTTTAATCAGTTATTTATCTTTGATATTTTATGTTTGTTCTTATCTGATCACTATCAGTTGTGCTTTCTGTTTATACCCTGCCCAGATTTATCTTGCAGAAAAACAGAGTATACAAATATGTCAATGCGTTACAGCTGAAAAAGAGATGCACTATTAATCAAATTGCATGCCAAAATATATAAATGTACTCAGCTTTAACGTTCCCGAGGATCGGGGAACGGAACTCCGTTGCCACAGGTCACCTTGGTACTTTAGGGTGGAGACACGTGTCGTTACCAGCAAACTATTTGGTACACAGGGCCGTAATCAGGTGTAGTTCGCCCTTTGATATGCAGGGCCGTAGTAATCAGGCCTATTACACGATATGTTAACCCAGACCCCTATGGACAATGACTTAGACAATGACAGACAGATTCACGAACAACTAGAATATGTATTAAATAAATTAAATGGCAATGTCCTGTCTTTGCTCTATCAGTTATTGCCTTATGTTACTAATCTATTTAATTTCTGTACGTGTTGTGCAGGCAAGTATCATCTGCCAGGCCAAAAAATAGTTCCATCGTGACGGTAAACACCGAGAAAATATGACCAAAAATATGCTTATCTGGTTTTAAAGAAATAAAAATAATATCATAATGTTTAAATAAATAAATATATTCCTTTAGTAGTTGAAATAAATAAATAATAAATGATATAACGTACCGATTCAGGCGGGCAGCCGTTTAGCAATTCTCTACACACTCGATTGCTGTATGCTAATGAGCCCAGACGACTGTTTGTCAATCATCTGACGTCACAGCACAGCGCGATGAAAAATCGATATTGTCGGCTGGCTTTGTATCGCTCCGCCGTGAATCATTTTTGGTACTCATTTCTCAATAAAAAAGTGAATATATAAATAAATATCAGAAAAATAAGAATAATAATACTTACAGTTTCGAAGAATACATGATTTCATTCAATAAATATATCACAAACACAATTAAACACTATTTTGTCACGATAGGCATATTTCTAGCTCGCAAATTCTCCTGTCTGCACAAATTATCGTTACTACAAAAATTAAACCCTAGTCTAGCCTCGTGGACGAGTGGAGTAGCTTGAATATTACATTCAAGCTTCACTTCTGACAACACAATTACCCTGGCCTGTCAACAACTTAACTGACAGGCATCATCGGGTACTTCTCACACACTCGTACAAGACAACTTGCAAGTCGTGTGGGAGGCAAAATGCATGGTCCATTTTATTGCCGTTGGCTCGCTTACAAGCGGTAAACAGTCGCTAATGCAATACACAATATATAGCCACAGAATTATCTAACACAAACTGCTAACCCTATGCTAACTCTATCTACTAGTGAACACACAACTCCTAACGTTGCTCTAAACGATGTGAACGCCCCCAAGTCCAGTCTCCCGTCTGCCGGACATCTCTCCCGTGGTTACACACCCCGCGGGGGTGACCTTCTCCTTCGTGCGTGTTACCTCACATCGCACGCTGCTGGCAAAACGTGGCCTGTTGAGTGTCTACTCAACTGTGCTCTGGCTTCATGAGGTGCGGTGGTATCGTGATTAGAGTGCTAACTCTCTGAACACCGCCTGCGTGTATTCTGAGGGAGTGGCTAACCTTCCACGATTCCCTCATCTCCCCTGCTCTTGCCTCGGGCACCGTATCTCCTCCTGGTCCCTCCAGGATTGACCGCTCTCCCTGGCGGAGGGGATGCGGTTGAGTCTTTGACAATCTCATTTCTGTTGTTATAATGTTTCTTTCCTCTTTTTCTGTCATTGTCCAGGTTTAGCATTGGTAAAATAGAGTTGGTAGGAAGATTGTGTTGTAAAGTGTTTTCTTAGTAGTGATTGATACATGTTTGTTCTTTAGTATTGGTGCCATTTGTCCAATGAGTTGGTGTGCCTTATTGCATCTTTTTTTTTTCGATCTCGTCTTCTGCTTTGCCATTTGATGATATTATACTTCCTAGGTACTTGAAACTCTTTATGTTTCAAGGGATGTTCGTTTAGGTGAATAGTTGTTGCTTTTTCTTCTTTAGTTACAGTCATTACCTCTGTTTTACTTGTGCTTATTTTCATGTTTTTCATGTGTGTTTACATATATCATTACTTCAACCACCTGTATGCCTTTCCGGATTCTTTGCTCAGGCAGAGTGCACAATCAGATACGTGTGCATACGTGAGAGCCTTCGCAGAGGATAGGAGTGGGTCAGAATGTCAATGGAAAAGTCAAACTCGTGCAAAGTCATAATGACATCTGATCAGAAATGCAGGATTAGCCTGCAGGCTGCACTGAATGGGAGGTGCATGAAGTGATCAACGACAGGTCGCGACCAGGTGATGTAATCATCTACAGAGATGACACTGTGCTATGATGCAAAAGGAATGCCTGGGAATTCGTTGCTAAAGATATTGCACTGTGTTTGGTGGCGCAATGCCTGGCATATGCTACCACAACATCCATTCTAAGAATGGAGGCGGACGCAGTCATCGCGCTGTTCCGCTGGCACGAGGACATACCGCGCACGCATGACGTAATTGTAACGGTCTCACAAGGTATGATGCGAAATTGAGGTTCTTGGTCCAAATTAACTCAACTCCCAAATCATAGTTAGTTAGTTAGTTAGTTAATCGACAGATCATCCTCGTTGCACATCGAACCATTCAGTCCATAATTGCTCGGATCCCCTCCTCAGCAAATCCCGCAGCGTGTAGCGGCTAACAACGCCAGTTCTGTGTTGGTTTATCAATCTTCTTTGGCTTCCTGCGTAGTGTTCTTGTTTGGCCACCCCTCTTTTAATTTGCTGCTCCCGCAGTGTGGCCATTGTTGTAGATTCACAGTCATCACTTGGTTCTCGCAAAATTCTCACTTCTCGTAGAGCATTCAGAATGTCAGCCTGGTCCATGGCGCGTCCGCCCTCCACAGTAGCCTCACCTGCGAGCTTGTCAGCCCGCTCATTTCCTTGTACTCCCGCATGACCTGGCACGAAGATGAAACTAATCTTTGCCAGCCGAGACCGCTTCAGAGGCAGCAACCATTCTCTTCGGATCGACCCCTCCTCTATCCTCTTGATCATGTTCATTGAGTCGCTAAGGAAACAAGCCCTAGTGAATGTCTGTGTCTCGAGCCATGTTATTGCTTTACTTACTGCCATGACTTCCATGGTCAGGCTACTTGTGGTTTCAGTGAAAGCACCAGAGTCCTCCATCACAATTCTCCCTCCGGCCCGAGCTGTAAAGGCCCATGAGCTTCTCACATGTCGGACGACCGACCCATCTGTGTAGATTACCGCGTCACCGTCTAGCGAATTCTCGAAAATCAACGCTTGTACTTCAGCCTCAACAGCAGCCGGATTTTCTTGTCTGCATTTTCTATCTAGTTGGATGCAAACTGAAAAGGATGTGCAGAAGTCTGTTGGCACTTGCACCCACTCCTCGCCAGGTTCTAAGTCCTCAAGTGAACACACCTGTTGAAGAATGTCTTCGGCTTGACCCATCCACGACCGTCCTCTTTTTAACCTGCTGCCCTTCACCTTCCTAATTTCACTATGCAGTGGATGTTTTGTGCTTGCGTTAATTCTGAGGTAGGCGCGTGCCCTGCAAACTTGTATTCTCTCTTCAATGGTTGGAAAATCAAGAAGGTAGCGCATCGCCCTGCATGCTGTATCTCTTGTACATCCAAGAATAATGTGCATAGCTTCATTCTGTATCCTTTCCATCCTTTCTATCTGCTTATGGCTGAGAGTCAGGATTGCCATTGCATACTCCAAAACAGACATGACCAGCCCCTCGTACAGAAGACATAGATGGCGCTGCTCACAGTTTGCTGCCGCCATCACCCGCATCGCTGCCA
Source organism: Cepaea nemoralis (assembly GCA_014155875.1). Taxonomy (NCBI): domain Eukaryota; kingdom Metazoa; phylum Mollusca; class Gastropoda; order Stylommatophora; family Helicidae; genus Cepaea; species Cepaea nemoralis. The sequence continues at coordinate 422,452 of JACEFZ010022272.1, read as the reverse complement.
AACCCCGCTTGGCCTTTTTTATCACCTGGTCTATGTGCACATTATAAGCAATGCTTCGATCAAACCGTATCCCCAGGTAATTCATTGCCTGCGTTCTTTCCACCGTCTCTGAACACAGCATTACAGTTTCCCAAATCATACATTGTGCTAACATTCCAGTTGCCAATTCTGGAAATGTTCCTGAATGAAAGCGAGAAAGTCTGAGATTCTGACTCCTTGTGACTTCCTTCGTGTTTTGCCATTACTCTTCGAGGAGCGTCTCCAGCCTCCGTCTTTCAGATTCTGTAGACTTGTTTATTATTGGTTGGTTACACATTGCCTATGTCTTAATGAATTAAGCATAGGCAAAGATTCCACCTGATGGTATAGCGGTAAACCGATTGCTAACTTCCTTGGATGTGTGTGCTAAGCAATGAAATAACTACGGAGAGTTGTCAAGTGATCCGGGAAGTCAAGCAAGATACAACCTGCACTCACGCGGAAGCTGCCATCATGCATGAGAAGAAACATTGCTTCTGTGACGGTATTTTCAAACGGACGATGGTTGCTAATTGTATTGTACCATTCAAGGTACGGATGTGGAAGGCGGAATTTGGCATGTTTGACTCTGCTAAGTAGGTCTTATGGAATGTCTTCTACCTAGGTTTGAGTCGTACACATGTTATTGAATGTATACATGCGTGTTTTCGTCATTTTCTTCTTTATTTCGGTCTATTAGAATCAGACAGTGAAGAAGAAAAAGAAGAAGAAGAAGAAGAAGAAGAAGAAGAAGAAGAAGAAGAAGAAGAAGAAGAAGAAGAAGAAGAAGAAGAAGAAGAAGAAGAAGAAGAAGAAGAAGAAGAAGAAGAAGAGATAGAAGGATGGTTTGTGTAGGATCACGAGGAAGAGGAGGAGACGGTGCAGAAAAAGGAGACAAAGGCAAGAAGGAAAAGAAGAAAGAGGAGTATAGGGGTAGGAGAGGAGCAAGAAGGAAAGCAGGGAGAGTGGAAGCAAGCGTAGGAGATTAAGTGACAGAGTAAGATGGTTAGATGGTACCAATTTTGTTTCAATATTGTTTTCTCAAGTTCATAGAACGCGAAGCACAACTGCTTCCCTATTTAGTTATTTAGTTATACCGGAAAAGCATACACACACACACACACACACATACACACACACACATACATACACACACAGCCGCAGCAAATCTATGTGAACCACCGTGTCGTGTGCCTGTGATTTTTTGGTTTGTATACTCTAAATTAGGCTGCCCAGCTGGCAAGTACGGGCCAAACTGTTCCAGTACATGTCCAGGCAACTGCAAAAATAGCATTTGTGACAAGAATTCCGGTCTGTGTTCAGGTAAGATATTGCCACTCTATATTAACAAGCCATTGTAATCAGTTAACTGAATCGTTCATTACCCACCAGGAAGTCATATAAGCTCCCGTTCCCGTTCCTGACTGACTGTCTGTCTGTCTGTCTATCTGTCTGTCTGACCCTGCCCGGCATCGCCTGGCTCCTGGTGTGGAGCATCTCATTTAATTCATATAAGTAGTCATATAAGCTCCCGTTCCCGTTCCCGACTGTCTGTCTGTCTGTCTGTCTGTCTGTCTGTCTGTCTGTCTGTCTGTCTGTCTGTCTGTCTGTCTGTCTGTCTGTCTGTCTGTCTGTCTGTCTGTCTGTCTGTCTGTCTGTCTGTCTGTCTGTCTGTCTGTCTGTCTGTCTGTCTGTCTGTCTGTCTGTCTGTCTGTCTGTCTGTCTGTCTGTCTGTCTGTCTGTCTGTCTGTCTGTCTGTCTGTCTGTCTGTCTGTCTGTCTGTCTGTCTGTCTGTCTGTCTGTCTGTCTGTCTGTCTGTCTGTCTGTCTGTCTGTCTGTCTGTCTGTCTGTCTGTCTGTCTGTCTGTCTGTCTGTCTGTCTGTCTGTCTCTGTCTGTCTGTCTGTCTGTCTGTCTGTCTGTCTGTCTGTCTGTCTGTCTGTCTGTCTGTCTGTCTGTCTGTCTGTCTGTCTGTCTGTCTGTCTGTCTGTCTGTCTGTCTGTCTGTCTGTCTGTCTGTCTGTCTGTCTGTCTGTCTGTCATCATATTTGTATCCGATCTGTATTGGTGAAACCTCACTTGACGAATCGGAATCATACACCTATGTAGGTAACAATGTTGATAAGGAATTTTCAATGGACGTTAAGAATAACAATAGACAAAAGTATCATCCATAGCTATTGGGAAATTGCAGTAGTTGGAAATAAATAATACTCGGCACCAACATCATTTAATATTGAATGACATCGTTGAACCGTTAATTCTGTAAGAATAAGAAACATAAACAACTAAAAGGATCACAAATAAGTTACACCCAGCAGTAATTGGTCCCTGCTCACAAAATAAGAAATACAATGTCACGACGGCTTAACAACATGGAGAATATTGGGAGAAATAAACAAGGTCCAGTTGTCAAGGGGTAAGGATAAGACTCAGATATTAATGAAATATGAGCAGAGGGAGGTTAGAGAAGACTGTGTCTAGAATAATACAGCGCCAATAGAAGAAAAGCTCCACAGACACAGAGCAGATAAGTAGAGCCAAGAATAAATGACATTTAAAATTGAAATATCAAAACAGGACAGGAGGGTTGGGGTGAGCTTATTGTACCCCTATGCTTCAATGTGCGTTTAATGAGCGATGACAGACTGGTGAAGTTTAGGATCTCTTTAGCACAGTGTAGTTATTAAGCCCAATATTATTACATCGCCGGCACTCTAATGAGATCACAATCACACGTCACCGCATTTAAGCTGAGACCTTGACAGACAATAGATTGTCAAATGGAGTATAGCACCCCATAGCACAAAGCCTGGCCTGAATTATGGAAACTATGCACTCCCATGCAGTATGATCCCTCTCTTGGCCAGCCTAGTTTACCCAAGAAAGGTAACACCAATACGTCTTGAACAAACTCTGGAAGCTGCTGGATCAGGAAAACGTCTGTAGGAGCTTCCATCCTAGCTCAGTTGCCGACCAAAGCCGGACGAACCCATATCTTGACGTCTACTCTGTAGGTTGCATTCCATCGCACTATTGTACCCTCCGAATTGAGGGTCTCCTCTTAAGCCATTAGCACAAAGCGGGATGTGGCGCTTGGTAGTACCATCTACTTCAACTATCGTACGGTAGCTCATTCATCTGACAAAAATCTGACTGATTTTCAACAAATATTACCACGTTAGTTCCGTGATGCATTTTGCTCTGAGTCGTCTTACAAACTCAGGTCAGTGAAACACATTCCACCCCAAGTGCACCCGAACACACTACTAAGGGGCTGCTATGCGAACTGTGTCGATTGTACGCATGCAATGAACAATCTACAATGTCCTCTTGTCATGTTATCTAAGCAGGAGAATGAACATTCTGCAATTTCTTCTTGTCATTGTGTCCAAGCAGGAAGTATGAACATTCTGCAATGTCTTCTTGTCAGGTTGTTCAAACAGGAAGTATGAATATATATTCTGCAATGTTATCGTGGCAGTTTGTCCTAGCGGGAATTATGAACATTTTGCAATGGTATCTTGTCAGATTGTCCAAGCACGAAGTATGAACATTCTGCAATGTCTTCTTGTCAGTTTGTCCAAGCAGGAAGTATGAATATTCTGCAATGTCTTCTTGTCAGGTTGTCCAAGCACGAAGTATGAACATTCTGCAATGTTTTCTTGTCAGGTTGTCCAAGCAGGAAGTATTAACATTCTGCAATGTCTTCTTGTCAGGTTGTCCAAGTGGGAATTATGAACATTTTGCATGTTATTTTCTAAGGTTGTCGAAACAGGAAATATGAACATTATGCAATTTTAAAGTGTCAGTTTGTCCAAGCAGGAAGTATGAACATTCCGCAATGTCTTCTTGTCAGGTTGTCCAAGCAGGAAGTATGAATATTCCGCAATGTCTTCTTGTCTGGTTGTCCAAGCAGGAAGTATGAACATTCTGCAATGTCTTCTTGTCAGGTTGTCCAAGCAGGAAGTATGAACATTCTGCAATGTTATCTTGTCAGGTTGTCCAAGTGGGAAGTATGAACATTCCGCAATGTCTTCTTGTCAGGTTGTCCAAGCAGGATGTATGAATATTCTGCAATGTTATCTTGTCAGGTTGTCCAAGCAGGAAGTATGAACATTCTGCAATGTTATCTTGTCAGTTTGTCCTAGCGGGAATTATGAACATTCTGCAATGTTATCTTGTCAGGTTGTCCAAGTGGGAAGTCTGAACATTCTGCAATGTTATCTTGTCAGGTTGTCCAAGCAGGAAGTGTGAACATTCTGCAATGTCTTCTTGTCAGGTTGTCCAAGCAGGAATTATGAACATTCTGCAATGTTATCGTGGCAGTTTGTCCTAGCGGGAATTATGAACATTTTGCAATGGTATCTTGTCAGATTGTCCAAGCACGAAGTATGAACATTCTGCAATGTTTTCTTCTCAGGTTGTCCAAGCAGGAAGTATGAACATTCTGCAATGCCTTCTTGTCCGGTTGTCCTGTAAACTTGTGTGAAATTAATACTCTGCCATGTTTTCTTGTCCGGTTGTTCTGTAAACATGTGTGAAATGAACATGTAGCAATGTCTTCTTGTCAGGTTGTCCAAGCGGGAAGTATGGGGTCAATTGTGCCAACCCATGCCCTTCGTCTTGCAAAAACCAGCTCTGTGACGCAAACAACGGCTCCTGTATTAACTGTAATTACGGATTTATCCTGCCCGATTGTAAAGGTATCAGGAGATTATGATTTTGCCTCCCTGCTAAATTATTTTCACACTCCCACCCCTTACCCCAACGTGTGAGGAGGTTAAGTGGTGGCAATTGCAAGTGGTATTATTAATTTACCAAGTTGTAACGTGCATTGGCCATTACAAAGGTAGCCTTTAGAAAGATGAAAACCATACTGACCAATAATAAGATATCAGTTGAAATTAGAAAAAAGAGTGTTGAAGTGTTACATAGAACATATACTTGTGTATGGATGTGAATCGTGGACAATTAGCAGTCAATCTCAAAAACAGCTGATGGCTGTGGAAATGTGGTTTCTGAGGAAAATGCAAAGAGTACCATGGGCAAACCAATGAACAAGTCCTTCAAGAAATAAATGAAGATCATAAACTGGTTAGAGTCATTAGACGTAGACAGTCAAAATATTTTGGGCATGTTATGAGAAGGAATGAATTGGAGAACTTGGTGACAACTGGCAAGATCGAAGGGAAGAGACCAAGAGGAAGACCGAGAAGTAAATACCTGGGTGATTTGGCCATGTGGCATTCATCGAGACAGAACCAGGAGCTGGTACACAACTCCGGTGATCGAGTGAGATGGTAGAACATGACCGCCCACGCTTACCGGCATGGCACATGATGGATGGGTGGAACGTGCAGTGAGTGGTCTAGTATTCAGGTACAACTACCACATCCACCCAGCTCTATTGGCACAAAGCCAGTATGACTTAAAGTATTAGTACGTATCCTCCAGGTAATAAGTAAAGGGAAACATACGTAGAACTAATTATCTTGTCATGTGAATAACACATACAATGGACGAATGCCAAAATTAACTGAAGCCAATGCTATTCATAGAACAAAGCCAAGTATGTAAACATAAGGACATGATAGTCAGTTTACAGTTACTGTGGTTGACAATGACATTATGGGAATTCGCGTTTTGTATATTTCAGCTTGAAGGATGTATCTTGTTGTTTCAGTCTACGTTATGTGATCATTGCAGTATGCACCCGATGAGATACCGCGAAATATGGCAGACAATAATATGTGTAAACTGTAGTTTGTGTCTTCAATTTCCAATTGAAATACGTGCCCAGCATTTCAGACTTCGATTTGGTGTGTTTTTCGTTGTATCGAAGAGAGAGAGAGAGAGAGAGAGAGAGAGAGAGAGAGAGAGAGAGAGAGAGAGAGAGAGAGAGATAGAGGTGGGCAGAGAAGCAGACAGAGACACACAGAGGGAGACAGAGAGACGCAAAGAGACAGATAGACATAGAGAGAGACAGAGGCAGACAGAGCGACAGAGAGACAGAGAGAGACAGAGAGACAGAGAGAGAGACAGAGAGAGAGACAGAGAGATAGAGACAGAGAGACAGACAGGCAGAGAGAAATAGAGAGAGATAGAGAGAGACAGATACATTATACACCCATGCACACATACACACATACACACTTACCAACGTACACACACATACACGCATACACACACACATACACACATACACGCACACACCCACACACACACATACACACACATACACACACATACACATATACACACGTCGTCTGTGGAGTGGGGTAGCGAACGCGATTGGCAAACCTGCATACCGCGATTGAAATCTGCTGCAGACAATTGGCAAGCAGACCCTGATATGAGCGCCGGTGGTTCAGACAGCAACGACAGTAGAAGCATATTGGTGTTGGTTGCGACGTCCTGTACAGTGCACGCAATTAACAACATTTCATCGAATAGAACATTTACGTATGGTCCACAGCATGCAATGAAGCAGTCCGTACCCCTCTCAAATTGGAAGGACATGTAATAAATACTATGCACCATGTATCATACTGATAAAGTACAGTGTCATACTAGCAACATCCTTCTGCATATCACCATAAAGAGGAAAGAAAGTACATTTTAATATGATGTACAGGAAACAGAGACGGGTTTCAGACAGCTCCGTGGAACCAAATTACCATACCTTCAACATGAGAACCATCTTTAAGAGATGAAGCGATTACAATGTCTTAAATGTATCACTGACTGTGTTAAGGAAGTCGAGTGTGTTCAGGTTATGCGACATATGGTTGCAAGGTAATTGGAAGAGCTCAACTGAATCATTACATCACAAACAACACGCATCTGTTGGAGCAACCGAAGGAACATCAAACTGATTTGAGGTGCTAAAAATGAGTAAGACAGGTCTGCATTTACCCCTTACATATGTTCAATATTATGTACAACATATAATGAGAAATGTCAAACATGACGAGAACAGAAAAGTTTGTTCGATTCTTAATTGTCTGAAATTCAGTTTCAGATCTTAGATGTGTGGAGGACACAGTAATCGTCTCAAACAATGCTAAGGGTTCAGACACAGTGAAAATCATAATCCTTTCTTGAAATTAACAATAAAATGTCCACAGACAAAAATGCGTGTCCACCAAAAATCACACTCAACAATGAAGACATTGACAATATCGCAACAGTTGAGACTGACTCTGCGATCATAACCATTTCGGACTGATTAAATAAGTAATATTGAAACTTTCGATTGCACTGGGAGGTTAATGATCAAGGACACCTGCCACAAACGAGCAAAACAGAAAACACAATGTTTGAGAACATATATCCCTCTCCTGACAATATGTGGATGTGATAAATGGACCGTAACGTAGTCAGTAAAGACGGATATTGAGTGATATGAATATTTCATATTGATAGATTCACGTGCGCAAAGAAGAAGACAAATAAAGACATTGTTTAGCCAGCTCACAAACAGCTTATTGTCTCCGAATACACTGGTCAATGTAATTGTCACAGCGGCCTGACGAGACACGTAAGGTTTCTAGGAGAGAAGACAGGCGCGACAAGTAATACAATAGGCACGTGAATGGAAGACACATGGGGCATGAGAGTGTACGAGACGTGGGGCTTAAGCAAGAGATCTAGACACTTCCAGGCATGAGAGTGTACGAGACGTGGGGCTTAGCAAGAGATCTAGACACTTCTAGGCATGAGAGTGCTTGAGACGTGGGGTTTAGCAAGAGATCTAGACACTTTCAGGTGTGTTGTGCTGGTGTTGACGTTTTGTAAGAGATCTGGTGATGATGATAGTGATGATGGTAATGATGGTGGTGATGATGAACAAGATGGTGTGTTGATGATGACAATGATGAATATGTTTATGATGGTGATGATGATAATGATGGTGATGATGATGAACAAGATGGTGTGTTGATGATGACAATGATGAATATGTTTATGATGGTGATGATGATAATGATGTCGATTGTGGTCATTGTGATGATGATGATATTATTGGTGACGATGCTGATGACGGTGATGATGATGATAATGATGATGGTGACGGTTATGTTAATGGTACTGATGTTTATGGTAATGATGCTGAATATATTACATTGGCTTGGGAAAAACTTACTTATAAATGGATAGTTATTTGAATAAGGACAATGATCAACAAGAGCGAAGAGAGACACAGGGATTGCATAGTCTTTATGTTATTTGAGACTAGAGAACTGTAAAGGGATGGATCACCTTTATGCCGGGTTTGATTTGCACATGTAGATAAACTGAATATAACAACAATTACAAAATTATATTTAACAACAACAGACACAAGAAATAGATCAACGATTTATTGTATGTCATATTTAGCTGCATGTCATCAGGCACATAATGCAGAATTGTTTATCATATGAAGTGAATATAGTAATGATACTTTGACTGAAATACTCAGAACACATTGCCACTTAAATTATTCGAATATAGGAATGCTATTTACGTTGTAATCACAAATGTAAAACGAAGTCTTTCTGGTTGCTCAAAATTGGTTGCAAACGCGAAATAGTTAAAGCTTCGATATAGCTGTGCAATGGCACGTCAATCGAATATATCGAAGTTTTTAATTGTACGATTTATTGCCTGGCATATTTCCCTGCATCTCGTCAGGTACATACTGCAGAAATCACACAACTTACGTGAATTAATTAGATAAATCCTTCAAACTGAAATATACACATGGTCGCACAGTAATGTCGATTGTCTACCACGGTAATTTTAAACTGACTAACATGTCTTTCTGCTTAAACAAGGACGGCTTACGAAGGTTGATTATTATTGCCTGGCATATTTCGCTGCATCTCGTCAGGTACATACTGCAGAAATCACACAACTTACGTGAATTAATTAGACACATCATTCAAACTGAAATATACACATGTTCGCACAGTAATGTCGATTGTTTACCACGGTAATTTTAAACTGACTAACATGTCTTTCTGTTTACACAAAGACGGCTTACGAAGGTTGATTAGTATAGCTTCAGCAAACTTTAACAATCGACTACTTTGTGTGTTGAACAACACACGAAAGGCACTGTCTCTTTCAAACACGTGACCACTCTCGAGCACATGTCTCCCGACCGATGCAGCCAGACTTTTCCGGTGTGTCGACCTGCCTAGGCTACCATCTTCTGTGTATAGTAGCTTGTCCAACCAATTCGGAATATGTTCCGAAACCCTGCAATGTAACTGTCGCTCAGTTCTGCCTATGTAGATGGCCTCGCATCTGCATGTAAATTGGTAAATACAATTTGATTTGGTGTACAAAGCTACAGGTTCTTTTACTGCTGGGACTAGTATCGGTGTGTTTCTGTACCTGATGACTAGAGCTGCAGCACAGAATGTTCGCTCGACTGCTGTGGTGAGCCGGTCCCGCAGACGTTGCATTACGTCATCTCCTCGGAAGGTTAGCTGGATGAATACTTTTGAGTTTAGGGACTGTAGTTACTTGTGATTTCGGTTTGGACTGTTGGCAGTGGCGCTTTAAAAATCCTGTGGAGTACCCATTCAGGTTTAAGGCATTCTTCAGAGTTTTAAATTCCTCTGTCAGTGTGTCCTGGGTGCATATCTTTCTAGCACGGTCAAACAAGGTCCGTACTAACCCCCGTTTGTACTGGACAGGTGCGAAGCTCTGAAAATTTAAGTATTGGCCAGTCCATGTTTCTTTGCGGTACACCGATCTTTGAATTGTGCCATCTGCTCTATGTCTCATTAGGATATCTAGAAACGGCAACGCTTCGTTGTGTTCGTGTTCCATAGATAAAGAGATGTTTATATGTGTCTCGTTCATTGTGGCCTGGAACGACGTTGCTTTGGAGTGAGTTCCCTTGAAGCAAGATGGCGGGACATTTTTTCGTCCCGTAACATGGAACGTGTTTTTTCCGAAATGTGTATGGATTAAGTTTTTTTTTTCGTGGTGAAATGGAGTTCGGACCGTGCAACGGAGTTCGTGCACGCGCGTCCGGTCTTCTTTCGGCGTATCATCGGCGCCCGGTGGCGATAGTTAAGCCTAACATGACGACCAGACGACCAGCTAGGACACAACGTGGTAAGAGGGCGGGCGCGCGCAGAAGGCGCTTAAAATGTGACAGATTGGGTATCGGAAATGTTCGAGTACTGTACTGGAACTGTGCATCATTTAGTCAACGCCGACCCATTCTTGAAAAACTACTCTACGGAAACGATATTGTAGTCTTGCAAGAAACACAGCTCACCGACGGAACAGTCAATGTTGCGGGATTTCAGGGTTTCTTTAACAGGCGGCACCTCGGACAGGCCATTCTGGTCCGCGACAACATACTAGTGTCTGAGATCGATATGTCCGCCTGGAACAGCGATGCCCTGCAAGTGCAGGCATTAAGAATAATGACACCAGTGCAGCTTGTAATCGTTAACGTCTATGCGCGAAATGGGAAGGTCGACGTGCGACAATGGCAGAGTTTGTTCGATATGGATGAAAGGCATATCATCTACTGCGGGGACTTCAATGCCAGAGGCAGTCAATGGGGGAATTGCATCACCAATAGACAGGGAGAAGATTTGGAGGACGCCCTGGCATCTGCTGCCCTAATCTGTCTGAATGATGGGAAGGTCACTAGAATGGCCACTCGACCAGGCGACTCTGACAGCATCATTGACTTGGCTCTGGTGTCGCCCACCATCGCACCAAGGTGCCGGTGGGGCACACTGGGATACCACGATAGTGACCACTACCCTTGTGTCATCCTGATCAAGAAAGACGGGGCCATGAGTCAAAGAAACAAGACCAATGCCTTCCCGTACGACACCACTGGTCAAGACGCCATAAGCAAGATCAGAAGAAGGAAACTAACTTCCTCCCGTAGGAGACAAGAAAGATGGCTGCAGCCACCATGGTGGAATGGAGAGGTCGAGAAGGTGTGGCTGGGAAAGAGGCAGGCTGTCAAAGACTGGCAAAAGGCCAGAAAGGCTAACATGCCACAGGTTGAGTTGGCGAACCTGAAGACTGAGGTCGTTAGGACGACGACTTTATTCAAATCCTGCGCCAAACAGGCCAAGGCCGACAAATGGGACGAGTTCTGCAGGAAGGTGTGCTCCGAGCAATCTCTTACGACATTCTGGCGCCTCCACAAGAGCATGAACGGTGCTGCACAACGTAGGGGTATTCCAGACTTTCAAGGCACAGACCTCGCATGGAAAAAGTCGGATGCGGATAAAGGTAAGGCCCTTCTTGCACGCTACATAGAACAGACTGACCAGAAAGACGAGCCCGCCAGACAGAGGACCACAACAACACTCTCTCAGTTGTGCGAGGGGGTCGGGACAGACGAAGAATGGACAATCACAGTTGAGATATTGCGTGCGATGCTCAAGAAATCACCTAACACCGCCCCAGGCCCAGACGGCATCCGATATGGTGACCTAATGGTGATATCAGATGATGACATGGAAGAACTGGCCAGAGAATTCAACACCAGTATCCAGAGGGGTCAGGTCAAAGAAGAATGGCTACACAGCTACTTGCTGCCGCTGCCAAAACCGAACAAAGACCACTCCAAGATAAGCGGCTACAGAATCATTACGATGCAGAATACTGTTGGCAAGCTACTGGAGAAAATTGTAGCACACAGACTTGCTTGGGACTTGGAACAGCTCGGCTGCTTCCCGCCCACACTTGGAGGATACAGACGCAACAAAGAGTCATGGCTGAATGCGGCGGTCTTTGCTCAAGATGTTTACGAAGGATTTCAGGTCAGAGAAGAGACATGTGCGGCCGCCATAGACTTAGAGGACGCATATAACAGAGTATCTTTCGAGCACTTGATGCAAACCCTCCTCAGACTGAAAGTGCACCCTCACCTTGTACGATGGATAGCTGCAGTTCTACTCCAAAGGAAGGTGGTGCTAAGATGCGGGAGTTGGTCTTCTGAGCCGATAACGATATGTCCAGGATTGCCGCAGGGTTCACCACTGTCACCAGTACTATTCAACGTGTATACGGTGCCGATCACTGAACAACAGTTGGATGGGAGGGGTAGGACTCTATCATTCGTTGACGACATCCTCGTGTATCGACAGGGTCGAGATAGACAGGCGGTTGCCAACTATATGCAGGGCGAACTAGATCGAATTTCCTCATGGTGTGCTGATGCCGATGCCCTTGTCAACCCTGCAAAGGCAACGGTTACATGGTTCTCACTAAACAACCATATTGTGAAAACAGACCTGCCGGCAGTAAGAATGGATGGGAGCATTCTGAGTAGAACCCAGTCAATGACATATCTTGGCGTGAGGCTTGATCGTAGCCTGTCCTTCAGAGATCATGTCGATTATGTCATAACGAAGGCTCGAAAAGGTTTGGCAGCAATGAGAGTCATGGCGACTGCCAATATCGAGCAAAGACTGCTATTACTTCTGTTCCAAGGACTTGTGCTTTCACGCATCTAGTATGCCCTGGCCATCCTCACTGTCAGCCCTACACAGATTGGATGACTTGAATAGGTACAAAACGAAGCCATGCGCATCATTTTGGGCTGCACGAGAGACACCAGCTGTGTAGCAATGAGATACCTCCTTGACTTCCCGACAATGGAACACAGGATCAAGATCTGGAGAGCTCGTGCATACTTAAAAATAAGTGCAGATGAGCAGCACCCTCTGCATGACGCTGTATTCAGAGAAAAGGGTGACAGGCTAAAGAGGGGCAAATCATGGATGGGTCGGGCGGAAGATGTCGTCGGACAGGTCTGCAGTCTTACCAGTATCAACCCCGGCAAGGAATGGGTGCCGGTGCCTCCAGCTTTTAAGTGTACCTTCTCCTGCATTATCACACTCGACAGACGGTGCAGAGAGCAGAACCCTGCCGCTGTCAATGCAGAGGTTAACGCGCTCATCTATGATCACTCAGATAGCCCCGAAGTGCTCATCTATACAGATGGATCTGTTGTAAAGCAGCAGAGAAGTGCGTGGGCATTTACAGCCCGTTCAGCGGGCCGAACCGTTCAAGAATCCAGTGGTGCCCACTCTATGACCACGAGCAGCATGACGATGGAGGTGATGGCAGTTACACAGGCTTTCATATGGCTGGAATCACAGCATTATACCAACGTGTGTGTACTAAGTGATTCAATGAGCATGATTCAGAAGGTCGAAGCTGGATCTGTACGTAGACAGTGGACTGAGTCGCTGCGGAAGTCTGTTGTCCGCAAAGTCACCTTCATCTTCGTCCCGGGACATGCGGGAGTCGAGGGAAATGAACGAGCTGATAAATTGGCTGGCTCTGCACCCCCTGTAGATGGCCAGCCCATGGATCGTGCCGATGTTATTAACGCCCTTAAAGATATGGCGAGAACAGAGGATTTTGACGCCAGTGATTCCACATCGCTTTCCAGGATGAAAGACCTGGGAGTAAGAATCGGCACAGCCAGACGCGAGAGGTACATCGGGAAAACAAAGTGCCTCGTCAACCAACACAGAACTGGCACTATTAGCCACCGGACGCTGATACATATGCTGGGGGGAGGATCTGAGCACCTATGGACATGTCCGGAGTGCAACGAAGATACCCCAACTGATAACTAACTAACTAACGACGTTGCTTGTAGCTCGTCTGTGGTGATAATTAGTATATCGTCCACGTAACGACGGTAAAAGGCCAAGTTATTGATTACTGAGGATCTCTTTTCTTCTAAGTGTGCCATGAAGATGTCCGCTAGAATAGGTCCAAGTGGGCTCCCCATGCCACTCCGTCAGTTTGGCGATATGACTTGTTTAGAAAGTTGAATTGTATGTTGGCAGTACATAATTTTAATAGTCTCTCTAGAATAGCTGATGGTATGCCTAGTTTTAGTTGTTTGTCTCTAATGCGTTCGCTTATTATATTCACGGTCTCATCTAATGGAACGTTGGTGAATAAAGAGGCAATATCCATGCATGCCACGTGTTTGTTGTTTATGTCCATAGTATCCAATAATTCCACCAGTTCGAATGTATCTCTGAGTGGTCTTGGATCGAAGGACTGTCGTCCTGGCTTTAAAATTTCAGCTAGCCATCTCGCCATTCGGTGTTGTGCCGAGTTAACCATGGAAAGGATCGGTCTTAGAGGGATGCCGGGCTTGTGAAGCTTGGGTAGACCGTACATCTGAGGTGTTTGGGTGCCACGCGGTGTGAGCGTTTTTGCAGTGCCCTCACTGATGAGTCCTGCTTTCACAAGTGACTGGATTTCTTTCCTCATTTTTGCATCCAGGTCCTCCGACTTGTTGACTGTTTATCTACTCTGAATTTAGATGCGTCTGATAATATATCATCCATTTTTCTGTGGTAGTCTGATATGTCCATCAGTACTGCACCACTCCCTTTGTCAGGTTTCAATACTACAAGGGTTTTGTTGGCCTTTAACGCTTTTAAGGCAGTAAGATGTTCGTTGGTCAGCTGTTTAGAGGGGGTTGTGCGATACTGGTGTTCTAAATCTACCAGTTTGGCCTTCAGCCACCTGACTGACTCAGCAGAAGTAGGTGATAACTTGGAGACTTGATCAAACGACATTTCAAATAGTGCTTGCGACTCAACAAGGTTGATGTGTTTGGGCTTTATGCAGAATTTTAATCCGTATGCAAGGGCCTCCGTTTCAATGTTGTTGAGTACGTACGACGATAAGTTCCTCACATATTTCTCTGGGTTGTCTAGTACTGACGTTGTTATCTTTTCAGTGCTCAGTGATTTGTTGAGGCGAGCATTCTCTGCAATTTTCACCTTGTACACTGTTTCTGTACAGAATTTGGTGAACTTCAAGTAGCCATACAAGCTCAATTCTTTGGTGACGTAGTAGGCAGAACTGTGTGTGCAGCTGAGGTTGGCCAATTTAGACTGGGTTTCTTCTATCTGGTTTTTTGTCAGCCGTCACAGGTTTTTTCTTGTTGGACATATTCTGTCCGCCCTGAGAGATCTGAAATACCGGTGAGGGAATATTCCCGTCTTTAGGCATTCCTCGAGAAATCTCAATCGACACTCAGGTAGCTTTGTACGAAAAATCAAATTGTATTTACCAATTTACATGCAGATGCGAGGCCATCTACATAGGCAGAACTGAGTGACAGTTACATTGCAGGGTTTCGGAACATATTCCGAATTGGTTGGACAAGATACTACACACAGAAGATGGTAGCCTAGGCAGGCCGACACACCGGAAAAGTCTGGCTTCATCGGTCGGGTGACATGTGCTCGAGAGTGGTCACGTGGTTGAAAGAGACAGTGCCTTCCGTGTGTTGTTCAACACACAAAGTAGTCGATTGTTAAAGTTTGCTGAAGCTATACTAAACAACCTTCGTAAGCCGTCCTTGTGCAAGCAGAAAGACATGTTAGTCAGTTTAAAATTACCGTGGTAGACAATCGACATTACTGTGCGAACATGTGTATATTTCAGTTTGAAGGATTTATCTAATTAATTCACGTAAGTTGTGTGATTTCTGCAGTATGTACCTGACGAGATGCAGCGAAATATGCCAGGCAATAAATCGTGCAATCTATTGTTTGTGTCTTCGTTATTCAAATTCATCACGGGAAAACATTGTTTTGAGTTTTTAATTGTGTAATGTTATGATATAACGATTTGGAATCAGCGCTTGTACAGCATGTGTGGCTAAAGGCAACAGAAATATATAAAGGGGCTCTGTGTGTGTTTAGCCTGCATCACGACATGAACCAGAAACATCAGTGCAGCGTGGACACATGTGGGATGTAATATTATCGTATGTTGCAACGAGACAGGCAAGTCACAACAAGGAACACGTTTTTAGAAAGAATGGCCAGAATATACATTCAATGAGTAAGCAGAAAAGGCAAGTCAATACAATGAACACATTGTCAAAGAGAATACGAAAAATAGACAATTTATTAAAATATACCAACACGTAGGTTGACTTGGTTTTGTCTCTGTATGAAGCTTGCACTAAAATAAGGACACTATGTTAGAGGAACAGATGAAGAGTTGGTCGAAGACACACCTACATCACATAGATATGCGCGGGTATTTTGATCACACTTACTGAGCTTAAAAGAATTGCTGAGAACGCAATAGTAGAGTAACGATAACAGACGGGTACATCTCCGGTGTTAGGCCTCACTAACCTCACCACGATGATTTGGCTCGAACGCTAACTGAAGTGTTGTCTCATGCAAGAAAGACTGCTACATACGTTAATAACATACTGCCATACACCACTGTTTCTTGTACATACCGTGCCCTCTACATAAAGGCTGCCCCAAAATCCGTTATAGCCCAGGATGTGCCCGGTATTGCTCTACAAACTGTAAAGATAAGATATGTGACATGACCAATGGCAGTTGTCTGGCCTGCAAGGACAACCGCAGCCCGCCGGAGTGCACTCGTGAGTTCCACAATACCAGTCATTCATCGCATCTTTTCCCAGATCCGACTGTGGCAGTGCCTTCTACACCCCGGGCAACTGTCGCAACACACACACACACACACACACACACACACACACACACACACACACACACACAGAGAGAGAGAGAGAGAGAGAGAGAGAGAGAGAGAGAGAGAGAGAGAGAAACACACTCACGCACGCAGACAACATGTCAACATTAGTTGCTTAATCAAGATAACAACTCCCCTCCAAACACACTCTCACTTGCACTCACTCACACACACTCAACTCAAGCAAGAGCGAAGACACACATTCAGCATTAGCTACTTAACCAAGCCAACGACTGTCCAAGAACACACACACACACACACACACACACACACTCACTCACACACACAATTACACACAACATACACAAATATACTCGAGCAGGAAAAAAAAACAACAATTGTCTATTGTTTGTACATGATTGATGTGATATAAGTGTGTGTCTGTTATTCTTTCAAGTAATGCTTCCTAAACGCAGTATTGTTGTGTTTCGTCTGCATTCATTGATCTTCGTCTCGTGCCACGCCATTCTTTCTATTCGCCTGCTGTAAAAACACTTCAAAGCTTCAATTATGCATTCAATTGTTAATTCACTGTCCTACACCATGCAGTGTAATTAAAGAAGAAGACAAAAGCCAAGCGGCCCTTTCACGCACTCTGTGTTGTGTTGGGTATACCGTATTCAACATATCACATTGGGTTTACCGTATCGGTATCGGTCTCTGTGGCCAAAGGTTTGCGAACGTGGTTCGTGAGCCAGGTACCAGGCGTTCAAAACACAGCTGCGACCGATTTGTGCAGCAGACCGTGTCGCGTTGTGTTATAACGTCCTTGTATCGGAGCCGGTCTTTCAGAAAGCAATGCCAAACTACTGAAAGTAAAAACTTTCCTAGTACATTAATAGCAGCTGAAAAATGCTGGTGTTGACTGCAACGTCCTTCAAAGGATATGCAACATTATAATATATATATATATATCGTATTGACTATTTCTTTTTCGGTGTACATCATATTGAGGTATATCGTTGAGTGTATATCGAATTGGACATATCTTATTGAGTATATCGTATTGGTATTACGTTTTGGGTTTTTCACGTCCCCCATACTTTCAACCCCACTGGATTAAATGAATGGTCATCATCATTCTTGGTGGAAAAACAACATCGTTTTGGGTGTATATCATATTGAGTAAATTGTATTAGGTACATTGTTGAGTGTATATCGCATTGGACAAATCCTATTGGTTTTATCGTATTGTCTATAACGTGTAGTGTGTACATCGTTACAGAGGTCCCCAAAGCCAAATATGGAAACAGCTCTTTGTTTATTATAACTGTATGTTGTCTATAGTTTAACGGTGCCTCAGTGGTAAGACTGGAAACATCTCTCGGCTAATTACTGCTGTGCCTTGTGTATATCATATCTTCTGGCCGATCACTAATGTGTCATGTGTATATCATATTCCCTTGCTGATCACTAATGTGCCATGTGTATATCATATTCCCTTGCTGATCACTAATGTGTCATGTGTATATCATATTCCCTTGCTGATCACTAATGTGCCATGTGTATATCATATTCCCTTGCTGATCACTAATGTGTCATGTGTATATCATATTCCCTTGCTGATCACTAATGTGCCATGTGTATATCCCAACAGACTGTCCCACGGGCAAGTATGGAAGCTCCTGTATGCAGTACTGTCCGTTGAAATGTACGAACTATTCATGCAACATCATCACTGGCGAGTGCAAAGGTGAAGGGCCATAATTATAGACTCAGCCATTATGTCTCTGTCTGTCTTCAGGCGCTTTAACCCTGTCAATCGTTAGTCGTTCTGCACTTGTATATCTTCAGAAGTTCATCCATTCATCATTTACCATACCGATAAGCTTGGGTGTTAATGTTTCGCCATCTCAGGCGATCACCAGACTCGTGGATCAGCTCAATGTTCTTGTAATAACCATATGATTTGGCCAAGCCATCCAGGTATTTACTTTACTGCCTTCCCCTTGTTCTGTTCGATCTTCCTCGATCTTGCCAGTTGTCTTCACGTTCTCCCATGTATTTCTTCTCATAACGTGGCCAAAATATTGTGATTCTCATCTCATCTCATCCCATCATGTTTCTCTTGTACCTTGCGGTGTCGAGGTGACATATAAACAGCGGGAGAGTGCCCGCCTATGGGCTTCATGTATAACTATTCCCATGGACTCTGTTATTCCCTGCGTCCATCGTTTACGTGGTCGGCCTCTTCCTCTGCTTCCCTCTGGTCTGTACATCATTGCTTGTTGTGGTATACTGTTAGTAGGTAACCTACTTGCATGGCTAAACCATTTGACTTGCTGCTTTCTAATAAAATCTAGCAAAGCTGTAACCCCCACTTTAGTCCTGATTTATTCATTTCTGATCTTATCTCTTCTTGATACATTGAGTATTCTTCTCAGGAATCTCATTTCTGTTGATATGATTTTCTCTTTTTCTGTCATTGTCCAGGTTTGGCATTGGTAACAAAGAGTTGGTAGAAAGATTGTGTTGTAAAGTGCTTTCTTTGTAGTTATTGATAAATGTTAGTTCTATAGTATTGGTGTCATTTGTCCAATGAATTGGTTTGCCTTATTGCATCCATTTTCAATTTCGTCTTCTGATTTGCCATTTGATGATATTATACTTCCTAGGAACTTCACACTATGTACTTGTTTCAAGGGATGTTTGTGTAGGTGCATCGGTTGTGTTTTTTCTTCTTTAGCTATAGTCAATACCTCTGTTTTACTTGTGCTAATTGTCATGTTATGTTCCCTACACATTTCGTTTAGACTATTCATGTGGTCTTGTAATTCAACTTCTGATTTTGCTATTAGTGCTTGGTCGTCCGCAAACAAGAGTTCTATAATGGTTAGATTTGTTTATGGTTCTTCTTCTGTGTTCTCGTCATGCGGTATTCTTGCTGTCTCTGTTTGGCTGGTTTCTTTACATATGCTGTCTATATATGTTATAAACAAGAGAGAGGACAGTACACAACCTTGTCGTACTCCGGATCTTATGGTGAAGGGTTCTAGGTGTCTTCCAGTTGCTCTCACTAAGCATTGATTGTTGTTGTATAAGATTCTACATTTGTTAGATGTGTACTCACTCCATATTGCTTAAGGATTTTCCACAGCTTGTTTCTATTTACTCTATCAAATGCCTTTTCTTGGTCGGCAAAGGCTAAGTAGAGTGTTTTATCGGGGAGTCTTCGTGGCGAAGTGGGCAAACCGTTTAACGCGGGCTCCGAAGTTTGTGGGTTCGATTCCGGGCCGCGTCCTTCGATTCACGAGTTAAATTTTTCGGAGACTCCTGTGGGTCGTCGCCAGAGCTACGGAGTTCGTGCTTTGTGCGACGCTTTCCGCACTGCGGAAAGAGACAGAGCTACATGGGATAAAACCCGGTGCAATGAAGTCGACCCTGTCGACTTTTAAGCGACTTTTATAGAGTGTTTTATTGAATTTTACTTATTTTTCTATAAGTTGTCTAAGAGCAAAAATAGCATATGTGCATCCTTTGCTTTTCCTAAATCCATGTTGTCTTTTGCTTAGCTGGGATTCTATAATAGTTCGTAGTCTTTTCTCAAGAATTTTACAACATAATTTCCCAGTATAACTCAACAGTGAAATGCCTCTGTATTGTGTGCAATCTCTTTTGCTGCCTTTGTTTTTCCAAATTTGGATAATTATGGTGTTTCCCAGTCTCGTGGTGTCTGTTGTTCTACTCAAACATAGTTGAATAGTCTAGGTAGCCAAGCTGCACCTACGTCTCTTGCGCTTTAAGTAGTTCATTTGGTATTTCATCTTGTCGCGGTGATTTGTTCAATGGGGCTAATCTGATGGTTTCTATAATTTCTTCTTTTAGTATGTCTGGTTCTAGTTCTTCGGTGGCATCTGTGTCGTTTTCTTGAATTCCTGTGACATCCGATTATCAGCTCCACATGTTCAAATACCGGTCGCCAATAATTGACGATGTGGACAATACCACACCGGCAGGAAGTACCCCCCCCCCCCCCCCCCCCAAGAACATTCCTGAAGCCCATTTAAGGAGGTCTAGTACTTAGACCCAGGTTGTTTGAAATTAGAAGAGTTGTATAGAGAGCAGACTGCTAATTTGCAGGTACATAGTTAATTTGCAATTAAACGATCGATTAAGTATTGCCAGATATATTTTTGTATCTTATAAAAGAGGAGTTTGAGTAGCGTTGAGTTGAATCAAGTCACGAACCGAAATAACAGCACAGGAAAATTCTTATGCGTGTCCGTTATCATCTTCAACAGCCAGGGAAGGGTCCCAATAATAAAGGTACCAGTAGCAGTAGTAATAACAAGGAAAAACATGAAGAGATTCACAGGAAAATTAGGAAGCTATGCACAGAGGCTAAAGAAATATGGCTTGAGGAAAATTGCAAGGACATTGAACATCAACACAACACCCGGAATACCAAATTAATGCACAAAAGAATTAATTACATCACTAACAAAAGAACACACACATCAACCGGTTGCCTAAAAAACAAAGATGTCAAAAGCATAATGAAAAAAAAATTAGATTTTACATGCGTGGTCAGATAATGTGAAAGACCTTTATGATGATACAGGAGAAGAACAATATAACCATTCGAATAATAATGAAGGGCCAGCAATTTTGAAGATAGAAGTTCAGAATGCTCTTAACCATATGACCACTGGCAAGACCCCGGGTACAGATAACATCACAGTAGAAATGATCAATGCCTTAGAAGAATATGGAATTCACCAAGTCACCAGGCTGCTGAACGCAATATACGATACTGGGGATATACCTCATGAATTATGTAATTTTATATTTATTGCAATCCCGAAAAAGTGAGGAGCCATGGAATGCGATCAACATAGAACAATTAGTATAATGAGCCACATCACAAAGATTCTGCTGAGAATTATCGTGCAAAGAGTTAGGAAGAAAATACAACCCGAAATAGGAGAAGAACAATGTGGGTTTGTAGAAGGCACGGGCACAGTAAATGATGTGTATATACTGAGAACAGTAATTGAGCGTTTTATAGAAGTAAACAAAGATCTATATCTTTGCTTTATTGACTACACAAAGGCTTTCGATAGAGTGAGACATGTCGACATGAAAAGGATGCTTGAAGATCTACAAATTGGTGGAAAAGACCCTAGACTTGTAAAAAACATATATTGGAAACAACAGTCTGCCATCAGAATTGATAACGATGTAGGTCAATATCTGCCTATTAAAAGGGGTGTGAGACAGGGATGTGTAATGTCTCAAGGTCGTTTTTCCCTGTACAGTGAAAATATATTTAGAAATATAGAAGATATGGAAGGAATCAACATTGGCTGACGATATATCAATAACATTAGATATGTAGATGATACAGTCTTGATTGCAGACAATGAACAGGACCTGCAAGATTTAGTAGATGCGGTTGTTGCACACAGTGAACAACTAGGGTTAGAACTGAATATTAAGACACATATTATGGTCGTCACTGGGAAGAAGGAAATACCACAATGTGATATACGTGTAGATGAGCATATTCTTAAACAAGTGAATCGATACTGTTATCTCGGCACATTGATAACATCTGATGGGAGATGCTTTGAAGAGATTAGAACAAGAACTGCCATTGCGAAGGTAGCCTTTTGCAAGATGATAAATATACTGACCAACAAAAAGATATCAATGGAAACGAGAAAAAGAGTACTGAGATGCTACATAGAACCTGTGATTTTGTATGGATGTGAAGCGTGGACAATAAGCAGTCAAGCTGAAAAACAGCTAATGGCTGTGGAATTGTGGTTTCTGATTAAAATGCAATGAATACCATGGACAGATAGAAAAGCCAACGAACAGGTCCTTCAAGAAACAAATGAAGATCGTTAACTCATTAGAGTCATTAGACGTAGACAGTCAACATTATTTGGGCATGTTATGAGAAGAAATTAATTGGAGATCTTGGTGACAACTGGCAAGATCGAAGGGAAGAGACCAAGGGGATGACCTAGAAGCAATTACCTGGATGGCTTGGCCACGTAGCATGGTCGAGACAGGAACACTGAGCTGATCCACGGCTCTTCACTATACACACCATCCCAGATGGCCCCACCTCATCTACCGTATCATGCAGCAATATCCCACCGTACAGATCCGACCCAGTTTGTTTCCCGTCTCACCAGCATGTCCCGGGGAAATAATCCTAAATATCATCTATATTACTGGCTGTTGAATTGAAGCATGCCACTCTGGCCAAAGATGTGTGTTGCATATATTGGTACTAAATTAGGCTCGGCAAACTAATATAGATTACCAACTTCTTGATACTGTTGTGTATGCCCTGCTTTTATAGCATGCGTCAGAGGGTTCCATGGGCCCTTCTGCAACCGAACATGTCCTAGTTCGTGTAAGGACAAGCCATGCAACTTTAACACCGGGGTGTGCCTGGCGTGTGAGAAAGGTTCTCCCCCATTCTGTGCAGGTAAGCAAGTTTAGTTATGTCCTTGCATCACTCTGTTTCATTAGCACTGTTTTGAAAAACGGGAAAACACGTTTTGATTAGAATAATTATATACAGCCGATGTCTCTGGCATTAGGGGCAGCAAACATGATTCTCAATCCCGCATGCAGAGTTAGAAATCTTATGCAGGAGATTTTGAGGAAGTCCAAGTGGCGTTGATTTTAAACAGTGGTATGAGTGTCGGTCGTTTGTAAAGCAATGGCATTCTGTCCATCATAGATGTGCCTAGTACACTAAAAAAAATATCAAACAATAAAATCATTTTGGTGTTAATTACGAGGGTCTGTTAAAGACTTGCAACTAACATTTATTTACAATTACATTTAAGGATAATTGTCACAACTTGACGGAAAAACAGAACTCACCCATTAAATACAGCTGTATGAATAACGTTAGTTGAAGCGCGGTAAAGCTGTGGACATTTAATTAATATAAAAGCACTTACAGTAATGCAGCTTTACACGGAAATCATTGAACGTTGTGGCGATAAGCCTTCAACAACACACACGGACAAACACAACCTGTTAGTTAGTTAGTTAGTTAGTTAGTTAGTTAGTCGACAGATCATCCTCATTGCACATCGAACCATTCAGTCCATAAGTGCTCGGATCCCCTCCTCAGCAAATCCCGCAGCGTGTAGCGGCTAACAACGCCAGTACTGTGTTGGTTTATCAATCTTCTTTGGCTTCCTGCGTAGTGTTCTTGTTTGGCCACCCCTCTTTTAATTTGCTGCTCTCGAAGTCTGGCCATTGTTGTAGATTCACAGTCATCACTTGGTTCTCGCAAACGTCTTACTTCTCGTAGAGCATTCAGAATGTCGGCCTGGTCCATGGCGCGTCCGCCCTCCACAGTAGCCTCACCTGCGAGCTTGTCAGCCCGCTCATTTCCTTGTACTCCCGCATGCCCTGGCACGAAGATGAAACTAATCTTTGCCAGCCGAGACCGCTCCAGAGGCAGCAACCATTCTCTTCGGATCGACCCCTCCTCTATCCTCTTGATCATGTTCATTGAGTCGCTAAGGAAACAAGCCCTAGTGAATGTCTGTGTCTCGAGCCATGTTATCGCTTTACTTACTGCCATGACTTCCATGGTCAGGCTACTTGTGGTTTCAGTGAAAGCACCAGAGTCCTCCTTCGCAATTCTCCCTCCGGCCCGAGCTGTAAAAGCCCATGAGCTTCTCACATGTCGGACGCCTGTAAACACGGTGAAGACAATATAGTGTCAACATTAAGGCATAGTAACTGAGTCTTAAGAATAGGTCAATGGAAATACAATGAAACGCATGTGCTTTGTGTGGTACGTATCCCAAAGACCCAGGTTGTAAAACACATGGTAGTGCTCTAGGAGGTATAACGTAGGGGCGTATTCTCTAATGTATCATCTTCTAGCATGGGTGGGTGATGGATGGGTGGATGCATACATGTGTGCCTGGGTTTGTGTGTGGGTGGGTGGGAGATGTGTGTGTGTGTGTGGGTGGGGAGATGGTTATGTGGGGGTGTGTGTGGGATGTGTGGGTTGGGGATGGGTGGATGGATGTGGGAATGTATGTGCCTGTGGGTATGTATGTAATTGGGTGGTGGATGTGTGTGTGGGGGACAAGCGGATGGATAGGGGATGGGTGGGTGGGTGGGTGGGGGATTTGTCCCATAACATTGCAACATGCATTGTGTGTGTTTACAACATTCATTTGACAATGTTTTTCCCTATGTGAATGCACTATGTACTGATGAACGAAAGATGAGTGATTGGAAGGGCTCAATGTAAGACGAACCTGCGTGCCCAATTTGTTAACCTATGAAAATAAAGTTCGTTCGTTCGTTCGTTCGTTCGTTCGAAGTATATATTCAAACTTATATTCTCCATTCTACGTCCTAGGCTACACATAACTATACTTTTTAACCTACATACCAGTCTACTTTATATAGTGTCATGTTCCGGGGCTGCACAGAATTACACTTTATAACTCAAATACCTGTCTATTCTCCACGGTGTCACGTCCTAAGGTTGCACAGAACAGTACTCTCTAAACCAAAGATTCTAGGTATACACATAGATATACATGCTACATTGATAGATATTATCTACACTGTTAACACCTATCGGTACACATTGATAGCTGTTCTCTACGCTGTCCTGAAAGTCAACAAGGCAGTTCTATTATCCGCACTGCTATATGCTTGTGAAACCTGGACTGTTTATCAGCGAAACGTTAGGAAATTAAACCACTTCCACACAGTCTGCCTAAGCAAGCTATTGAAGATTAAATGTCAAGACAAGATCCCAGACACTGAAGTCATAGAAAGAGCGTCCATGCCAGGAATCCACATTATACTAATGAAGAATAAGATTCGCTGGGCTGGTCACTTAATTCGCATGCCAGATCACAGGCTCAATAAACAATTATTTTAGTTCGAGATGTGTTCTGGTTAACGCTCCGAAGGAGGCCAGAGAAACGCTCGGAAAATCTCACTGAAAGCTTGTGGAATTCATCATGACACTTAGGAGACTGCTACCAAAGACCGAAATGCGTGGCCTATATTATTACGCAAGGGTGCTGTCACTTGTGAAGCAGCATTGACTGCAAGATCTATGAATAAAAGGCTGGATAGGAAAACCACCACAGGAAATCCTCCTCTTGGAACATCAAGCATTCTTTTCCCACATTGTCAAAGAACATTCTTAGCCAAAATAGGAATCACTAGCCGTCTTAGAACTCACAGGTCCTTACACTCAACCCAACTGGATGAAATGAATGGTCACCATCATTCTTGATGGGAAACAACAACACACTGTCCACTTCTATGGATACACATAACTAAACATTCTAACCGAGATACCTATTCTTTAAAGTGTCATCTTCTAGGGATTCATAGAAATAAGGCCATGTAATGGACAGTGAGGTTTAGAGATTTCGAGACTCGAGTTTGGCTCCTGAGAGTGATGTTTGTTTAATTGGCCGTTCAGAGATGATGACTCATAAAATATGACAAGGATGTTATAATTCGGTTTAATTAGAAACTAGTGGTTCGGGCGTCAATCATTATCAGGTGAGTTCGAAAAGGTCGTAAAACTGTATGCACGTAGGATAGGCTAGATTTCAAATGGGAACACGAACTAACAAATAAATATATGTCTAAATTGATAGCGCCGGCTCTGTGGCAAAGGCGCTGCGAAGGCAATTATTAATCCGGCATGCCGCGTTCAAAACATTACTGCGGGTGATTTGGAAGCATATAGCCTTGAGTTGGTTTCAACACAATGATATGAATACCAGTCGTTCTGAAATCAATGGCAAACTACTGAACGTAATCTTTCTCAGGAATCACAAACAACTCAAAACATGTTGGAGTTGACGGCGACATACTGAAAAGGAAATGCATCTAACTAAAGACAATATCCATCTGCTCTTGTAATGTGATGATAGGTTAGATTCCACATGGGAAAACCAGCGAAGTGGATAGCTATCTGCTCTGTTAATATGATGATAGGTTAGATTCGGCATGGGAAAACCAGCGAAGTGGATAGCTATCTGCTCTGTTAATATGATGATAGGTTAGATTCCACATGGTAAAACCAGCGAAGTGGATAGCTATCTGCTCTGTTAATATGATGATAGGTTAGATTCCACATGGTAAAACCAGCGAAGTGGATAGCTATCTGCTCTGTTAATATGATGATAGGTTAGATTCCGCATGAGAAAACTAGCGAAGTGGATAGCTATCTGCTCTGTTAATATTATGATAGGTGAGATTCGGCATGGGAAAACCAGCGAAGTGGATAGCTATCTGCTCTGTTAATATGATGATAGGTGAGATTCGACATGGGAAAACCAGCGAAGTGGATAGCTATCTGCTTTGTTAATATGATGATAGGTTAGATTGCGCATGGGAAAACCAGCGAAGTGGATAGCTATCTGCTCTGTTAATATGATGATAGGTTAGATTCCACATGGGAAAACCAGCGAAGTTGATAGCTATCTGCTCTGTTAATATGATGATAGGTGAGATTCGACATGGGAAAACCAGCGAAGTGGATAGCTATCTGCTCTGTTAATATGATGATAGGTTAGATTCCGCATGGAAAAACCAGCTTACACGTAAACTGTTATCGAAGTTGATAACCTACTGCTGTTGTAAAGACATCAGCACCGTCGGACCCAAGTTCGACTCCTTTGTGTGACACTTGCCAAGGTGAGGGGCAGTTGACCTGGCTCTCAGGCAGACAACAAGTGATAGCGCTATCACATCACTGACCTACATAAGGACATTGAGTTGGGACAATGTGTAATGTGTTTATTGTAGTCCATTCACATTTGTTTTCCCCCATATAAAAATTAATATCTCAGTGGCCAGTTGATAGAATATGATCAGATGTAGCATATAATATTATCATTATGTCCACCTCCTTCCCAACCTCCCCCCTCCACCCCAACCCCCCCCCCCCCCCCCCCCCCCCCCCCCAAAAAAAAAAGAATTGTTCTGGAGATTGTACAGCAGATCTCAGCGTTTGTTTTTATACAGTATAAAATTTACGGGTCAGAGATGAAGAGCATATTATGAAATGTATTACATCATCACACGGAAACATTAGCGTTTAATAGTGAATTTTCTCGTGCTGCATGGAATTTCCTTATGACAATAACGTCACGTAGTGGAACGGAAGTGTTCAGTGGTGTCTTCAATAATTCTACATATAGTGGGTGCTTTCATGAAACGTGATTATTTTTATAAATCGTGCCATTTGTCCGAAACATCTGAATGTGTGAATATTGTTCAGTGGATAAGGATGTGACATTGTGTACACTTCAAAGCATCGTTTTGAAGATGAACACACATTTTTGTCTAGAACCTGATCGCAGGAAATTGATTCATACTATTACAAATCCCGAGAAAAGAACAGTGCATACATTGGGTTTGAGTAAATGGTCATTTCGTCGATGGGTGCAAGAATCTGGAATAAAATAACCACGCAAAAAGGAAACGGTAGGTAGAAAGGCAATTTTAGACAGCTTTGACAAGGATGTCATAAGGCGAGCTGTTATAAAAATGATGGATACCAAAGAAACAGGGACTGTACGAAAACTGAGGGTTATTGTGAGAAATAACAATGAGATACAGCTATACAAAACAACATTGTGGAAAATTATAAGGATATGTGGCTTCACGTTTAGAAAGTACAAGAGAGGTAGAAACATCATTTGCTAGCAACCGCATTTAGGAGCCACGAGAATCAAATACCTACGTGAAATAAGGAAAATGCATAAAGAAATTATAACATAGGGTATTTGGATGAAACATGGATTAATGCGCACCACCCAAATGAATATTAATGGCAATCAGATGGACATATAAAGCGATATGTGCCCAGAAGTAAAGGACAGCGTTTGGTCATTGCCAATGTTGGGAGTACTCATAATGACTTACTACAGAATGCTGGATTTGAGTTCGCATACAGACAATAGGGATTGTCATAATGAGATGAATGGTAATGTATTTTGAGTTTGGCTCGAGAACGCAGTGCTTCCATCACTAGACAGACATCGTGTCTAATTATGGCCTATGCATCGTATCACAATGTTGTTTCCCAGGAAGACAAAATACTTACAGCATCGAGCACAAAGGACGCAATACAGATATGGTTCCGAAGGGACACATACAATTTCCAGACAAGTATTTCAAGCTAGAATTGTTTTAACTTGTAAATCAGGTTCAAAAAAGCAGTAAATATCAAATCGACACGCTTTTAGCAGAGCTAGGCCATAGGCGCTTGAGACTTCCGTCGTACCATTCTCATTTAAACACTATAGAACTTGTGTGGGCTAAAATTAAAAGACATCTGCCAATACTACATTACAATTGTCTAACGTTAAGATACTACTCAGTCCGCTTTATTAAATATTCATAAAAGTTACTTGAAAAATATGAGGACCATGTATTGAAAGAGGAAGAGGACTATTGGAGAAAGGATGGATTGAATTTTATGCAATCGAGAGCAGTCATCGACCTACTGGAATCGTCCGACACCGATTAAGGTCTGGGCAGATCGCAGACATTAATCCACATGGACACCTACTGGGATAATTTGCTCCAACTATACAGAAGAATTGTAGGCCCTAAACATTACAGCATCAGCACGATGTCAATGGCAACAGTTTGTATTCCACAATGATGAATTTTCAGTTCCGCAAGCGCTCACAGGTGACAAAAAAGTGGCATTGAAAAAACAACAACTAAACGTGGCAAACTAATCGTAATACCAACAGAAGAGTAATATTGCGGTGGAAATTGACATATTGTGGTATACCAAGAGACGTGAGAACAAATACGTTGTAAATTAGGGGACAACACACGAACATACGGATGAATCTATAATCTTGAACGAAAAGAGGACCCAAATCTTGACTGTTAAGAAGGAAGCAAACAACAGAGACACTCACAACAATATTCTTCGTGCAAAACAGGTAATCATGTTTCGTCTATGAACAGTAAACAGCAGAGTAGACAATCTTTCACAAAGGCTCAAAACGACTCTGTCATCCATGTGCACGTGTGAACAAACTACACAGACAGCTAACCAGATCCATACAAATTGACAAATGATTGCTAAATTGCGGTATCATCTCTGGTCACTCCATACGCACATTAACGAACAGCTATTTTAGAAGCTTTCACGAACTCAATATAAAAAGCTAAATACATCCTAGTAAGATGGATGCTTGTGTACACTTAAGTAGTAGCTGAAGAAACAAGAAGGAAATGAAACATAAGGTAAGAAATATATTCTTTCTACTTTCATGTTCATTTCCATTTCGATTCCACATTATTAACCCTAAGTCTCTGTAAATTCTCTGTCTTTACTAATATTACACATTGCATCCACTTCGATACGAATCTATATACACCTTGTGTCGTTATTCAAATTGACTTGCATTATTGTAAAACAAGTTTGTTAGCGTGAATCCACTACGTTTTCATCAAAATATCAAGAAAATGTTGCCGCTTTCCATGATTTCAGTTGCCTTTGGACTTATCAAAGACATATTCTTTGGATATATTAATGTCCACCGAGTGAAGTGTAGCAGTTACATGACACTAGAGCCATATTGCCAATACAGGAATCGGCGCTCGGTGTGCGATTTAATATCACTCTATGTGCGACTTAATATCAATATATAAGTGATATAATATAACTCTATATGCGATTTTATATCACTCTGTATGTGATTTAATATCACTCTATGTGTGATTTAATATCACTCCATTTGTGATTTAATATTAATCTATATGTCATTTAATAACACTCCATATGTGGTTTAAAATCACTCTACATGTGATTTAATATCACACTATGCGTGACTTAATGTCACTCTATATGTGATTTAATATCACATGTTGGCCTTTATTTCCCATAAAGTGCGCGGTTGTGGTTTGGGGGTATAGAGTACAGTCTCAAAATCCCGACAAAGCCGATTTGAAGTCAGCAACAGACAATTAAGAAGCAGATCGCGTTACGCCAATGTTCACAAAGGAATGTGCTCGTTTAGCTGGACACTCGTGTATTGTGTTGTAGTTTGGTTAGATTGGCTTGTTCTGGTATGGTTTTATTTGCGAGTTCTGATATTTCTCTGGCAGACTGTCCCCTGGGAAGGTATGGAGACAACTGTAGTAAACCTTGTAATGCACTGTGCACTGATCAGAAATGTGACTTCGTCACCGGGGCGTGCTTCTCCTGCAAGAACGGCCTTGATCCACCATTGTGTTCAGGTATCTGGAGTGTTGATCTTACTTAAAGGCATCAACAAGATTATCATTCTCACAAGCTAGACCGTCATCGTGCTGGCTATCAGTGACATTTACTAACTGCGCGTGCTATACTTGTCTATGATATGCTGTCTAGGGATAGAAGCTAGCCATCAGGAACAAGCATACTTGTCTATGATATACTGTCTAGGGATAGAAGCCAGCCATCAGGAACAAGCATACTTGTCTATGATATACTGTCTAGGGATAGAAGCTAGCCATCAGGAACAAGCATACTTGTCTATGATATGCTGTCTAGGGATAGAAGCTAGCCATCAGGAACAAGCATACTTGTCTATGATATACTGTCTAGGGATAGAAGCCAGCCATCAGGAACAGGCATACTTGTCTATGATATGCTATCTAGGGATAGAAGCTAGCCATCAGGAACAAGCATACTTGTCTATGATATGCTGTCTAGGGATAGAAGCTAGACATCAGGAACAAGCATACTTGTCTATGATATACTGTCTAGGGATAGAAGCCAGCCATCAGGAACAAGCATACTTGTCTATGATATACTGTCTAGGGATAGAAGCCAGCCATCAGGAACAAGCATACTTGTCTATGATATACTGTCTAGGGATAGAAACTAGCCATCAGGAACAAGCATACTTGTCTATGATATGCTGTCTAGGGATAGAAGCTAGCCATCAGGAACAAGCATACGTGTCTATGATATACTGTCTAGGGATAGAAGCTAACCATCAGGAACAAGCATACTTGTCTATGATATGCTGTCTAGGGATACAAGCTAGCCATCAGGAACAAGCATACTTGTCTGTGATATGCTGTCTAGGGATAGAAGATAGCCATCAGGGACAAGCATACTTGTCTATGATATACTGTCTAGGGATAGAAGCTAGCCATCAGGAACAAGCATACTTGTCTATGATATGCTGTCTAGGGATACAAGCTAGCCATCAGGGACAAGCATACTTGTCTGTGATATATTGTCTAGGGATAGAAGCTAGCCATCAGGAACAAGCATACTTGTCTGTGATATGCTGTCTAGGGATAGAAGATAGTCATCAGGAACAAGCATACTTGTGTTCCTGTCAACTTCTCACCTAAAGCTTATCACCAGAAAGAATTAGAGGGCTGCAACTCCAGCCCAAGAAAGATAACCAAGTCGCTCTGGACAAGAAACGTCCAGAGCTTTCTAGAACAAGAGTCACCGAGTCCAGGGTTCCGTGGACATTGAGATGACCCGCCTCAAGCGGGGTCCACGAGGAACTCGGGCAGAGTTACCGCCCGTCGAATAGCGACACGCGGTCGACGGACAGAGGGCGATTGGACTCGCGACAGGCAACAAGGGTCTGCCTGAGAGGGACTCTGTAGATCTTCATATTATAGACTAGATAGTGTGCTAGGATGTGACATGATTATAAATGTATAATGGTTTAATGTCAATGAACAATGTGATATGATGTTAACTGTATAGCCACAATAAATAGGCTATATTACAGCAAAGTAGTTTGATTGCTTGTGTTATTAATACCTGTGTGAACCCAACCAGTCACCTAGATAGTAAGACGACAACAGTTCCTGATTAGGTTATTGCCCAAGCTGATGGGGATATCAACATCATCATGTGCCATTACAACAAGCATGCACATACACGGTTGGTCGTCTCACAAGATCACTATTCTTGGATCAGGTCTATGTATTTGTCTCGATTATTCTACTTGGCCAAGGTATCAAGATATTTATCTATTTGCCTCCCCTTTCCTCTTTCGCACCAATTTTTCCCGCAGTCAATATGTATTCACTTCAACTTCTTCTGGTAAAGTATCCAGTTAATCTTGACTGTCCACGCTTAATATGCTCGAATCAATTAGCGCATGTGAAGTCTATGAGACGCGAACCTAATTCATACAGAGAAATCACTGCTGGTCACTGGCCACAATATCATCAAACTGACCTCTCACCTATGGAACATAAACATAATGCATACTTTGTTATCACTACTGGTCACCTCTTATCATTAGTACAGATATCATCTGAAACCATACTTATGGAACATGAACATTGATCATAGTCTGTGGTTACTACTGGTCACAAGCCAAGAAATCATCTCATTAACTCCACACTTCGGGAACATGAGGATGCATTATACTCCATGGTAACTAATGGTCACTAAACAACATATCGCGTAAATAACCCCACACGGATGACATATAAACATAATAACTACCCTGCAACGTTTAGAGCATTGCATACGTAAGTTATTTCTTTCAGCAAAACAGTTTAAAACATATTCATGTAACCGCACATAATATCATTTACACTCACCAAACCAGCATGACATATTGACAGTACTTCAGTGTGTCTGTGTCCCTTCAGGCTGTCGAGCTGGTCACTACGGCATCAACTGTACAAAGCTGTGTCCGGCATTTTGCAAAGATCACCTTTGTGACCAGGCTTCTGGCGTCTGTAAGGCTTGCAAGAACAAGTTGAACCCACCCAGCTGTAACGGTGAGATGATTGCTGTCTTTAACAATTTGAGTTTTTCTTTGTAAAAGTTAGTTGCATATCCTTTACAGGAAGTCGCAGTCAAGCCTAGCACTTTTTGACTGTTTGTGATCTCTTGGCAAGTTTACGTTATGTAGTTTGCCATTTCTCTCTGAACGACAGGCACCCATATCATTTTATTTAAAAACCAACGCAAGGCGGTCTGCTGCAAAATTACCTGATTAAGAATACGTCTGTAACTCTTACGCCACGGAGCCGACATCAACGGTTTTATTCAATTATATAATTACATCTTCTACAAGTAATACTTGGTGGCCATTAACCTTATTATAACCCACGCATACACAAGCTCCAATAATGTATTTCATGCCACGCAAAGGCAGCACCGGAAATGGGGTATGTATGAACGAGGCCGGAGGACTGATCACCCTCATGTGTTGCGGTGTTGTAAATAACGCGACTGCAGGTGTTGTAAATATTGATACAGATGGTGTTGTAAATAACGCTAATGCTGGTGTTGTAAATAATGCCACTGTTGGTGTTGTAAATATTGATACAGCTGGTGTTGTAAATAATTATACTGCTGGTGTTGTAAATAATACTAGTACTGGTGGTGTAAATAATGCCGGTGATGTAAATAATGCTACTGCTGGTGTTGTAAATAATGTTACTGCTGGTGTTGTACATAATGCTACTGCTGTGTTGTAAACAATGTTACTACTTGTTTTGTAAATAAAGCTAA
This sequence comes from Cepaea nemoralis, assembly GCA_014155875.1. Taxonomy (NCBI): domain Eukaryota; kingdom Metazoa; phylum Mollusca; class Gastropoda; order Stylommatophora; family Helicidae; genus Cepaea; species Cepaea nemoralis. The sequence continues at coordinate 388,392 of JACEFZ010022272.1, read as the reverse complement.
TGCTTGTGTGGTAAATAATGCTACTACTGGTGTTGTAAATAATGCTAATACTGGTGTTGTAAATAATGCTAATACTGGTGTTGTAAATAATGCTAATGATTGTGTAGTAAATAATGCTACTACTGGTGTTGTAAATAATGATACTGTTGGTGTTGTAAATAATGCAACTGCTATGTTGTACATAATGCTACTGCTGTGTTGTAAACAATGTTACTACTTGTGTTGTAAATAATGCTAATGCTTGTGTGGTAAATAATGCTACTACTGGTGTTGTTAATAATGCTTACGTTGCGTTTTTGTAAATAATGCCTTTTGCTGATGTTGGAAATAATTCGAATGATGGTTTTGTAAATAACGCTATTGCAGGTGTTGTAAATAATGATAATGCTGGTGTTGTAAATAACGCTACTGCTGATGTTGTTAATAATGCTATTGCTGGTGTTGTAAATAATGCTACTACTGGTGTTGTAAATAATGCTACTGCTGGTGTTGTAAATAATGCTACTACTGGTGTTGTAAATAATGCTACTACTGGTGTTGTAAATAATGCTACTACTGGTGTTGTAAATAATGCTACTGCTGGTGTTGTAAATAATGCTAATGCTGGTGTTGTAAATAATGCTACTGATGGTGTTGTAAATAATGTTTATGCTGATGTTGTAAATAATGAGTATGCTGGTTTTATAAATGATGCTATTGCTGGTGTTGTAAATAATTCTAATGCTGCTGTTGTAAATAATGCTAATGCTGGTGTTTTAAATAATGCTACTTCTGGTGTTGTAAATAATGCTACTGCTGGTGTTGTAAATAACGCTAATGCTGGTGTTGTAAATGATGCTACTGCTGGTGTTGTAAATGATGCTGTTGCTGGTGTTGTAAATGATGCTACTGCTGGTGTTGTAAATGATGCTGTTGCTGGTGTTGTAAATGATGCTACTGCTGGTGTTGTAAATAACGCTAATGCTGGTGTTGTAAATAATGCTACTGCTGGTGTTGTAAATAACGCTAATGATGTTGTTGTAAATAATGCTACTGCTGGTGTTTTAAATAATGCTACTGCTGGTGTTGTAAATAACGCTAATGCTGGTGTTGTAAATAACGCTAATGCTGGTGTTTTAAATAATGCTATTGCTGGTGTTGTAAATAATGCTACTGCTGGTGTTGTAAATAACGCTAATGATGTTGTTGTAAATAATGCTACTGATGTTGTTGTAAATAACGCTAATGCTGGTATTGTAAATGATGCTACTGCTGGTGTTTTAAATAATGCTACTTCTGGTGTTGTAAATAATGCTACTGCTGGTGTTGTAAATAACGCTAATGCTGGTGTTGTAAATGATGCTACTGCTGGTGTTGTAAATGATGCTGTTGCTGGTGTTGTAAATGATGCTACTGCTGGTGTTGTAAATGATGCTGTTGCTGGTGTTGTAAATGATGCTACTGCTGGTGTTGTAAATAACGCTAATGCTGGTGTTGTAAATAATGCTACTGCTGGTGTTGTAAATAACGCTAATGATGTTGTTGTAAATAATGCTACTGCTGGTGTTTTAAATAATGCTACTGCTGGTGTTGTAAATAACGCTAATGCTGGTGTTGTAAATAACGCTAATGCTTGTGTTTTAAATAATGCTATTGCTGGTGTTGTAAATAATGCTACTGCTGGTGTTGTAAATAACGCTAATGATGTTGTTGTAAATAATGCTACTGATGTTGTTGTAAATAACGCTACTGCTGGTGTTGAAAATAATGCTACTGCTGGTGTTGTAAATAATGCTACTGCTGGTGTTGTAAATAATGCTACTGCTGGTGTTGTAAATAACGCTACTGATGTTGTTGTAAATAATGCTACTGCTGGTGTTGTAAATAATGCTACTGTTGGTGTTGTAAATAATGCTACTGATGTTGTTGTAAATAATGCTACTGCTGGTGTTGTAAATAATGCTACTGTTGGTGTTGTAAATAATGCTACTGATGTTGTTGTAAATAATGCTACTAATGTTGTTGTAAATAATGCTACTGATGTTCTTGTAAATAATGCTACCGCTGGTATTGTAAATAATGCTACTGCTGTTGTTATAAATAATGCTACTGCTGGTGTTGTAAATAACGCTACTGATGTTGTTGTAAATAATGCTACTGCTGGTGTTGTAAATAATGCTACTGTTGGTGTTGTAAATAATGCTACTGATGTTGTTGTAAATAATGCTACTGCTGGTGTTGTAAATAACGCTACTGATGTTGTTGTAAATAAAGCTACTGCTGGTGTTGTAAATAATGCTACTGCTTGTGTTGTAAATAATGCTACTGACGGTGTTGTACATAATGCTACTGCTGGTGTTTTAAATAATGCTACTGATGTTGTTGTAAATAATGCTACTGCTGGTGTTGTAAATAATGCTACTGATGTTATTGTAAATAATGCTACTGATGTTGTTGTAAATAATGCTACTGCTGGTGTTGTAAATAATGCTACTGCTGGTGTTTTAAATAATGCTACTGTTGGTGTTGTAAATAATGCTACTGATGTTGTTGTAAATAATGCTACTGCTGGTGTTGTAAATAATGCTACTGTTGGTGTTGTAAATAATGTTACTGATGTTGTTGTAAATAATGCTACTGCTGGTGTTGTAAATAATGCTACTGTTGGTGTTGTAAAAAATGCTACTGATGTTGTTGAAAATAATGCTACTAATGTTGTTGTAAATAATGCTACTGATGTTCTTGTAAATAATGCTACCGCTGGTGTTGTAAATGATGCTAATGCTGGTGTTGTAAATGATGCTAATGCTGGTGTTGTAAATGATGCTACTGCTGGTGTTGTAAATAATGCTACTGCTGGTGTTGTAAATGATGCTGTTGCTGGTGTTGTAAATAATGCTAATGCTGGTGTTGTAAATGATGTTATTGCTGGTGTTGTAAATAATGCTAATGCTGGTGTTGTAAATAACGCTAATGCTGGTGTTGTAAATAACGCTAATGCTGGTGTTGTAAATAACGCTAATGCTGGTGTTGTAAATGATGCTAATGCTGGTGTTGTAAATGATGCTAATGCTGGTGTTGTAAATAATGCTACTGCTGGTGTTGTAAATAATGCTACTGCTGGTGTTGTAAATAATGCTACTGATGTTGTTTTAAATAATGCTACTGCTGGTGTTGTAAATAACGCTAATGCTGGTGTTGTAAATAATGCTACTGCTGGTGTTGTAAATGATGCTATTGATGGTGTTGTAAATGATGCTATTGCTGGTGTTGTAAATAATGCTACTGACGGTGTTGTAAATAATGCTATTGCTGGTGTTGTAAATAACGCTAATGCTGGTGTTGTAAATAACGCTAATGCTGGTGTTGTAAATAATGCTACTGCTGGTGTTGTAAATAACGCTAATGCTGGTGTTGTAAATAATGCTACTGCTGGTGTTGTAAATAATGCTACTGACGGTGTTGTAAATAATGCTACTGCTGGTGTTGTAAATAATGCTACTGCTGGTGTTGTAATTAATGCTACTGACGGTGTTGTAAATAATGCTATTGCTGGTGTTGTAAATAATGCTACTGCTGGTGTTGTAAATGATGCTATTGCTGGTGTTGTAAATAATGCTACTGACGGTGTTGTAAATAATGCTATTGCTGGTGTTGTAAATGATGCTGTTGCTGGTGTTGTAAATAATGCTAATGCTGTTGTTGTAAATAATGCTAATGCTGGTGTTGTAAATAATGCTAATGCTGGTGTTGTAAATAATGCTACTGCTGGTGTTGTAAATAATGCTAATGCTGGTGTTGTAAATAATGCTAATGCTGGTGTTGTAAATGATTCTATTGCTGGTGTTGTAAATAATACTAGTACTGGTGGTGTAAATAATGCCGGTGATGTAAATAATGCTACTGCTGGTGTTGTAAATAATGTTACTGCTGGTGTTGTACATAATGCTACTGCTGTGTTGTAAACAATGTTACTACTTGTTTTGTAAATAAAGCTAATGCTTGTGTGGTAAATAATGCTACTACTGGTGTTGTAAATAATGCTAATACTGGTGTTGTAAATAATGCTAATACTGGTGTTGTAAATAATGCTAATGATTGTGTAGTAAATAATGCTACTACTGGTGTTGTAAATAATGATACTGTTGGTGTTGTAAATAATGCAACTGCTATGTTGTACATAATGCTACTGCTGTGTTGTAAACAATGTTACTACTTGTGTTGTAAATAATGCTAATGCTTGTGTGGTAAATAATGCTACTACGGGTGTTGTTAATAATGCTTACGTTGCGTTTTTGTAAATAATGCCTTTTGCTGATGTTGGAAATAATTCGAATGATGGTTTTGTAAATAACGCTATTGCAGGTGTTGTAAATAATGATAATGCTGGTGTTGTAAATAACGCTACTGCTGATGTTGTTAATAATGCTATTGCTGGTGTTGTAAATAATGCTACTACTGGTGTTGTAAATAATGCTACTGCTGGTGTTGTAAATAATGCTACTACTGGTGTTGTAAATAATGCTACTACTGGTGTTGTAAATAATGCTACTACTGGTGTTGTAAATAATGCTACTGCTGGTGTTGTAAATAATGCTAATGCTGGTGTTGTAAATAATGCTACTGATGGTGTTGTAAATAATGTTTATGCTGATGTTGTAAATAATGAGTATGCTGGTTTTATAAATGATGCTATTGCTGGTGTTGTAAATAATTCTAATGCTGCTGTTGTAAATAATGCTAATGCTGGTGTTTTAAATAATGCTACTTCTGGTGTTGTAAATAATGCTACTGCTGGTGTTGTAAATAACGCTAATGCTGGTGTTGTAAATGATGCTACTGCTGGTGTTGTAAATGATGCTGTTGCTGGTGTTGTAAATGATGCTACTGCTGGTGTTGTAAATGATGCTGTTGCTGGTGTTGTAAATGATGCTACTGCTGGTGTTGTAAATAACGCTAATGCTGGTGTTGTAAATAATGCTACTGCTGGTGTTGTAAATAACGCTAATGATGTTGTTGTAAATAATGCTACTGCTGGTGTTTTAAATAATGCTACTGCTGGTGTTGTAAATAACGCTAATGCTGGTGTTGTAAATAACGCTAATGCTGGTGTTTTAAATAATGCTATTGCTGGTGTTGTAAATAATGCTACTGCTGGTGTTGTAAATAACGCTAATGATGTTGTTGTAAATAATGCTACTGATGTTGTTGTAAATAACGCTAATGCTGGTATTGTAAATGATGCTACTGCTGGTGTTTTAAATAATGCTACTTCTGGTGTTGTAAATAATGCTACTGCTGGTGTTGTAAATAACGCTAATGCTGGTGTTGTAAATGTTGCTACTGCTGGTGTTGTAAATGATGCTGTTGCTGGTGTTGTAAATGATGCTACTGCTGGTGTTGTAAATGATGCTGTTGCTGGTGTTGTAAATGATGCTACTGCTGGTGTTGTAAATAACGCTAATGCTGGTGTTGTAAATAATGCTACTGCTGGTGTTGTAAATAACGCTAATGATGTTGTTGTAAATAATGCTACTGCTGGTGTTTTAAATAATGCTACTGCTGGTGTTGTAAATAACGCTAATGCTGGTGTTGTAAATAACGCTAATGCTTGTGTTTTAAATAATGCTATTGCTGGTGTTGTAAATAATGCTACTGCTGGTGTTGTAAATAACGCTAATGATGTTGTTGTAAATAATGCTACTGATGTTGTTGTAAATAACGCTACTGCTGGTGTTGAAAATAATGCTACTGCTGGTGTTGTAAATAATGCTACTGCTGGTGTTGTAAATAATGCTACTGCTGGTGTTGTAAATAACGCTACTGATGTTGTTGTAAATAATGCTACTGCTGGTGTTGTAAATAATGCTACTGTTGGTGTTGTAAATAATGCTACTGATGTTGTTGTAAATAATGCTACTGCTGGTGTTGTAAATAATGCTACTGTTGGTGTTGTAAATAATGCTACTGATGTTGTTGTAAATAATGCTACTAATGTTGTTGTAAATAATGCTACTGATGTTCTTGTAAATAATGCTACCGCTGGTATTGTAAATAATGCTACTGCTGTTGTTATAAATAATGCTACTGCTGGTGTTGTAAATAACGCTACTGATGTTGTTGTAAATAATGCTACTGCTGGTGTTGTAAATAATGCTACTGTTGGTGTTGTAAATAATGCTACTGATGTTGTTGTAAATAATGCTACTGCTGGTGTTGTAAATAACGCTACTGATGTTGTTGTAAATAAAGCTACTGCTGGTGTTGTAAATAATGCTACTGCTTGTGTTGTAAATAATGCTACTGACGGTGTTGTACATAATGCTACTGCTGGTGTTTTAAATAATGCTACTGATGTTGTTGTAAATAATGCTACTGATGTTGTTGTAAATAATGCTACTGCTGGTGTTGTAAATAATGCTACTGATGTTATTGTAAATAATGCTACTGATGTTGTTGTAAATAATGCTACTGCTGGTGTTGTAAATAATGCTACTGCTGGTGTTTTAAATAATGCTACTGTTGGTGCTGTAAATAATGCTACTGATGTTGTTGTAAATAATGCTACTGCTGGTGTTGTAAATAATGCTACTGTTGGTGTTGTAAATAATGTTACTGATGTTGTTGTAAATAATGCTACTGCTGGTGTTGTAAATAATGCTACTGTTGGTGTTGTAAAAAATGCTACTGATGTTGTTGAAAATAATGCTACTAATGTTGTTGTAAATAATGCTACTGATGTTCTTGTAAATAATGCTACCGCTGGTGTTGTAAATGATGCTAATGCTGGTGTTGTAAATGATGCTAATGCTGGTGTTGTAAATGATGCTACTGCTGGTGTTGTAAATAATGCTACTGCTGGTGTTGTAAATGATGCTGTTGCTGGTGTTGTAAATAATGCTAATGCTGGTGTTGTAAATGATGTTATTGCTGGTGTTGTAAATAATGCTAATGCTGGTGTTGTAAATAACGCTAATGCTGGTGTTGTAAATAACGCTAATGCTGGTGTTGTAAATAACGCTAATGCTGGTGTTGTAAATGATGCTAATGCTGGTGTTGTAAATGATGCTAATGCTGGTGTTGTAAATAATGCTACTGCTGGTGTTGTAAATAATGCTACTGCTGGTGTTGTAAATAATGCTACTGATGTTGTTTTAAATAATGCTACTGCTGGTGTTGTAAATAACGCTAATGCTGGTGTTGTAAATAATGCTACTGCTGGTGTTGTAAATGATGCTATTGATGGTGTTGTAAATGATGCTATTGCTGGTGTTGTAAATAATGCTACTGACGGTGTTGTAAATAATGCTATTGCTGGTGTTGTAAATAACGCTAATGCTGGTGTTGTAAATAACGCTAATGCTGGTGTTGTAAATAATGCTACTGCTGGTGTTGTAAATAACGCTAATGCTGGTGTTGTAAATAATGCTACTGCTGGTGTTGTAAATAATGCTACTGACGGTGTTGTAAATAATGCTACTGCTGGTGTTGTAAATAATGCTACTGCTGGTGTTGTAATTAATGCTACTGACGGTGTTGTAAATAATGCTATTGCTGGTGTTGTAAATAATGCTACTGCTGGTGTTGTAAATGATGCTATTGCTGGTGTTGTAAATAATGCTACTGACGGTGTTGTAAATAATGCTATTGCTGGTGTTGTAAATGATGCTGTTGCTGGTGTTGTAAATAATGCTAATGCTGTTGTTGTAAATAATGCTAATGCTGGTATTGTAAATAATGCTAATGCTGGTGTTGTAAATAATGCTACTGCTGGTGTTGTAAATAATGCTAATGCTGGTGTTGTAAATAATGCTAATGCTGGTGTTGTAAATGATTCTATTGCTGGTGTTGTAAATAATGCTATTGCTGGTGTTGTAAATAATGCTAATGCTGGTGTTGTAAATAATGCTAATGCTGGTGTTGTAAATAATGCTACTGCTGGTGTTGTAAATAATGCTAATGCTGGTGTTGTAAATAATGCTAATGCTGGTGTTGTAAATAATGCTACTGCTGGTGTTGTAAATAATGCTAATGCTGGTGTTGTAAATAATGCTAATGCTGGTGTTGTAAATGATGCTATTGCTGGTGTTGTAAATAATGCTATTGCTGGTGTTGTAAATAATGCTAATGCTGGTTTTGTAAATGATGCTAATGCTGGTGTAGTAAATGATGCTAATGCTGGTGTTGTAAATGATGCTATTGCTGGTGTTGTAAATGATGCCACCTCTGGTGTTGTAATAGATGCTACTGCTGGTGTTGTAAATAATGCTACTGCTGGTGTAGTAAATGATGCTAATGCTGGTGTTGTAAATGATGCTATTGCTGGTGTTGTAAATGATGCCACCTCTGGTGGTGTAATAGATGCTACTGCTGGTGTAGTAAATAATGCTAATGCTGGTGTTGTAAATGATGCTATTGCTGGTGTTGTAAATGATGCTAATGCTGGTGTTGTAAATGATGCTAATGCTGGTGTTGTAAATGATGCTATTGCTGGTGTTGTAAATAATGCTACTGCTGGTGTTGTAAATAATGCTACTGCTGGTGTTGTAAATGATGCTATTGCTGGTGTTGTAAATGATGCTATTGCTGGTGTTGTAAATGATGCCACCTCTGGTGTTGTAATAGATGCTACTGCTGGTGTAGTAAATAATGCTAATGCTGGTGTTGTAAATGATGCTATTGCTGGTGTTGTAAATGATGCTAATGCTGGTGTTGTAAATGATGCTAATGCTGGTGTTGTAAATGATGCTATTGCTGGTGTTGTAAATGATGCTAATGCTGGTGTTGTAAATGATGCTAATGCTGGTGTTGTAAATGATGCCACCTCTGGTGTTGTAATAGATGCTACTGCTGGTGTAGTAAATAATGCTAATGCTGGTGTTGTAAATGATGCTATTGCTGGTGTTGTAAATGATGCTAATGCTGGTGTTGTAAATGATGCTAATGCTGGTGTTGTAAATGATGCCACCTCTGGTGTTGTAATAGATGCTACTGCTGGTGTAGTAAATAATGCTAATGCTGGTGTTGTAAATGATGCTATTGTTGGTGTTGTAAATGATGCTAATGCTGGTGTTGTAAATGATGCTAATGCTGGTGTTGTAAATGATGCTATTGCTGGTGTTGTAAATGATGCTAATGCTGGTGTTGTAAATGATGCTAATGCTGGTGTTGTAAATGATGCCACCTCTGGTGTTGTAATAGATGCTACTGCTGGTGTAGTAAATGATGCTATTGCTGGTGTTGTAAATGATGCCACCTCTGGTGTTGTAATAGATGCTACTGCTGGTGTTGTAAATGATGCTAATGCTGGTGTTGTAAATGATGCTAATGCTGGCGTTGTAAATGATGCTATTGCTGGTGTTGTAAATGATGCCACCTCTGGTGTTGTAATAGATGCTACTGCTGGTGTAGTAAATGATGCTATTGCTGGTGTTGTAAATGATGCTATTGCTGGTGTTGTAAATGATGCCACCCCTGGTGTTGTAATAGATGCTACTGCTGGTGTAGTAAATAATGCTAATGCTGGTGTTGTAAATGATGCTATTGCTGGTGTTGTAAATGATGCTATTGCTGGTGTTGTAAATGATGATATTGCTGGTGTTGTAAATGATGCTAATGCTGGTGTAGTAAATAATGCTAATGCTGGTGTTGTAAATGATGCTATTGCTGGTGTTGTAAATGATGCTATTGCTGGTGTTGTAAATGATGCTATTGCTGGTGTTGTAAATGATGCTATTGCTGGTGTTGTAAATGATGCTACTGCTGGTGTTGTAAATGATGATATTGCTGGTGTTGTAAATGATGCTAATGCTGGTGTAGTAAATAATGCTAATGCTGGTGTTGTAAATGATGCTATTGCTGGTGTTGTAAATGATGCTACTGCTGGTGTTGTAAATGATGATATTGCTGGTGTTGTAAATGATGCTAATGCTGGTGTAGTAAATAATGCTAATGCTGGTGTTGTAAATGATGCTATTGCTGGTGTTGTAAATGATGCCACCTCTGGTGTTGTAATAGATGCTACTGCTGGTGTAGTAAATGATGCTATTGCTGGTGTTGTAAATGATGCCACCTCTGGTGTTGTAATAGATGCTACTGCTGGTGTTGTAAATGATGCTAATGCTGGTGTTGTAAATGATGCTAATGCTGGCGTTGTAAATGATGCTATTGCTGGTGTTGTAAATGATGCCACCTCTGGTGTTGTAATAGATGCTACTGCTGGTGTAGTAAATGATGCTATTGCTGGTGTTGTAAATGATGCTATTGCTGGTGTTGTAAATGATGCCACCCCTGGTGTTGTAATAGATGCTACTGCTGGTGTAGTAAATAATGCTAATGCTGGTGTTGTAAATGATGCTATTGCTGGTGTTGTAAATGATGCTATTGCTGGTGTTGTAAATGATGATATTGCTGGTGTTGTAAATGATGCTAATGCTGGTGTAGTAAATAATGCTAATGCTGGTGTTGTAAATGATGCTATTGCTGGTGTTGTAAATGATGCTATTGCTGGTGTTGTAAATGATGCTATTGCTGGTGTTGTAAATGATGCTATTGCTGGTGTTGTAAATGATGCTACTGCTGGTGTTGTAAATGATGCTAATGCTGGTGTTGTAAATGATGCTATTGCTGGTGTTGTAAATGATGCTATTGCTGGTGTTGTAAATGATGCTACTGCTGGTGTTGTAAATGATGATATTGCTGGTGTTGTAAATGATGCTAATGCTGGTGTAGTAAATAATGCTATTGCTGGTGTTGTAAATGATGCCACCTCTGGTGTTGTAATAGATGCTACTGCTGGTGTAGTAAATAATGCTAATGATATTTTTGTAACTTTGGAAATCTGACGCTCTTCTCCGACAATCAACCGTCTCATGCCCATCTTGTCTAATCTAATAACTCTGTTAATTCCTTTCATGTATTTTGCTATGTCAGACATTTTTAAAAGTTAGTTGCATATCCTTTACAGAACGTTGCAGTCAACACCAGCATATTTTAATGTTGTGATCTCTCGGCAAGTTTACGTTTAGTAGTTTGCCATTGCTTTTTAAACGACGGGCACCCATACCAATTCATGAAACACAAACGCAAGGCGGTTTCCTACTATATCGGGCACATCTGTGTTTCGAATGCGGGTATGCTTGATCTCAAACTGCACGCGCAACTCTATCGCCACGAAGCCGGCTCAAAAAGTGTACTCGATGTACTGTGCTGTCTTTGATTTCTCGACGTAGATATTGCTTTTCCCAATAAATATGTCAATGCATGTTTCTATCTTTGATAGTTCCCACCGTATAGGTTGATATCTCAGATAACTCTCTCCGAGTATTTTTTTTTATATCGGATAATCCTCAAACTGTATTTTGATGTCTTTGCCAGGTCCGCCCATGTATTTTGGCATCTCCGATAGTTCCCTCAATTTTTTTTTTTAATATCTCGGATAGTTTCTCATCTCTGACCTAGAGTCACGACCATTGTCCATGTTTCGGTCTCCAATTACTTAATACCCCACTTGATTCAAATGGGACACCAATATTCGTGTGTTATGTAAATGTCTTTCCCATCCACAATTTACAGCCGTAGAGCAGTGGGTGTTGGAAGGAATGTTGTGCACGTAGAGGACAGAAAAGAAATCAGATGCTCCGGATAAGCAGAGGCACGTTTTATCGAATGCCCGTGCATGGTTATAACAATGAGGCTGTACCGGGAATGTGGCCGTGATGAGAGTACTTTAAACTGCTAGGGTGGTGTACATTATACAAATATTAACTTAATTCATTGCCTGCCAAACAAAAATTGGGTCCTGACCAAAGAGAAATTCGTGGCAGAAAATTGGAAGTAGGAGTGTGTCACAATAATGCTTTTAAAATTGTTAAAATGGTAGCAGATATATTGTATCATATATCAAATTAAAGAGGATTGCACAAGGAACATGACAGTGTTAATAATTAATTGATAGGTTACACATATTATGACAATAATGAGAGGTTTAATAATAACAATTGGAATTATAGAGGTAAAATTTATAAACAAATTTCACTTACCAAGGCGTTATTTTCTATCCGCTGCAGCTAATCCAGTTAAATTTATTGAATAATGTGACACATGCCACTTGTGTTCACGAATATCACAAGAACTGCTTCCTAACCCCAATAAAACACAATTCCATCCATCCATCCATCATGTGTCATGCCGATAAGCATGGGCGATCATGTTCTGCCATCTCACTCGATCACCAGAGTCGTGGATCAGCTCTGTGTTCCTGTCTCGACCATGCCACGTGGCCAAGCCATCCAAGTATTCACTTCTCGGTCTTCCCCTTGGTCTCTTCCCTTTTGATCTTGCCAGTCGTCACCAAGTTTTCCAGTTCATTTCTTCTCATAACATGCCCAAAAAATTCTGACTGTCTACGTCTAATGTCTCTAATCAGTTTACGGTCCTCATTTGTTTCTTGAAGGACTTGTTCATTGGTTTTTCTGGCTGTCCATGGTATTCTTTGTATTTTCCTCAGAGACCACTTTTCTACAGCCATCAGATGTTTTTCAGCCTGACTGCTCATTGTCCACGCTTCACATCCATATAAAAGTGCAGGTTCAATGTAGCATCTCAACACTCTTTTTCTCGTTTCAATTTACATCTTTTTATTGGTCAATATGTTTTTCATCTTACACATAAACAAAACACACACACACATATATATATATGTTATGGCCATATTTTTTATTTTGGCCATGGAGCCGGCATATATATATATATATATATATATATATATATATATATATATATATATATATATATATATATATATATATATATATATATATATATATATATATATATATATATATATATATATATGCCGGCTCCATGGCCGAGGATTTAGCAGCTTTCTCCGCTAACCCCGAATACTCTCGTCACGTGACGCGACGAGAATTAGCAGTGGTTCGAATCGCAAAAGTGACTTATGAGAGTATGGAGCCGGTCGCTCAGAAAGTCGTGGCGTGCTGATGAGCGTAATCTAGCCTAGGAATCAACATACAGCTGAAAGATGCTGGTGTTGACCGCAATATCCTGAAACAGGATGGAAACGCGGAAAAAAAAAAAATATATATATATATATATATATATATATATATATATATATATATATATATATATATATATATATATATATATATATATATATATGTGTGTGTGTGTGTGTGTGTGTGTGTGTGTGTGTTTTGTTTATGTGTATGCAATAGCTCCTCCAATATAATATTTATTCCCGATATATGAACGTTGTCATATGAAATACATAATTGCCAAAGATTCTTAGGTGGTAGGCACAGGTGTCGCTGCCTGGGACCTTTATTCTAACACAATTTAGTAATGTGTCCAGCTTGGTGCATTTTCCTTTCTCCCATTTGGCTAATAGAATAAACTTTGCTAAGCGTCGGCCTGGCAGGCAGTGATGTGTGGGCATCGTGGTGTAGATAGTTTGAAACCTGTCGGCAATGAACTGATAAATGAAAGTATATGTATGTGTGGGTTCTTTTCAGAATGTGCATCAGGATGGTATGGCGACAACTGTACACATCAATGCTCAGATTTATGTTATATGAACATATGTGATGCGCTCACTGGCGAATGTGAAACGTGCATTGATAAACACACAGGATCATTTTGTGAAGGTAGGTGTTATTTCACATATCCTAGGGTAACACTTGAACGTCATGTCAATAAATGAACCCATAGTAAAACGAAATAGAAAGGATGATAAGAACACACACGAAGGAAAATTGCAGGCAATGCTGCATGAAAGGGGCGATCACCGAGGGAGGTGCAGAACAGCTTCTGATATGACGGTTTGGCGTGAGTTGGTTGAAGCAGTAGATTCCAATGGGAGACGCAGGGCAGAAGGTGAAGGTTTAAACGTCATAATAATGTAACAACACTGTGAAATGATAGTAGTTTAACATGAGACAGCGCATTATACAATGCTAATCTAAGAATCGTGTACGGTTTGCGGAGAACATTGTATCTGTAATGTGCTCATCACATGTCGTGGAGTATGACCGACTTCTGTTGGAACACATAGAATAATGTAAATACATTGACCCGATGAACTTTCCTGCTATGGGTTTGTGATTTGATAGCGCTATCACATTATGTGGTCCTGAGAACAAGGCCGAGATTGCGCTATCACATTGTGTGTTCACGAGAACAAGGATGGATAGATATATAGGTGGCAACTCTTTCCATCACTTTGGAAGGCGATAAGCCCAGACTTTCTCCCGTCTTCTACCGAACTCATGACAATAACATGACAAGTACGCCTATAGGAAGTAATCACACTATATCTATGTCCATTCACCTCTAATTACAGGTGAGGTGAATTGAGTTTAGCTGAGAACCGACATTACTGCACTCAGGACATTCCCATATGCGCCCCGTCCCCTTGTTCAACAGCCAGCGAAGAGTCACACTACTAATTGTTCTCACCGCTATCTAATTGAAAGTTCTCCTGGTCTTCCCTCTCAGTTTTAAGAATCTACCAGAACCCCTGCCAATCTTCGGCAATCTCATCCTTTCCACGTACCGGTTCTCAATCTGTTCCTCCACCTTCTCCACCTGGCAACACAGGCGCAAGACCACACCTCTCTTGTCCATAGATAATCGACCACCAAGAGTTGCATTCCCTGCCAGCCTATCAACCTGTTCATTCCCCCGCACTGCCGCATGGCCAGGGCAAAATATTCATACATTTCTTACAATCTGTGACCTCTGAAGCGAGGTAACTCATCCCACAGGTAACATTCCTTTCCCAACTTTACCAAGCATACTCCTTGAGCCCGAGATAAAGACCACACATGTTGCAATGTTGCAGTGGTCTCCTCTCACTAACAGAATGCCTTTGTGACTGCCTCCACCTCCATTCTCATGCTGGAGGTCGTAACCACATATGGCTCTCCTTTTTTCAAGAATCGTCCATTAGCTTTTGCATTGAAACCCCAACCTGTTTCGCACCACTGAACCATCCGTGTAGATCTCTATGTCACCTTGATGTGTATTACTTCGGATAAGTTGTTGCGCCTCATACTCTGTGCGGCCCGCCTGCCCTTCTCTGCACTCATGGCCCAGTGTTACTATTACATTGTGCCCGCCGTCCTATCTGTCGGCACTTCAACCCACTCTTTTTCACGATTGATGGTCTCTAGATCAAAACCCTGACGAATATATATATATATATATATATATATATATATATATATATATATATATATATATATATATATATATATATATATATATATATATATATATATATATATATATTCTTCTTCTTCTTCAGCATTCCGAGCCATTGAGGTTCTTTGCTGCAAATACAATCTGTCTCCATTCGTCTCTCTGGTGGACCTTCTCTTGCCAGTCGTTGATTCCAAGTGCTTGTAGGTCTGTATGTATATTATCTCTCCACCGCCTTCTTGGTCTACCTCGGGGTCTACGGTCATTTATTTCCTGAGTGTAAGCGAGTTTTGTTTCCCTATTATCTTCCATTCTTTCTATATGCCCCAGCCATTGTAGTCTATTAGCCTTCATGATACCAGTGATAAGCGGGGACTTAAACAAATCATAAATGTCTTTGTTACTTCTTCTTTTCCACTCTCCACTTTGTGTATCCCTAATGGGTCCAAAGATGCGTCTTAAAATTTTGTTCTCAAAGGTTTGTAACAAGGCTTCGTCTCCTTTCGTTGTACTCCAGGTTTCAGAGCCATACAGCACAACTGGTCTGATCAGTGTTTTGTATATTGTGATTTTGGTGTTACGAGATAGCGCCTTTGATTTTAGTAGATGTTGTAGTGCATAGTATATCTTATTTCCAGAGTTGATTCTAGTTTGTATTTCTTCCCTTATGATGTTGGAGCAGTTGAAGATTGTACCCAGGTATTTGTATGTTTCCGTTCTTTTAATGGTCATATTATCTATTTGTATGTGGCCAGAGTTTTTAGCCATTCCGTCTCTTGAAATTACCATATATTCTGTCTTATCTTGGTTGATAACCAGCCCCATCTGTTGGGCTTTTTCCTTTAAGTGAGTCAATATTTCTAATGTCTTTTGTTCACTTTGTCCTATAATATCTATATCATCTGCATAACCAAGCAGCTTGGATGTTCCTCCAATATCACATTCCTCCTTTACCTTCCTTCCAACTTTCTCTAGAGCCAGATTGAAGAGTAGCGGCGATAGTGCATCACCCTGTTTCAAGCCAGATGTTATTTGGAAGGGGTCTGATTTCCTGTCTTTATATGTTACTATATTATAAGTATCTTCCATGCATAGTTTGGTCATGTTAATTAACTTCCTTGGTATTCCAAATTCCTGCATAACATTCCATAGACTATTCCTATGGACACTATCATAAGCCTTTTTAAAATCCACAAAAATGTTATGGAGATCTCTTTTATATTCCCAATGTTTCTCGGCTATTTGTCGTAAGATAAATATCTGATCTATTGTTGATCTGTTTTGTCTAAAACCCGCCTGGTAGTCACCTAATATGTCTTCTGAATATGGTTTTAGTCTATTTAGTAATACTGCGGATAGTATCTTATAGCTTGTGGACAGTAGTGATATTCCTCTATAATTTCCACATTGGAACTTGTCTCCTTTCTTAAAGATAGGTATCAATAATGACTCTTTCCAGTCATGGGGTAATTCTTCTGTCCTCCAGATTTTTATTATTAGTTCGTATAGCTTTAGATGTAATGCATGGCCACCTGCCTTTATAAATTCAGCAGCAATTCCATCAGTCCCAGTTGCCTTATTGTTTTTAAGTCGTGTGATTACATATAGGATTTCTTCAAATGTAGGTTCTTCAATTTGTGGTTCGCATGTTAGAACCTCTTCCTGTGGGAAAATGTTACTTGGAGCTTCACAATTTAGTAATTCAATAAAATATTCTTTCCATGTGTTGCACATTTCTTCATTGGTATTTATCATATTCCCATTTTTGTCTTTTAAACCATATGTGTTTTGTTGGTGCCCTCGTTTCATTGACTTCAGTACTTTAAAAAACTTTCTGGATTCATTTTTCTGGTGATTAGTTTCCAAATCTTTGATTATATTACTCATATATTCTCGCTTCTGCTGTCTGACTATTTTTGTAGCCTCTTTACATTCATTTCTATAATGCTCTTCCTTTTGGATGTTATTGATGTCATTTAACCATACATGTCTGGCATTCTTCTTCTTAGTGACTGCTTCTTCACATTTTTGATTGAACCATCTGTTCTTTCTATGCGTGGTTGACACACCGAGACATTCTTCTGCGGTAGACTGAATTGTATTCTTGATGTTCAACCAAGTTTGGTCAACGCTTTCCTCCAAAGGGTTTTGCAAAGTTTCAAGTTTACATTTTATTTTATATATATATATATATATTTCCGCCTGTGCCATCCAGGACCTGCCTAGACATAGTCTATGACACAGGACCATACGCATGGCTTCATGCAGGGTATGATACCTCAGCAAATCGCACGTACCATTTGGTCTGAAGGATCCTATGATAAATTGCCATTGTTGGTAGCGCCAGGATATGCCTCATGCATAACTACACCTGACGCAGTTCTTCAAATCTTCGTGATTGGTGATTTGTGATAAATCAGAATCATCTCATCACACACCAGCCAGATATATAGGTGCTCCGGTCTCCTACATAAACATTAAATCTCCATCAGCGTGTAGGGCCTATCGACTGATCGTACCAGTTCTGTGCTTCTCATAAAACAGTGGTTCCAAAGCTTTTCAAGCAGAGGGCCATATCCACTATTTTCGGTAGTTAAGCGGGCCACAACGTTATAAAATTATAAAGTCGTGCAATATCATTCTTACCTTTCTTAACTTTCGTCAACAAAATTCTAAAACTGTAAAGGCAGTCAGTGTCAGTACTACACTGCGGTCATTTTTTTGGGGGTTTAAAATCAAAAGTTCATTTGACAATAAATTGTATTTCCTCCGAAATCGGAGAGTGTCTGCCTTACGGCGAGGAACCACCAGTCTGCACACCAATAAGCCAGACATGGGACAACGGATACTCACGCAAACCTCAGGTCCTGTATGACATCACACTGATGTTGGACAACAGGATGCCTTAATCCGACATACAGGGCTTCGCGTTGGAGCTCAAGCCAACGAACACAAGCAAGCAAGCAAGCAATACATTTTAAATCAGTTTCGAACATCGCTATTAATTTAATTAATTTATAATTGAAACTATTCTTCAAAACAAGTTACGTAAGTTCAGATGCCAGTTTATCAATGTCTGGGCACAAATCTGTCGTGCCCTTAGCCATAAGCTCAGCTAGGTTACTGTCGGTGAGTCTGGAACATTGCTTGTTTTTTTGTTTTGTTTTTTTAATATAACGGTCATTGCAGAAAATGACTGCTAGCATCTGTAAGTCGAACCAAAACGACAAATGTATCTCTGGCGAATGAACGCAAGTGTTCAATTTGTGCGACAGGCAATAGTCGCCAGAATGAAATCATATGATCAGCTGAAGGTGAAGCAGTCAGCTCCAGAAATTTACATCTCATTGCAGAATTGCATTTCAAATCAATTACTTCGTGCTGAAGGTTTTGCTGTAATATACAGAGTTTGGCATCAGGGAATACGAACGGATTTATGAAGAGGGCAACATTATCCTCCTCTATTGTGAACTCTTGAAATCTCGACTGAAAGATATCCAGAAGACTTTCAACTTTTACTTTGTACTGTAACAAGTCACATTTCTTTTCCACCACAACTGTCTTCATAGTTGGAAACGCCTCTAAAGTCTCTTCAGTCAGCTGTCCGATAAACATTATTAATTTTAAATGAAGAAATGCCATGGCGCACATTTGCGAATAGTTTTTTTTATTCTTCCCCCCCCCCCCCCCCCCCCCCCCCTGGATCCTCGCATTTAAAGAGTTTACATTACCGTGATGTCCACCAAAAATGCCAGGCCATTAAGCCAGTCATAGTTCATCAGACATATCCCGGTCTACAGGCAATTCATTTATTTCAGACAGAAATAGATAGACACTATGTTTCAGTGCCCAGAAACGTGACAGAACTTTCCCTTTAGATAGCCATCTGGCATCACAGTGTAACAGTAGGTCACAGTATTTCTCGTTCAGGTCTGATATAAACAGTCTGAACTCACGCCTGTTCAGCGCCTTACTTCGAATTTTGTTCACACATCTCAAAGCAACATCCATGCCATGTTAATATTTAATGTCTTTCCACACAGAGCTTCTTGGTGAATGATACAATGATATTTTAATATAGTGCGGCAAAGAAACCGTTCCAATAATGCTAGACATCCGGTCAAAGCCGTAGCACAGTCGGTGCATACACTGTCCAATGTGGTTCATCCTATGTTGTTTTCACAATACTACCGACTCTCCTAAACAGTTGTAACAGACGACAACATGGCGCTTTGCGCACTCTGATTGGTCGACAAGGCTGGGATATGGGGACTTTATAACGTTTTGTTGCGAACTGAACAGGTGTCGTGGATTTCCTTTATAGTGTCGTCCCTGGAGTGAGGGGAATCAACACCCACATTATTTTTGACCCCATATCATTATTCTGGAGAATCCACCAGATTCCGTCCACCACACTCCTTCAGTCAATGGATACCTCTCTCTCTCTCTCTCTCTCTCTCTCTCTCTCTCTCTCTCTCTCTCTCTCTCTCTCTCTCTCTCTCTCTCTCTCTCTCTCACCACTGGCTCATGCCCCCTCTCTCACACTTCCCCAAAACAACATACTAAACAACTCTAGCTTCCAAAAATTAATAACACATTAATTTAATGAAGAAAAATGTATGTATGTGAGAAGTGTATGTGTAGAATGTATTTCGTGTACTCTAGTGTATCTGCAGAATCAGACCGAACAGCTCAGGAGCAAAGTCTGATCATCCCTGTAAGGACCACACAACATCATCATAGTTCAGTACACGATAACCTCACCAAACGATGTGTCCCTCCTGCTAGATGTTGACTTCCTCCAGTAGCTTTTGATAACCCAGATACGTGGTCACCAGTCACGGATATAGTCCGATACTGATCCTGAATCGATCACACCCCATGTTATTAAAATGTCCCTACTGTTCTGAGACTTAAAACATCCTTGCCTTGTGAAAACACGGAACACTGTCCCTTGAAATAACGTGATTTCATTTCCTAAAGGTCCTACCGTTTCACAATTACACTGTTATTGTTTACAGTCCCACAGGAATCTAGTAATTTAGTAAAAGCACCAGGTTCATTGTTCCTGTTCCTTAGAAACTCACTATGGTTCTTTCTACATGTGATGTGGAAAACAATCACTAGTGTTCTGTTCACATGTGGTTTGGAAAAATAATCTCACTACTGACTTCCATGATCCCTATCACCAAGAAGTCATCTGCTGGATACTTAGATGTTTTGGCTCAACCGAGCCTTTTTCCTTCAGACCCTTTTTATCATGGGCCCAGTGCAAAAGCTGCTGAATAACTCTTTCTGCACTAATTTATCCCTGATAGTAAACAGTGATATTTCAGCTTCTTTTCTTCATTACCTGACGGAACCTGTGAAAGAGAGAGACCACACCGGGTGAGAGCAACCGGACACTGACCCCTATTAGATGAGTGTAGGCCGACGGTCTCGCTCAGATATATGACAGTGAACCAAACTCTGTCATGGGGCAGAGGAGCTTATCACATCGTCTGAATTAGGGTAAGACAAGGAAAGACCAAATGTAAAGTGCAGAACCACAGTAGACTCCCACTGGAAAATCCCACCATTGGACATTTCCCCTATCCCCCAACCATCCTCAATCCTTCTAAATATCATCCCACTTCACTATTTCCAACCAGCTGAGCTAATTGACCTCTCACACTAGTTAGTTTTAACAATGCGATTGCCTACTGTCGCCGACACTCCTTGAATACCTAACCACAAAGCAACAACACTATGTTCAAGTTCTAGCTCTATCAATCACTAGACTATCCTACATTATTTACATCTAAAGGCTATTTAGTAAATACCTTATGAACACTCGGCTCTATCCTGAATCGAATCTACACTTTGCCATGAAAGACACATGTTCCTCAACGTGAATTGATACAGAACACGCTAGATTCTTTTCTATATTAAAACCGAGCTAGTCAGACACTTCAGCCTAGGTCAACTCCCTTGTTCACACTAGCGGTAACAAATTCTGTTTTTCATACAGTCGGGGATTGTCCGAGTGACGTCATTCGATGTAAACACCAGGTGGCCTCAGCGGCAGACAATCTGTTCCCAACTTCACAAGAATAGTTGTCCCCCCTTCCACCACGAATACAACAGACTTTTTCTTGCGAACGACGACACATCAAACAATGCCGATAGATTCCCCGTTTCCTAGGGAACTCTCAAAGACTTGTAGTTTCCTTTGATCCGACATGAGTGTTTCTCCACTAGTAACAAACAATTGCAGCTGTGAATACAGACTGTCTCTGTTAGTTTATCATCTTATCGTTAACGATAGTGGTCCCGTGACAACAGGCGCATTCGATAATATCTGCGCATAACAAGCACGAGCAGAGTAAGTTATCTCACGCTGACGGGGCTCTCCGAGTGCATTTTTGAAATTATTAAAATATATTATATTAAATAACAAGGCCTGGCGTGCCACTTTCTGAGAGCTGGCGGGCAACAAGTGGCTCGCACTGGCCGTGGTTTGGGAACCTCTGTCATAAAATGTTCGTGTCTGACGGCTCCCCGCTTCACTCCAGTCTCCCTCACTCTGAACAATGACTCAGATCCCCAGGTTTCCTTAGCCATCCGCTAAAACAGCATCTCTTATAACTCTAATAATGCCTGATCCATCCATTGCATTTCCCATTTCGACCATTGTAATATTCGCTACCTCTCTGCTCTTACATTGCCTGCCACGCATGAGTATCCTGGTTGATAGATGGAAGTTAGCTGAAGTAAGTGTGTTGTACTCATGTGTGTCAGGCCACTCATGGCCAATGAGGCCAATCTGGATCTGCTCAAGCATGTTAATGCCATTCAGATATGAATGGAGACAATGAAAATCGTTGGTGTGCTCCAGTTATGACCTTTGTAAACATCATATACAGGCATGTCATATTACACTTCCGCACATATCAAATATTGCCTGCATTATTATCAATATCGCCTACATAATTGTCAATTTTCAGAATGTGACAAAGGCTGGTTTGGTGACAACTGCACAAATACATGTCCAAAGATATGCCCTAGCAATATGTGTGACAACATTACAGGGGATTGTATGTCGTGCGTTGGCAACCGCACCGGGCCAAAGTGTGAGGGTAAAATGATCATGTTTTGTTGACCATGTCAAGCATTATACATATCAGCTTCAGTAATGTCAATGGAACATTAATGATTCCTAACAATTTCCTTGATCGTGTATAACCATTTATTTACAATTGTCTTTGTTTACAAACGTACATTCATTAAGTAAAGCTCAATAAATGATATAGGAATTGGTCGAACAACATTTGCATCCATAAGACAGCATCATCTTCAAAGATGGCTCGGTGAAGCGCATATCAATGTCAACATGGGATAGAGAACACAAAGTATGAGGAAAACAGTCAAACAGGATCGCGGGGCATACCTGGCAACTACAGCAATCATGACTACACAGATCATCGCCACCTCCAGAGCTCATGCATGGGCAAGGGTACAAGAAGCTACTCACGTGATCACCATATCAGTCTCAATGGGCAACGGGATAAGAAGCCGCCCACGTGATCACCATATCAGTCTCAATGGGCAACGGGACAAGAAGCCGCCCACGTGATCACCATATCAGTCTCAATGGGCAACGCGACAAGAAGCCGCCCACGTGATCACCATATCAGACTCCATGAACATGCTATAGAAAATTACAAACAGCAGTCTCCGTGGGTAGTCAGGTCTTGGTCAGATATGACTGAGCTACCGTATGACAGTAGACGGTACTACCTGCTTTCTGTCAGTGCCGAATGTTGGGCGGCACTTACCAAACCCGACACCCCACATTGTGCCAACGGCTTCGGGCGGAAGAGCGCAATTGGGAGGGTACAAGCCTTATCCTGGTGCGCGGAAATGCAACCAAAAGACAAAATAGTCATGGCAGGGCAGACCAGGCCCTAAGCCTTGGTTGGCAGCTGGTCTAGGATCGAAGCTCCGACAGGCGGACAGTTAGAGTATTGCTCTGCTGATCCGGCAGCTTCTGCAGCTTGTCTTGTTCCAGATGTATAGGTGTTAAGTTTCCTCTGGAGTGAACTAGGCAGGCCGAGAGAGGGATCATGCTGCATGGGCAACACATGGTTTCTTTATTTTAGCCCAGGCTTTGTGCTATGGAGAGGCAATAACTCCATCCCTGGTCTTAACCGGTCTCGGAATCAAAGCGAGAGGCAACTGTTACGGGTTATAAGTCCTTGTCAGTTGGCGAAGACATGGGGCGTCACGCGTTGCCTCTGACGGTGGGAGACACCTAAAGGTGTCACTGATCAGCTACCGCCCGCCTCAAGCTGGGCATCCCCCAGCCAATTGGGTGCTGATCCGCCACAGCCTGTCTGCTTCAATGGGTGCTTGAGGCTAGGACAAAATCTGTATCACAGGCTGTAAAATCAATGCACTAGGTACTAATAAAAAGAATAATAGAAACCTCAAGCTACGGCTTGCAACCTGGAACGGAAGAACCATGTGCCCAGGATTTTCCACTGACTTGACAAATATTGACGATGTGAGAAAAACGGCTGTGATTGACGCTGAACTCAGTCGTCTTAACATTGATATTGCTGGCCTGTAGGAGACTCGCCTCGCTGAGGAAGGGTCACTCAGAGAAAACAATTACACCTTTTTTTGGAAAGGTAGAGGGCAGGCAGAAAAAAGGCAGCATGGTATGGGCTTTGTAGTGAAGAAATCACTACTGGGAATGATTGATATCCCAGCTGGAGGTAATGAAAGATTATTATCCCTGCGCTTGGCAACCTCTTGTGGATTTGCCACCATTATCACTGCATATACACCGACACTCGCTTCCTCTGATATGATGTGAAGGATATGTTCTATGAGCAGCTAGACTCTGTGATCAAGGCAGTTCCAAAATCAGACTACATTTATATGCTCGGTGATTTCAATGCTCGTGTGGGCAAGGACTCGAGTTCATGGCCAGTGTGCCTTGGAAAATACAACATCGGTCGCATGAATGATAATGGGCAAAGGCTGCTGGAGCATTGCACTAGAAATGACCTATGTATTACAAACTCCTTTTTAAAAAAAAGAGCTGCATAAGATCACATGGAAACATCCAAGATCCGGCCATTGGCATCAGCTGGACTTCATTATCACTCAGAGACAACATCTGAACCATACATCATTAACTCGAAGTTACCACAGTGCTGACTGTGATACAGATCATTCTTTGGTTGTTACAAGGGTTAGGCTGAGACCAAAGAGAATCTACACAGCTAAACACAAATCTAGACCCAGGATTAATATTATTAATACTCACGATCCTGGAAAGTGCTTTGAATTTCAGCAGCAACTTGAAGACGCTTTCACTGATACATCAGAAAATTGTGTAGTAAATGATAAATTGAGTAAACTTAAGGAAACTATTTACACAACAGCGGTAGGGGTTTACGGCACTGTGGATCATAAGAGACAAGACTGGTTTGCGGCAAACAGTCAGAATCTGATTGATAAGAGCCCTTGATTGATAAAAAGAAGATAGCTCTCTAAAGAAGCAAGGAAAGACCAACTCGTAACACTTTGAGTGAGCTGAAGCAAGCTAGGAAGGATGTGCAAAAGGCTGCCAGACAGTGTGCGAATGACTATTGGATCAAGTTATGTGAGTCCATTTAAATTGCAAGTGATAAGGGAAACATCAGAAGCATGTATGAAGGGATAAAGAAAGCCTGTGGTCCAACGATCAAAAGAAGTGCACCGCTGAAAACCTTGACTGGAGAAATCATCACTGATAAACAGCAGATGGACAGATGGGTAGAGCACTATTTGGAGCTTTACTCAAGTGAGACCAAGCTAGCGGATGATGCCCTCAACGCCATAGAGGCCCTGCCAACTTTTTACCACCTGGACACACTTCCCACCATAACAGAAGTTAAGTGTGCTATAAATGAACTTGCGTCTGGCAAGGCTCCAGGTAAGGATGGGATTCCAATAGAGGTAATCAGGAGTGGGCAAGACACACTCACTTTACAGATCCACCAGTTAATAGAGCTATGCTGGCGAGAAGGACAAGTCCCGCAGGATTTCAAAGGTTCAAACATCATAACGCTAAGCAAGAACAAGGGCGATCGGAGCGACTGTGACAACTATAGGGGTATCTCACTTCTGTGTATTGTTGGGAAAGTATTTGCCAGAGTTGTTCTGCGCAGACTTCAAGTCCTGGGAGATCAAGTCTACCCCGAATCACAGTGCGGCTTCCGTCAGAACCGGTCTACCATTGATATGATATTCTCATTGAGACAGATGCAAGAAAAATGCCGTGAACAGAATCAACCACTGTTTATTGCCTTCATCGACCTCACAAAGGCATTCGATTTGGTCAGTCGTGAGGGTCTGTTCAAAGCACTAAAGAAGATTGGCTGCCCACCAACTCTTCTGCCCATTGTGGAATCGTTCCACACAGGCATGAAGGGTATAATTAAGTTTGATGGCTCAACTTCAGAAGAGTTTGAAATCAAGAGTGGAGTTAAGCAAGGTTGTGTACTATCCCCCACCCTCTTTGGGATATACTTTTCACTTCTACTGAAATATGCCTTTCGTGATCAGGATGACGGTATATACATTCACTCACGCTCAGATGGTGGCCTCTATAATGCTCATAGATTGAAGGCCAAGACTAAAATTAGGAGGGCACTAATCAGAGAGTTGCTTTTTGCGGATGATGCTGCGATTACGACCCACTCTGAGGAAGAATTATATCTTGTGACAACACCGGCCTGGTTCTCGGTGGTTGTCGATATATTTTAAATTGGGGTTCGTTATTAACTATTGTCTACCCTTTACACCAATTATCCCCAGGACGGTTCCCGGACGACTCTATCCATATGACGACTGTGGATACACGAAGACACCTAACTGACTATAAGAGAACAACCTTATAAAAAGCGAATCTAGAATCTTTATTGGAGATTCAGACTCTGCCTAACCGACAGACAACAGACGGACTAACAGACATGGAACAGTTTGCTGGGTGAGAGTAGTCTGCTGGACATTCTCATCCTCCCACTCGACAGAGATCAATGTCCTTAGTGTCTGTATGTAAACAAGGTGATAAGAGTACTTTCACCTGCACCCGTATGATGCCGCCTGGAACCTTCGGACTTGAGCCTGGCAAGTTTCAACTGTCACTTGACACTTGGCTTCAGCACCATGTAGCTTCACAGCAAACAGTCACTCGCCCATAGCCACCAGAAAAGGATGCCACATCACACAGCAAAGGCCCACAGCACACAGCACAGGTCCACAGCACACAGCACAGGTCCACAGCACACAGCAAACAGGAATCAGCAGCAGCAAAGGGCAGTCGCCCACCGCCCCTAGTTAACAGCACAGGGGTTCCTGCAAGCAAGAACAGGCCAGGTGTACATATCCATCACACCCTTGCATAATACATACTACACCAAAAGTATACACTGACTCCATCGATATCTTGTGGTCAGGCCCTTGAGCTCAGACCGCATCGTATGTCTGAACTCCCAGACATATCTCACGGACAGATTAGGTTACAGCTCCTAGTAATCCTAACTTAAGTCCAGTAGCTTTTCAGCCACGCGTCTCATCCCTAGTAAATAGTCAATAGGATGACACATTCCCTACCAGCTCATACCTAATGGATATTAGATAGAGAGACAGGGTCCCTTCCTGAGGATGGTAACGTTCCATACCTCCTATGGAGATCATCAAGTGTTATGGTCCTGAATCATCTTTCTGTAATCACAATCTGTCTCATCAGAAAAGTACAGAAGCATATCAGGATATTTCAGGTCAGTACTCTATGACACCTCCAAGATTACTGGAAGATGCTCAGGCTACAATGTTAACTAACCTGAAATACTGAATTAAAAACCAGACAAACAACAGAAGAGTTTCATGTACTTGTGTTTGTCGCTTCCCACCTTTCTTCCTCGGATACCTGGATTTCTGTGGTGTGTGGGTGTATGTATATAGATAGACACTCATCACATAATACATTCCTTAGGCTGCCTAGGAATTCGGTCGAATCATCACCCCAAACAATCTGGTTCCGATGAAAGTATAGAGACAATAAAAAGATAGACCCGCCTGACAGATCATTCCTATCTCATCAAAGGAAGTATAGAGTCAGACAACACTGATGAAATATACACGCGATACATGAGTGGGTGTTTCCCCACCGCTATACTGGCCCACGGTTCAATCCCTAGTAGATGTGAAGATATCTTTCCCCCTTCAGACTAAGCCCAGTTAAATAACAACAGGCCTATGGGGCGATAATCACTTCACAGCTTATAGCCTCCTACAGTAGTCGGGTTTCACCGTAACGAGAACTGTGGTTCTCGCTCGTCACACTGAGTGCTTGACAAGTACTGTTTTCAACCACGCCACCTGATGATGATTCGAAACATACTAATATCAACCTCGTCGATTAAGGGAATCAAATGAAAGCTCTGTTCAAGAGGAATTCTTCTGTCAGAACCATAATCCCCTCAATTGCCCCATTATTAAGATAGGGCGTCGAATGCATTGTTACTTTGCTTCCACCAGACTGCTCCATTGAGCTGGCTCGCAAAAACACATTCCGTCTTGTCTGTTGAAGACTGGTCTCAGCTTAATCTAGGTCATAGTACACACACAGGCTTGCTACACAACTAGCCTGTCTGGTCGAGACTTAACTAACAGCTGGTGTATGCTGACCCGAGGTCAACGTGTACATATCGGTCAGATCACAGATACGGCGCAACTGGCCGGCCTGGTTGATAATTGACCCACAACTGTAATACAAACTTTAGTTAAGCGACGCCAAGTATAAAAGTGTTTTACCTTTAAAGCTTAGGAACAATTATTCAACAGACAGCGATCCGGTAGGTTCATCAAGCCCTGGGCTGTAGGTCCACTCTCTGGATCCCCAAAGGTACAACATGATACAGCTGGTCAAAGACACGGCCTCTCGTCTCAGGGACAACAATGCCACCACTGTAGATCAATCTCTGCTTCCCTAAGAGCTTCACAGATTACAGCTGGCGGACACGGCCGTGAAAGGATAGCTACCACAACACCCTTAGCTGTAGAACATTCTCCGGATCCCCGTGATGCCACTAATACAACGGGCTATCGAAGCGGCCACCTTTCTTGATGAATGGCTACCGAATGGCCTCTTCGTGTCAGCTCCGGAAGAACACACTCACCGGATTCTCCCGAAGAGTTCCGAGTATATTACCTCACGAAAGTGAAGGCAACTCATCATTCCCCGAGTTTTAGCAGAGTGTGCGATTTACAACAGAAAAGATCTACGCACACTCAAAGAGTTGCGTTATGTTTCTCGGGACCCGTGGATTCATCACAATCCCGATACATAACATCTCAAGGACCCAGAAGACGGTCCTAACTCGTTGTACTCGGAAATCCCCCCTCACCCGCCTTAAAATGTGGCCTAGCCACCAAGACGGGGGTGGGACAGAGTGGGTACGGTATGGTCCCGTCTGAGACCCACGTGCGTTTCGCGACAAATTACAATATCTATTATCTGCATTCTCCAATGCTTGTACTGAATTTGGTTTAACAATTAACAAAAAGAAGACAAAGATTATGTCACAAGGTGCACATGGTGTACCATCAATCTTTATTGACGACGCCGAACTGGAGATAGTAGACCATTTTACATATCTAGGATCAGCGGTAAATAGCAAATTATCCCTCGATCAGGAAATCAACATCATGATTGGCAAGGCAGCAACAACAATGAACATGTTAGTAAAAAGAGTCTGGGAGAACAGGACGCTTACTGCCAAAACAAAAGTCCTCGTCTACCAAGCCTGTGTCCTTAGCACTCTTCTTTATAGCAGTGAAACCTGGACAACTTACTCACGCCAAGAGAAACGTTTAAACAGCTTTCATATGCGGTGTATGCGAAGAATACTTGGCATTAAGTGGCAAGACAAAATCACAAATACTGAAGTATTGGAAATATCAGGTTGTGTGACGGTGTATTCCATGCTCAGTCTTCGTAGACTTAGATGGATAGGACACGTTAGGAGGATGGATGATGGTAGAATACCAAAAGACATATTTTTTGGTGAATTACAGACGGGTAGGAGATTTCAGGGTCGGTCTATACTACGATACAAAGATGTGTGTAAGCGGGACATGATTGATACAGGCATTGATAATGCACATTGGGAGCACGTCGCCGCTGAACGTGTTGCATGGAGGGCAACTATCAGAAATGGAATAAAAACAAAGGAGAAAATGATTGCAGATAAAGCACACACAGAGCTGTGGGTTCAGGTGGTTGATAGATCATGATAGTAAAGACTCCTTTCTTGGAGTTTTTATTTGACCAAGCGTCGAGGTACTCTTGTTCAAATAGCGAGGTACTGTCGTCACTTGGAGGTGTCAGGTTCGAATACCTGCACGGTAACAATAGCCGTTAGTGTTTATGCTGTCTAGTGTGTTCTCTATTTATTTCTTTTAATTCATTGATCGCCATACAACACATGCGAATTTGTTCATTTCGTAATGAAAGCGTTGAATACTAAAAGCGAGAATTAATCTATAATTTAATCGTATATTGCTGCTATTAAACATTTGGACACGTCATTGTAATATTGTTTATGTAAGCATGCGTGCATGTGTCAGTGTGTATGTATATTATATGCGTATATGTTTAGTGTGTGTATGCATATATGTTATATGTACACATGTGTACCTATATGTGTGTACTTAAGTGTCTGTATACGTAAGTGTATGAATATGTGTGTACACATTTGTGTGGGTACGTATTACGTGAATGCATGTGTATTTATGTTTGTATGTATATATGTGTGTATGCGTATGCATGTGTGCGAATGCATGTTAGTATGAGTAAACGATTGCGTGTGTGAGAGAGTGTTTATGTAAAGATAAGTATCTTCACATGTGTTAGAGAGAATATATAGGTGTGTGTGTAAATATTGCATGTGTGAGAGAGTGTTTATGTAAAGATAAGTATCTTCACATGTGTTAGAGAGAATATATAGGTGTGTGTGTAAATATTGCATGTGTGAGAGAGTGTTTATGTAAAGATAAGTATCTTCACATGTGTTAGAGAGAATATATAGGTGTGTGTGTAAATATTGCATGTGTGAGAGAGTGTTTATGTAAAGATAAGTATCTTCACATGTGTTAGAGAGAATATATAGGTGTGTGTGTAAATATTGCATGTGTGAGAGAGTGTTTATGTAAAGATAAGTATCTTCACATGTGTTAGAGAGAATATATAGGTGTGTGTGTAAATATTGCATGTGTGAGAGAGTGTTTATGTAAAGATAAGTATCTTCACATGTGTTAGAGAGAATATATAGGTGTGTGTGTAAATATTGCATGTGTGAGAGAGTGTTTATGTAAAGATAAGTATCTTCACATGTGTTAGAGAGAATATATAGGTGTGTGTGTAAATATTGCATGTGTGAGAGAGTGTTTATGTAAAGATAAGTATCTTCACATGTGTTAGAGAGAATATATAGGTGTGTGTGTAAATATTGCATGTGTGAGAGAGTGTTTATGTAAAGATAAGTATCTTCACATGTGTTAGAGAGAATATATAGGTGTGTGTGTAAATATTGCATGTGTGAGAGAGTGTTTATGTAAAGATAAGTATCTTCACATGTGTTAGAGAGAATATATAGGTGTGTGTGTAAATATTGCATGTGTGAGAGAGTGTTTATGTAAAGATAAGTATCTTCACATGTGTTAGAGAGAATATATAGGTGTGTGTGTAAATATTGCATGTGTGAGAGAGTGTTTATGTAAAGATAAGTATCTTCACATGTGTTAGAGAGAATATATAGGTGTGTGTGTAAATATTGCATGTGTGAGAGAGTGTTTATGTAAAGATAAGTATCTTCACATGTGTTAGAGAGAATATATAGGTGTGTGTGTAAATATTGCATGTGTGAGAGAGTGTTTATGTAAAGATAAGTATCTTCACATGTGTTAGAGAGAATATATAGGTGTGTGTGTAAATATTGCATGTGTGAGAGAGTGTTTATGTAAAGATAAGTATCTTCACATGTGTTAGAGAGAATATATAGGTGTGTGTGTAAATATTGCATGTGTGAGAGAGTGTTTATGTAAAGATAAGTATCTTCACATGTGTTAGAGAGAATATATAGGTGTGTGTGTAAATATTGCATGTGTGAGAGAGTGTTTATGTAAAGATAAGTATCTTCACATGTGTTAGAGAGAATATATAGGTGTGTGTGTAAATATTGCATGTGTGAGAGAGTGTTTATGTAAAGATAAGTATCTTCACATGTGTTAGAGAGAATATATAGGTGTGTGTGTAAATATTGCATGTGTGAGAGAGTGTTTATGTAAAGATAAGTATCTTCACATGTGTTAGAGAGAATATATAGGTGTGTGTGTAAATATTGCATGTGTGAGAGAGTGTTTATGTAAAGATAAGTATCTTCACATGTGTTAGAGAGAATATATAGGTGTGTGTGTAAATATTGCATGTGTGAGAGAGTGTTTATGTAAAGATAAGTATCTTCACATGTGTTAGAGAGAATATATAGGTTTGTGTGTAAATATTGCATGTGCATTGGAAAGTATGTGTATGGATGTTAGCATACTTGATTGTTTGAATCAGTGTCTGTGTGTTTGTGATTGCGAGTGGGTATGTGTGTGTGAGTCAGTGCGTGTGGGGATGTGATTGCGAGTGGGTATGTGTGTGTGAGTCAGTGCGTGTGGGAATGTGATTGCGAGTGGGTATGTGTGTGTGAGTCAGTGCGTGTGGGGATGTGATTGCGAGTGGGTATGTGTGTGTGAGTCAGTGCGTGTGGGGATGTGATTGCGAGTGGGTATGTGTGTGTGAGTCAGTGCGTGTGGGGATGTGATTGCGAGTGGGTATGTGTGTGTGAGTCAGTGCGTGTGGGGATGTGATTGCGAGTGGGTATGTGTGTGTGAGTCAGTGCGTGTGGGGATGTGATTGCGAGTGGGTATGTGTGTGTGAGTCAGTGCGTGTGGGGATGTGATTGCGAGTGGGTATGTGTGTGTGAGTCAGTGCGTGTGGGGATGTGATTGCGAGTGGGTATGTGTGTGTGAGTCAGTGCGTGTGGGGATGTGATTGCGAGTGGGTATGTGCGTGTGAGTCAGTGCGAGTGGGTATGTGTGTGTGAGTCAGTGCGTGTGGGGATGTGATTGCGAGTGGGTATGTGTGTGTGAGTCAGTGCGTGTGGGGATGTGATTGCGAGTGGGTATGTGCGTGTGAGTCAGTGCGAGTGGGGATGTGATTGCGAGTGGGTATGTGTGTGTGAGTCAGTGCGAGTGGGTATGTGTGTGTGAGTCAGTGCGTATGGGGATGTGATTGCGAGTGGGTATGTGTGTGTGAGTCAGTGCGTGTGGGGATGTGATTGCGAGTGGGTATGTGTGTGTGTGAGTCAGTGCGTGTGGAGATGTGATTGCGAGTGGGTATGTGTGTGTGAGTCAGTGCGTCTGGGGATGTGATTGCGAGTGGGTATGTGTGTGTGAGTCAGTGCGTGTGGAGATGTGATTGCGAGTGGGTATGTGTGTGTGAGTCAGTGCGTGTGGGGATGTGATTGCGAGTGGGTATGTGTGTGTGAGTCAGTGCGTGTGGGGATGTGATTGCGAGTGGGTATGTGTGTGTGAGTCAGTGCGAGTGGGGATGTGATTGCGAGTGGGTATGTGTGTGTGAGTCAGTGCGTGTGGGGATGTGATTGCGAGTGGGGATGTGTGTGTGAGTCAGTGCGAGTGGGGATGTGATTGCGAGTGGGTATGTGTGTGTGAGTCAGTGCGTGTGGGGATGTGATTGCGAGTGGGTATGTGTGTGTGAGTCAGTGCGTGTGGGGATGTGATTGCGAGTGGGTATGTGTGTGTGAGTCATTGCGAGTGGGGATGTGATTGCGAGTGGGTATGTGTGTGTGAGTCAGTGCGAGTGGGGATGTGATTGCGAGTGGGTATGTGTGTGTGAGTCAGTGCGTGTGGGGATGTGATTGCGAGTGGGTAAGTGTGTGTGAGTCAGTGCGAGTGGGGATGTGATTGAGAGTGGGTATGTGTGTGTGAGTCAGTGCGTGTGGGGATGTGATTGCGAGTGGGTATGTGTGTGTGAGTCAGTGCGAGTGGGTATGTGTGTGTGAGTCAGTGCGTGTGGGTATGTGTGTGTGAGTCAGTGCGTGTGGGTATGTGTGTGTGAGTCAGTGCGTGTGGGTATGTGTGTGTGAGTCAGTGCGTGTGGGTATGTGTGTGTGAGTCAGTGCGAGTGGGTATGTGTGTGTGAGTCAGTGCGTGTGGGTATGTGTGTGTGAGTCAGTGCGTGTGGGTATGTGTGTGTGAGTCAGTGCGAGTGGGTATGTGTGTGTGAGTCAGTGCGTGTGGGGATGTGATTGCGAGGATCGTATGCTTGTAAACGTGTGTGCAATTATGTGTTAATTGTGTGAGTCAGTGTGTTTAAACACATTATCACGGGTGTGATTTAGAGTAGATTAAGGCACGATTCGTGATGATGGTATAACTTTTGATCGCCCTGTATTATTCAAGCTGACGACCTTATTTTTCGATTTGAATACCCGTAGCGTAGCTAGCATTTACTGAATTTCATAATCCATCATAATCATAACCGACTGTGTATTAATTATGCAGTAATCGATGCGCGAATAAGATGTACATATCAATTGAGTGAATGTATTCATGCTATCATCCCAGATTGTCCACCGGGATATTACGGCGCATTGTGTGACAGCCGCTGTTCTGTCTACTGCAAGAACAGAACATGTGAGGAAGTGGGCGGGGCTTGCTACTTTTGTATAGACGGTTACCAAGGGGAATACTGTCATTCAGGTAACATGTGCAGAACTGAAAGAAATCAATATAGATCTTAAAACAGAGCAATATGTAGTGTTGAGGATACGATAGAAACAATAATAAGCATGTTATTATTCCACAGATTATTGTCATGACATGTATCTGGAGTTTGTTGAGTTACATGTTTACACATTTAAACCTTTTTTTTTTCATATCCTTTACAGGACATCGCTGTCAACAGCAGCATCTTTCAGCTGTATGTTGATTTCTTGGCAAGATTACGCTCAGTAGTTTTCCATTGCTTTATGAGCGGCCGGCTCACATACCCCGTAAGTTGCCGATTCGATTCGAACCACTGCTGATTCTCACCGTCATCACGTTACCGACGAGAGTATAGGAGATTACGGAGAAAAGTCATAACCTCTAAGCCACGAAACCGGCCCTTTAAACCTTAGACTTGTAAAAAACATATATTAGAAACAACAAGCTGCAATAAGAGTTGATAATGAAGTACGCCAATATCAGCCTATTAAGAGAGGTGTGAGACAGGGATGTGTAATGTCTCCAGATCTGTTTTCCCTGTACAGTGAAAGTATTTTCAGAAATATTGAAGATATGGAAGGAATCAACATTGGTAGACGATGCATAAATAACATTAGATATGCAGATGATACAGTCTTGATTGCAGACAATGAACAGGACCTGCAAAATTTAGTAGATGCGGTTGTTACACAGAGTGAACAACTAGGGTTAGAATTAAATTGTAAAAAGACACAGATTATGGTCGTCACTAGGAAGAACGAAATACCACAAAGTAATATACAAATAAATGGGAATATTCTTCAACAAGTGAATAGATACAATTATCTCGGAACAGTAATAACATCTGATGGTAGATGCCTTGAAGAGATTAGAACAAGAGTCGCCATGGCAAAAGTAGCCTTTAGCAAGATGAAAATCATACTGACCAATAAAAATATGTCAATTGAAACGAAAAAAAGACTGTTGAGATGCTACATAGAACCTGTACTTTTATATGGACGTGAAGCTTGGGCAATGAGCAGTCAGGTTGAAAAAACATCTGATGGCTGTGGAAATATGGTTTCTGAAGAAAATGCAAAGAATACAATGGACAAGTCCTTCAAGAAACAAATGAAGATAGTAAACTGATTAGAGACATTAGTCGCAGACAGTCACAATATTTTTGGGCATGTTATGAAAAGAAATGATTTGGAGAACTTGGTAACAACTGGCAAGATCGAGGGGAACAAACCAAGGGGAAGACCTAGATGCAAGTACCTGGATGGCTTGGCCTTGTGGCATGGTCGAGACAGAAATATGGAGCTGCTCCACGACTCTGGTGATTGGGTGAGAAGGCAGAACATGACCACCCACGCATACCGGCATGGCACATGATGGATGGATGGAATGTAAGACGGGCCTGCGTGCCAAATTTTTTACCCTTTGAAAATAAAGTTCGTTCGTCGTTCGTTCTCTCTTTCTCTCTCTCTCTCTCTCTCTCTCTCTCTCTCTCTCTCTCTCTCTCTCTCTCTCTCTCTCTCTCTCTTTCTCTCTCTCTCTCTAGCTCCCCTCTCTCTCTCCCCCCTCTCTCTCTCTCTCTCTCTGTGTCTCTCTGTCTGTCTGTCTGTCTGTCTGTCTGTCTCTCTCTCTCTCTCTCTCTCTCTCTCTCTCTCTCTCTCTCTCTCTCTCTCTCTCTCTCTCTCTCTCTCTCTCTCTCAATAAAAAAGGAAGAAAAAAGCATGCCCATGTGTATTACACGTTACGCCTTCCTTGGTATTCATAATGCCCATTTTAAACATGCGTTGTATTGCTTATTGTTCTTTCTTTTATCAAAGACTAGCTGACCCTGCCCGGCTTCGCCCAGTCACTGGTGGGGAGCATCTCATTTAATTCATATAAGTAGTCATATAAGTTCTCGTTCCCGTTACCGACTGTCTGTCTGTCTGTCTGTCTGTCTGTCTGTCTGTCTGTCTGTCTGTCTGTCTGTCTGTCTGTCTGTCTGTCCGACCCGGCCCGGCATTGCCCAGCTACTGGTGTGGAGCATCTCATTTAATTCATATAAGTAGTCATATAAGTTCCCGTTCCCGACTATCTGTCTGTCTGTCTGTCTGTCTGTCTGTCTGTCTGCCTGACCCTGTCCGGCTTCGCCCAGTCCCTGGTGGGGAGCATCTCATTTAATTCATATAAGTAGTCATATAAGTTCTCATTAAATTCATACAACAAAAAAAGTAACTTAAAAGAATGTCCTTCCACACACCATCCATTATTTTTAATGAAAACGCTTTTTAATCACCTGCATGACTACAGTAACTTCTTAAGCAAATAAAGATGAGTTACAATGTTATGCATTGTGCATTATTTTTATGAAAACTTTGAAAATGCCTTACAGATTGTATCATTATTTATTATAACTCATATGCCGGTACATAACTATGGACACAGAGTTTATAAATCTTTGAAAACGATGCCACAATATGACTATAAGTTATACAGAAAAGTTATGCCCCTTGAAATAACTTTTACGGAGTTAGGTCCCCTGAAATATATGAAATTATAATGAAAAATGAAAAATGAAATAATACTGAGTAAGCAGGCGATTTCACACTAACAAAATATCACAGTTGGCAGCTCTAGAATGAAAGGAAGGCGTGTAGAAAATTTCATCTCAATCGGATGGGCTGTTCGCGAACACATAAAGGACATACATAGATACATACAGACGATCCTTATTTATATATAAGACTAGCTGACCCCCCCCCCCCCCCCCGGCTTCGCCCAGGCCCTGGAGGGGAACTATCTATCTATCAGACTGTCTGTCTGGTTGTTTGTCTGTCTGTCTGGCTGACCCGACCCGGCTTCACCCAGTCCCTGGTGGGGAGCATCTCATTTAATTCATATAAGTAGTCATATAAGCTCTCCCGTTCCCGACTATCTGTCTGTCTGTCTATCTGTCTGTCTGTCTGTCTGACCCAGCCCGGCTTCACCCAGTCCCTGGTGGGGAGCATCTCATTTAATTCATATACGTAGTCATATAAGCTCTCCCGTTCCGGACTATCTGTTTGTCTGTCTTTCTGTCTGTCTGTCTGTCCCGGCCCGGCTTCACCCAGTCCCTGGTGGGGAGCATCTCATTTAATTCTTATACGTAGTCATATAAGCTCTCCCGTTCCCGACTGCCTGTCTGTCTATCTGTCTGTCTGTCTGACCCGGCCCGGCTTCACCCAGTCCCAGGTGGGGAGCATGTCATTTAATTCATATAAGTAGTCAAATAAGCTTCCGTTCCCGACTATCTGTCTGTCTGTCTATCTATCTGACCCGGCGTGGTTTCGCCCAGCTCCTGGCGCACAGTAACTTAAAAGAATGTCCTTCCACACACCATTCATTATTTTTAATGAAAACTGTTTTTAATCACCGACATGATAGTTGATAAGTTCTTTAAGCAGAACAAGATGGGTTACAATGTTATGCATTATGCATTATGTTTATGAAAACTTTGAAAATGCCTTAAAGATTATATCATTATTTATTATAACTCATATGCCTGAAAATAACTATAGACAAAGAGTTTAACAATAGTGCAAGTAAGTCCAACAATATGACTATAAATTATATAGAATTGTTATTAAAAGTTATGCCCCTTGAAATAACTTTTCTAGAGTGAAGTCCCCCTGCTATATAGAAATTATATAATGAAAAATGAAAAAGTAAATGTTATTAAATAAGTAGAAGATTTTACACTAAGAAACTATTACAGTCGGTTGCACAGGAATGAAAGGAAGACGTGTAGAAAATTTCATCTCAATCGGATGTACCGTTATCAAACGCATCCAATACATAGCTGACCACAAAGCCACATACACTCTGTTTTATAGATATAGATTTGCTTCATAAGAGATGTTGAATGAAAGAATATATGAGAGGAAATAGAAAAGAAGACGGGCCTGCGTACCCAATTCTAAACCCTTTGAAAATGAAGATTTTAGTTCGTTCGTCCGTTCTCTCTCACAAATTG
Source organism: Cepaea nemoralis (assembly GCA_014155875.1). NCBI lineage: Eukaryota > Metazoa > Mollusca > Gastropoda > Stylommatophora > Helicidae > Cepaea > Cepaea nemoralis. Next base: position 350,327 of record JACEFZ010022272.1, on the reverse strand, counting down.
CTTCTCTGCGCCTACCCATATCATGTGTCCACATACCCTATGTGACATATCGCAGTAACTATACCAACCCCTCTCTCTCTCTCTCTCTCTCTCTCTCTCTCTCTCTCTCTCTCTCTCTCTCTCTCTCTCTCTCTCTCTCTCTCTCTCTCTCTTTGTCTCTTCTCATATGTATCTTGCACAGTTCCATGTACTCTATTGTATGAGTGTCTGTTGAGCTGTGTAGATGTAAGTATGTGCGCTCACGCATATCAGTCCACCCAGACTTGAGGTCTCGCCTCACAATAACATATAGGAGTGCATACTGTGAGTTTGTTTAGTATCACTATCATACTTGAGTGCACACTCCACTGCTGTTCAATATTTGTCCACCAGGGCCAACCCATTCACTGGCACCCACTAATGCTTTGATAGGACATCCACTGAGATTGCTCAGATACCATTCTCAGATACCAGAGATGAAACAATAGTGTCTTATATCACAAGAATGCCCACTCACAGATATCGTAAGAAAACCCAGAACGTATCTGTTTCTAAACTGCTGTACATTTTTTGCAGAAATCGAACATAGCCACCCACCTGTGTGGCTGTTGCCGCTATTTATCCCAGCCTTCTTGCTGCTTCTGTTGTGTTTCACGGTTGGCGGTGGTGATGTAGATAATGAAGAAGACTGAAATGGAGGCATTAGTAAACCAGATACAGTCGTAACGCGAGAGCCTTAGAATGTCTTTGCACCCTACTGATCCATGTTATTTTATATTGTTTTATATTAATTCATATTTGATTTACTATTGAACTCTAGCAGAAAGATAATGATAATTATTATAGTATAGATGTGTTATGTCAGGTCTTAGTCAGATATGACTGAGCTAATGTATGACAGTAGACGGTACTACCTGCTTTCTGTTTGTGCCGAATGTTGGGCGGCGCTCACCAAACCTGACACCCCGCATTGTGCCAACGGCTTCGGTCCTCCCACTGGGAGGATACAAGCTTTACTCTAGTGCACAGAAATGCAACCTACAGACTAAATGTCATGGCAGGGCAAATCAGGCACTAAGTCTTAGTCGGCAGCTGGTCTAGGATCATAGCTCCTACAGGCGGAAGTTAGAGCTTTGCTGCGCTGATCCGGCAGCTTCTGCAGCGTGTCTGTTCCAGATGTATTGGTATTACTTTTCCTTAGTCGTAAACTGAGAGGGCCGTGAGAGAGATGATGCTGCATGGACAACACATGGTCAATACAAATCAACCCAGGCTTTGTGTTACGAAGAGGTATAACTCCATTTTACAAACTATCGTCTGTCAAGACGGCAAGATGCCAATTAGTGTGTTATAACAGTTTGGTCATTTCTAGAACAAAGAACAACGATAACATACATTTTAAAACGGCTGAATCGGTACAACTGTCTGAGAACAATGAAAGCATGTGATGGAAGGTGACTTGTAGAGATTATAGTAAGAAACATTATTGAAAGCTAACAGAGATCAACCAGATTCCATGGCAGTGTGGCATAATGTGGACAAGAACACATAACCGAACCTGTGGTGATCGACTTAAGCCAAGCTCATAGCATGATACAGGGTGGTGGTGGTGATAGTAGTGATGATGATGATGTTGTGGTGGTGGTGGTTGTTGTGGTGATGATGATGATGATTGTGGTGGTGGTGGTTGTTGTGGTGATGATGATGGTAATGATGATGATGATGATGTTGGTGATGATGATTATGGTGGTGATGATGATGATGGTGATGATGATTTTTGTTGATGTTGTTGATGGTGTTTGTTTTGTTTATGATGATGATGATGATGATGATGATGATGATGATGATGATGATGATGATGATGATGATTATGATGATGATGATGTGGATTTATTAGCCAACCATCCAGATTAGATCATGTCTAGTCATACCGTGTTGGCATCATCGTGTGGCTACAACGATACCCATCGGGTGAGTAGACCTACACATTTCTGTTTGTCTAAACTATTTCAGTAATGAGGTCAGACAAGATACCCGGGCTATAACTTTTGTTCTACTCTACCCACATTTGGGTACCCACAGGTATGGGTGTCAGAAGGTGTGCACATGTGTGAGAGGAAAGCGCGATTTTGTTAACATTAATGTCATTAAACATCTTCTTTTATTGCTACAATGTTGACTTGGCCGAGTTTGTTACTTCAACATTGTTGCACTATGTAAGCAATGTAAACTTCAACCCCTACACAGATCAGCTTAACTAAAATGTTAATTGTTTGTTGTTGACTTGGGGACGTAAATTACAAGTACCTCTGAAGTCGGAGTGATTGAGTGGGACACTGACAATAGATAAAGCTATTCCAGGCACACACATTAGTCCGGTGCTCAAGTGCACCAGTTGCAGTAGCACGTATATGGTCTACCCTTGAGTGTAAGGCGAGAGAACGCAATAAAAATTATTTAAAAAAAACACATCAAACAAACTTAGAATATCCCCTTCCAGACAATACTTCCAACAACAAAAAATGTCACCCTCTTAAACAGTAAAAGAATGCAGCTGTCGATTTAAAATATGCTGGAAGACCGCCTTAAGCCCAGTGCCGCAGCTAAACAAGATGCGAAAACAGAGACTAGAGCCCTAATGTACACATTTTACAACGCTGCTATGGAAATCATGGGTCCAGTCTCCCGAAAGCATAAAGACTGGTTTGATGAAAATTCCGAAGACATCAATCAATTGCTGGTTGAGAACAACATTATCCACAAGCATACATTAAAAAAAAAGATACCTTCAATAACATCCGGAGAGCAGTGCAGCAGAAACCTGGGCACACGCGGGACTCGTTGTTGGGCAACAAAGCTGATGAGATTCAAGGCTTTGCTGACAGACATGATATGAAAAACGTCTACGACTCACTAAAAGCGGTCTATTTTCCTACATCACAAGGCATAGTTCCCCTCCTAAGTGCAGACGGGGGAATATAGATCACCGATAAGAAAGATATCTTGCAATGATAGGCAGAGCATATAGTAACGTGTTAAATGCAACCTCTTATATCCATGATGAGACCATCACCTGCCTTCCTCATGTTCCCATTGATGTCACTCTTGCTGACCTGACAACCATAGTGGATGTAAACACAGCCATCCAGCAACATCCCAGCAGTAAGACGCCTGGTCCTGACTCCATCCGGCCACAGATATAAACAGCAAATAGGCCGGTTCTAATAGAGCAGCTTCACCAAGTCTTTACAACCATATCTGTGAACGAGACCATGTCATAAGATTTAAGGGAAGCGTCAATAGTCCACCTTTGCAAACGTAAAGGAATCCGCCAATCATGCGACAGCCACCGAGTCATCTCCTTGCTCTCAATTACAGGAAAGATACTCGCCAGAATTCTTTTCAATCGCCCCAGAGCCCCTCTAGATCAATGTCTTCTTCCTGAAAAGCGGGAGGAACTGTTGACATGATTTTCGCTGCAAGGCAGTTTCAAGAGAAATGTCAGGAACATAACTCCGAAATGTCCTCCACTTTCATTGATCTTACCAAGGCTTTTGAGTCACCAGGAAGTAAGAAAGCGGAATTAAGATATGCAGATTAAGCTTGTTACTTACGGGCTTCATAGGTACCTCAATGACATAATCTGCTTCTGGAATATATCTTCTAACCCCCATCTAAATGACTTAACAATGTGTGTACTTATTTAAGCTACACAAACATTTATAGACATTTAGAATGTATACGGACAAACAGTTTAAAAAACAATAACTGTGTTTATTATTGTTATTCGTGATGATAATATGATGATGATGATGATGATGATGATGATGATGATTATAATGATGTTATACATAACTCATCTGGCTAATAGGGCACGTATGTCATGCTTCTCCCGGTGAGAAGCAGTTGACTGTCACCTTGAAGGAGTCCAAATTGGTCCCTTCACTAGGCTCAGTCACTCCCTGATATGAGTCGTTATCTGACCATCGCTACAAAGAGATCTGGAATAAAACGAACGGAGATGGGTAGTATCAACGTCTAGACATCTAAAAAGAATGCTGCACATCCTTTAAAGGTCATCGCTGTCAACATCAGCATTTTTCAGCTGATTGTTGATTTCTTGGCAAGATTACGCTCAGTAGTTTACCATTTCTTTCTGAGCGGCCGGCTCACATAACCCATACGTTACCGACACGATTTGTACCACTGCTGTTCTCACAGTCGTCACGTTACTTACGAGAGTGTACGATATTACGGAGAGAAGTCGCGAACCTCTAGGCCAGGAAGTCGGCACACATCTCAAAACACATATTTATATGCATTCCTATAAGCATACATTAATCCCATGTTATACCTGCATGTTGCATAAACATATATCACTTCTACATAAATACATATGTATATATTCATAACACCATTCAGACCACTATAGCTTAAATCATACATATTCACCGCCACCTATGTAATGGAGTGCTTCCCATATAAGATTACCTCACTCACTCTTTCCCTTTCTATTTCATTCATTCTGTCTTGTCGGAAGGTCTTGCCGTACATTCCTGTCGCACATTTAAAAGCCTTCCCTGCACCTGTCTGGGAGAATAAAATGTCCCAAGTCATGTCTGTCCCTGTAGCATGATGGCCTCGGTTGTTATGAATGAACACAAGCCCCGAGGTATCCCAGTCACTCACGTGTATACTAACCCCAGGGGTTGGACAGGTAGATACACTATTTCTACTGATGCTGACCAACTGGGCAAAGTTCAAAATGATACAAGTCTACACACCACTCTCCGATTCTAGACGTCTACTAATTACCCCCTGCCTAGGGACATTAATCCCTAGGATCTCGTCCAAGACCACACCCAGTAACGTTACAGGAGACATGTCAACAGTCAAAACGTTTACTCTACACCGGGGGTGGGCAAACTGCGGCCCGCCAAGTGATTTTATGCGGCCCGCGAGGGCATTTAGGAATAAACATTTTTAATTCGTTTTTAAGTTATTTTGTTGAATTTTACAGAATTTCATGTACCGTTATGATGAGTGTCAATAACAAACGTAAGATTGAAGATGAATGTCGTGTTTTTAATGATGAATGGACAACTAACTACTGTATGTTTAAAAAGTTGGTAGCAAATCAGTTTGCTTGTTGTGTCATGAGTCAGTGGCTGTCTTCAAGGAGTACAATTTAAAAAGACATTATCAAACAAAACATTCTGATTTCGGATACAATTTAACGACCGAAGAGAAGGAAAGGAAAGGCTTTGAGTTGGTGAAACATTTGGAGAAACAGCAAACTGTTTTCACTAAACAGTCTTCAATTCAAGATGCAGCAAATGAAGCTAGTTTTATGCTGTCACACAGAATTGTAAAACAGATCAAGCCATGTTCTGATGGCGAGTTCATCAAGGAATGTTTGCTAGATGCAGCAAACATTATTTGTCCAGAACAAAAAACAAACAGATTTGACAACATAACTTTATCAAGGAGAACTGTGGTCAGACGTGTTGACAAGATCAATGACAATTTGATGCATAAACTTCAAGATGCAAGTAAACAATTGTTGTGGTACACTCTTGCATTGGATGAGAGTACCGATGTACGTGATACTGCCCAATTATTGATATTTATACGTGGAATAAACACTTCTTTCAAACTCACTGAAGAGTTACTGATTGTTGAGTCACTCAAAGACACAACCACAGGCCATGATATATTCAATGCTGTTACTAACTGTATTGAAAGAACTGGGTTGGTTTGGAACAAGATGGCAAGTGTTACAACTGACGGAGCTCGTGCTTTGACTGGAAAAAATGTAGGTCTGGTAAAGTTGATAAGTGATAAGATTAAAGCAGAATATCCAGACCACACATTATTACCACTTCTCTGTGTGATTCATCAAAAAAGTATGTGTAAAACTGTTTTGAATATCAAATCAAGCATGTTATTGACCTAGTTGTCAGTGTCATCAACCTCATCAGATCACAAGGACTTAATCACAGACAGTTAATCATCACTTGTCAATTTGGAAACTGAACATTCCGATGTCCTGAACCACACCAATATTCGATGGCTAAGTCTCGGCAAGGTGTTGAGGCGAGTGTGGGAACTCAGAGAAGAAATAGTTATGTTCCTAGAGATGAAGGGCATTGCATGTGACTTTAATACTAACATTGTCAATAAAGAGTGGCAGTTAGACTTTATGTTTGCCATTGAAATTATGGAAAAGTTAAATGAACTGAATGTCAGACTTCAGTGTGTTTGCATATGAATTGTATGTATATGTAAAATCATTTCAGGCAAAGCTCTCACTGTTCTCCAGACAAGCAAGTGAAACAAGATTGTGTCACTTCCCTTTGCTGAAACAAGAAACCATTTCTGGTGAAATGACTGAAAAATTCAAAGCTCAATTAGATGCATTGATTGAAGAATTTGGATGGAGATTCCAAGATTTCAAGAAATTAGAGCCATAGTTCAATATTCTCAGTTCACCTCTTAGTGCAGAAGCTGATACAGCCACAGTGGACATACAGTTGGAGCTGCTTGACTTACAAGAAGATCATGACCTGAAAGAGAAATTCAAGACAGATGGTTTGCTGGATTTCTATAGATCTTTATCACAAGAATCATTTCCCAACTTGAAAAACTTTGCAGCTAAACTTTTATCATTATTTGGATCAACATACATTTGCGAACAAGCATTCTCTTGCTTGAAGATCAACAAACCGAAGAATAGGTCTTTATTGTCGGACTGCAACTTGCATACTGTCATGCGAATTTCAACAAGTAAACTTGCTCCAGATTTAAAGAATAATGTCAAAAATTGCAAGCAGTTACATACATCTCATTAGAAATCAACAACTGTAGTGACAATGTAGTCGCTGTGTGTCTAAATTAAAGCCATTGATAGATAATAAAGAATATTTGTTATAATAACAAGTTATACAATCGTGTTAACAAATTAGTAAAGGTTTTTGTCCATATTGTCAAATATAATTTATAAGTGTATAAGTAAAATACAATTGCAATAATTAGTTATTTATACAGTTTATTAAGCTATAAATAATTAATAATTACTTATTGTGATAGGTTGCTGTAAACAAAATGGATATATATATATATATATATATATATATATATATATTATATATATATATATATATATATATATATATATATATATATATATGCGGCCCGCCAATAGCTTTACATTTGTCAATGCGGCCCTCCGCACGAAAAGTTTGCCCACCCCTTCTCTACACTATATACATAGGCAGGAAAAGAACACCTGATGGAAGAGGATCTATTTACAATACAGAGAGTAGGTTAGAATAGAGTCAAAGATGATTCCATGTTCATCCCATGGCGTGTCGGAAGAAATGTGTGGTTTCCGTCTAGTCGGTATGATAGACTCACCGGGCGTTCTCCTAGCTCGGTTGACTGGAACTTGTGGACTATTCGGACTCAAGACCCTGATGATCGTTCCATGGGATTAGCCATGTGGACTCTCAAAGACTGGATGGAGTTGACTCCACAGCATGTTCTAGTTACGTCGATTTCAAATGTCACTATGGCTGCGTCCATACACATCCTATAAGAGCGACCCTCTACCCAGAGGTGTCACCTTGTGATCATTGATAGAAATCGCACCCATGCCATCTTCACTGGTCAAATTAATGGCGAATGATTCTCTATATAGCTCTAAATATACCCCTGGATGGGTGTATTGGAAGATCAGCAGGACTTAGTATAACGAGGAACTCAAAGTACACCATAATGGTCATGGAAGATCTCGTGTGTCTATCGACTGGGGGTAGATGACGCCTCAAACACTTGGTTAACTGCAAGCGTGACCTGACTCCACGTGAGTCTGATCTCGAATAATGTTTCTCAAATTCTGTGTACCGTAACTGATAAATAACCACATAGCTATTGTCAATCTGGTCTGATACCACTCAAACACTTGGGTACACATAGTCTAGTTGGATATGTGCCCCAGTTCTTGTCAGATAGTTCTGCTGATGAGTAGAACTAAAGCACCTGTCAGCTCACAGTAGTTTCAGATGTTTTGAAAACTCAACCAGTTGTTTCATCTTCGTTGAAACGCATAACCAACAGATCACAGCTGTGTTGAAAACTCAACTTCAAATGAGCAGATTTCTGTTTCGTTGAGACTCAAATTCAAAATTGCAGAGTTCAGTTTAGTGGAAACTCATACAAACCATCAGATGTTATCTTCACTGAGACAAACTATAAACAGTAGATGTCATTATCGATGAGACTCAAACTAAACAGTAGATTTCTTTTATGAGACTCAATCTAAACAGTAGATTTCTTCGATGAGACGCTCCATCACCAGTAGCGGTCATCTTCGTTGAGACCTACCATGATATTTTGTCTTGAGGGTTGCATTTCCTCGCACCAGGATAAGGCTTGTACCCTCCCAATTGTGCTCTTCCACCCGAAGCCGTTGGCACAATGTGGGGTGTCGGGTTTGCTAAGCGCCACCCAACGTTCGGCGCTAACAGTAAGCAGGTAGTACCGTCTACTGTCATACGGTAGCTCAGTCATATGTAACTAAGACCTGACACCCTATGATACACATACTGAAGCAGTAAAAACCTTTATGGACTGGGACATGTAGAAACAGGAACAGTCAAGAATACTGTGGGCTGTCTGTGTCCTATGGCAATACACGGCCATGCAACTTGGACATTTAACATATCACCAGAGACGATATGAGACGAAATAAGCTAGGAACCTACGGCACAGCACTCAGGACATTCCTATAAGTGCTCCGTCCTCATCGTCAACAACCAGCGAATAGTGTCAATACGAATGATTGCAGATGTAGACCGGTAATGTGTCCGCCTGTTCTCTTCTCCGAGCACCGAGTGTCAGCCAAATCCACATGTCAGCATTAACACAATGGTCATAACAAGTTTCCTTTGACAGAATGTTAGCATTAAAATCACAATTACAGCAACGTGTCCATTGTAAGAATTTCAGCATTAAAATCACTGTAAAATAAACTTGCCCAATTGTAGAATGTTAACACCAACACACAGATAATAACAAATTGGTCCATGTGAGAATGTCATCATTAGCATTACTATGACATCAACTTGCCCCATTTTAGACTTTAATCCTTAACAGTAAGATTACAACGACTTGCTCCATTTGAGAATTTCATAATTAACATTACAATAACAAGGTATTTACCCTGTAGGACAATGTCAGTATCTATCTATAACAACATACTCCCGGTAGACGTATTTAGGCAACAATACCACCATTGGCGGGCCAACTGGGCTGAGTGGGAGGTGCGATACCTGATTTTCTCGCAAGTGATGTAATGATATAGACGGCTGTCATTGTAGCAAGAAGCAAATGAAGTGTCAGGGGTTCATGGCGAAGGTAAACTGGCGGTAACTAGTGCTGGAAAGTGTGGCATATGATATCAGGACATCTTGTCTGAGAATGGATATGCAGTCAGTCAAAGCGGCTTTATGACACAAGCACACATATATCTTGATTAAAACGGATCCACAGACTGTGCTGAGAAAGGTGATTATAGGCGTGCTTTATACAGTATGGCATGCTTCAATTCAACAATCAAAGATATGGAGAATATATTGGATCTTTTCCCCAGGACAAGCTGATACGATGGGAAGGAAGCAGGCGGACAGATTGGCTGGCTCTGCACTATTGGGTGGGACAAGGCGTGATCAGCATCCTTTAAGATCAGGATATAGGCGAAAGAATGCCGTATTACTAGGCCCATGGCTGGTACATAGTTAACTGGCTTCTTGATGATGTATTGGCATCAACAATACTGGGGTTGATGCCCATGGTCTTATGCCTCCTATGCGAGGTCACAACCCAAATGAGACTGGTGGGCGCACTTCAGGACCAATGCCTTTATGACAGTGCGAGTGCTGTAATCTTCTCACTGTAGCTGTTTCTATTATTCTCGTATGCCTCCTATGCAATTCTCTTAAATGGTTATGTTGAAACTCTTCCACTCCACACAATTAACCACAGCTAACTGTTTGGAACAAACTCAACACGTTTTGAATAACAGGACACCGGTGCAGTTTTATGAATCTCTTGTCTGCAAATACTGTACAGATTACATTCTCATTTACACCAAATTTCACTCTAACACAATATTTAGAGACTACAGTTCTAGACATCTATGGAGAAGAATGAACGCATACGCCAGTCGGCACGGCACTTGATGATGATGACAATTCTACACACTATAACTATTAATGTAGAGGCTAATTATTTGGCCATTCTACGGGACGAAAGAACCAGGTCCAGCTCCGACAATACGCAGACTACCTGCAAAAGACCCGAAGTCCTCTCACGAAGTGTCCTAGCGCTTTCCACACTGTTGTGCCACTGTACATGGCGGGTCACTCTGCACGGTCTCCTTGTCCAGACCGCACTTTAACCAAACTATGCTTACTATGCCATGATCTTTACCTCTATAAACCTGATCATGTCAGTGTGGAAGAACAGATTAATCATCATAGCCTAACGAGAATGGTGCGGTAGAAAATGACCGATAATCTGGCCGGCACTCACTACACCAAAGAAAGACTGAGAGGACAAATAATCAGACTGCATCTGAAACAATTAATTTTGGGATTCTTCGCTGGTTGTTGAAGATGAGGGCGGAGCACGTATGGTTATGTCGCGAGTGCACTGAAGACGGTTCACCCCAACACGGCAGTTGACACAGGACATCACACACACCTGGACACGAACACGCATAAGACAGGTTAACTGGCCAGCGTCGAGAACCTTGCCGTCAGGCTGTACTGAGGGCCGTTTGATAACTGTTTTCCTACGTGATGATGGTGATGGTTAATATTTTTTCGTTATGCTTGTCTTTACGATTCATCATTTCAACAAACCGTGTTTAATACGTAAACATTATAAGCGTACATATCGCTGTCGTTAAACGCATGCATGTAAACACGTTTCATGTCTGAAGGATTGATGTAAAAGTAGGAGTGTGGCGTCTGTTTTGTACTTCTTGTCTGATCAATACACTGTTGTTGAATAGCCCAGTATTGTTGCTCATTTATACGGTCGAATAATATGTAGATCATTATACGATTACTACGGTGAATTGTTTTTATACATGCAGTATGTTATTATACCCGTCTGTGTTATAATTTTATAATTCATTAATTGCTGCTGACGATGAATATCAGTGGCAAGCGGAACTAGGTCTCTGTTCTCAGAAGACCAAACAACCGTTAACTATCACAGAAACAGCTGTTTAGTAAATAGCGATTTATAATGATCTCCATCAGTACACTCCGTACCAGCTGGTTAAGAAACGTCTTGTGTTCTTGCCAAAATGTTCATGTATGGCGACTCCCTGCTTCTATGGATAAGGAAGCAGATTTCCAGGATTCCTTAAAGTAGGATTTCCATCCAGTATGTCTTATAGCGATGATGATGTTTTACCCATTCATTGCTCTTCCTACCTCGATCATCGCCATAGTCGCCAACATATCAGCTCGTTCTCTGCCTTTCAACTCTGAGTGCCTGGGTACATAGACGACGGTTAGTGTGGCTAAATGTGATGTGCTCAGTATGTTGAGCCACCCGTGTTTGTGTCCAGCCTGTCACATCATTTGAGCAACTGTGTTACTCTGATGGTTCAGGGATAATGGTTTGATGTGCTTTCTTCTACAGTGTGAATGTGCATGTTGTGAGATAATAGTTGCAGTACTTTCTAAAGTGTGTGAATTGCTTTATATTCACCGACGAATTGTGAAGCAGGCACATCAGCAAAGCCCCTCTATATATCTGTGTTGTCAAAAACCAGCCGTGATCTTCGAGAGGAAGTCATTCTATCACAGGAATGTTACTTTAAGGGATATTACATAGGTGTATCAATATGAGACTTTGTGTAAATGATTCATTATATCACAGGAATGTTACTTTAAGAGATATTACATAGGTGTATCAATATGAAACTTTGTGTAAATGATTCATTCTATCACAGGAATGTTACTTTAAGAGATATTACATAGGTGTATCAATATGAGACTTTGTGTAAAGTATTCATTATATCACAGGAATGTTACTTTAAGAGATATTACATAGGTGTATCAATATGAGACTTTGTGTAAATGATTCATTATATCACAGGAATGTTACTTTAAGAGATATTACATAGGTGTATCAATATGAGACTTTGTGTAAATGATTCATTTTATCACAGGAATGTTACTTTAAGAGATATTACATAGGTGTATCAATATGAGACTTTGTGTAAATGATTCATTCTATCACAGGAATGTTACTTTAAGAGATATTACATAGGTGTATCAATATGAGACTTTGTGTAAATGATTCATTCTATCACAGGAATGTTACTTTAAGAGATATTACATAGGTGTATCAATATGAGACTTTGTGTAAATGATTCATTCTATCACAGGAATGTTACTTTAAGAGATATTACATAGGTGTATCAATATGAGACTTTGTGTAAATGATTCATTATATCACAGGAATGTTACTTTAAGAGATATTACATAGGTGTATCAATATGATACTTTGTGTAAATGATTCATTATATCACAGGAATGTTACTTTAAGAGATATTACATAGGTGTATCAATATGAGACTTTGTGTAAATGATTCATTATATCACAGGAATGTTACTTTAAGAGATAGTAAATAGGCGTATCAATATGAGACTTTGTGTAAATGATTCATTATATCACAGGAATGTTACTTTAAGAGATAGTAAATAGGTGTATCAATATGAGACTTTGTGTAAATGATTCATTCTATCACAGGAATGTTACTTTAA